>CM042566.1:7381253-7903753 GCA_023630585.1 Cranoglanis bouderius
TGATGCAGAATTCATAGTTGAATCAATTAATGCAAGCTGTCCAGTTCCTGAGGCAGCTCAGGAACATTTCCACCACCGTGCTTCACAGTTGGTATGAGGTGCTTCTCCTGAAAAGCTGTCTTTGGTCTGCATCAAACATGTCTGCTGTTACTCTGCCCAAACGACTCTATCTTTGATTCATCTGTCCAGAGCACATTATTCCAAAAGGCCTGGTTTTTGCCTATATGCACATTGGCAAACTGTAGTCTTGCTCTAGTGTTCTTTTTAGACAGCAAAGGCTTTTCCCTGGCATGCCTGTAGGTCAAATTTGTGCAATCTCTTTCTGATTGTAGAAGCATGCACTTTGACACCAACAGTTGCAAAACATTTGTCTTGGTAGGCATTTTATAATAAAACTGATTTTATAATAAACACATCCCCGCTGTGTTTGCTTACCTTAGTGCAATTAGCAGCTTTCGGTTCCAGGTCGTTGAGAGTGACGAGTTCTCGGAGCAGGCTGCTCTCCTGGTAGCCCCCCTTGACCCCCCGCAGTTTGAAATAGGCTTGTGGTTTGAACAGGATGAGCCGCAAGTTGATGGCGAATCCCGCCATGTCAATAGCAAAAGGCCGGTGAGGATCAAACACTGTTTTCCATCCGTACACTTTGCCAGCGGCGTTGACCTTGGGGGACTCGTAGCGCAAGCCTCCGACAAAAGCTACGGGCCAAACGGACACCTTATGCGTGGAGCGCATCTGCAGAGACAGAGAGACATGGCACAGAGTGGGTGTTAATCAGTGTGTACACTACTGAAGAAGTTAATTTTTCTCACTTTTTTTTCAGTGTACTCCTCTGGAAACCGTTGAACATGAATTAGAATGATATTGCTGTAAATATTTTTTCTAGGGCTGTCTAATGATCAAAATAATGAATACAGATGAATCATATTCTGTGTAGTTAAATATTAATATTTTGAGGTACTTCTATATATTTGACCCTAGTGAAAAGGGTTAACAATTGTAGCATGTAGTTGCGCTAGTTCTGCAGTATTTGTTAGACTCTGTTTAACATGGCTGATGACTTTTTTAAGCTTTTGGTTTGGGAATTGTCAAATGCGCCAGCATAAGGCACTGGGAACTGTGCATGGTACAGGATTGGCATTGAAAAGACAGCCCCTAGGTTCAGAGCTGAAGTGCTGATGCTAGAGTATTATTACTCCAGTATTAATACAGGGTGTTTTGGATTTTTGGACCAAAAATGTTCAATTGATTTCCATGTTTGCCACAATGTGGTGGAGGCATAGTTTTTGGGGTTGTCTGAGATTCTGATATCTCAAGTAGGAGTGGTTGAATGTTTGTATGATTTACTGTATTTGGAATGGTTGTTGTAACTAGCAGATGAACTGATTCGATTTTGGAATTGACCCAAACAGGGTCAGGGTCACAGCAAGGTCAAATGTCAGAAACAGTTTTTCTTCAATACCTTCTTCTGTGTTGTAAGTATATTTCAGTGGTATTTGAGGCATACAAATAAGTAACAAGAAGGACTAGACTTGGTGGTGGT
Source organism: Cranoglanis bouderius (assembly GCA_023630585.1). Classification (NCBI taxonomy): domain Eukaryota; kingdom Metazoa; phylum Chordata; class Actinopteri; order Siluriformes; family Cranoglanididae; genus Cranoglanis; species Cranoglanis bouderius. The sequence continues at coordinate 7,382,794 of CM042566.1, forward strand.
GGTGGAGGCATTCTCGTCTACGCCACTGGCATTGAGTTCTACTTGTAAACTCTGGAGACTGTTGTGAAAATCCCAGGAAATCAGCAGTTTCTGAAATACTCAAACCAGCCCATCACATCACATTTTTCCCTATGCTGATGTTTGATATGAATATAAACTGAAGCTCTTGACCTATATCTGCATGATTTTATGCAATTCACTGCTGACACACGAGTGGCTGATTGGATAATTGCATGAATGTGCAGGTGCACAGGTGTTCCTGATAAAGTGGTCAGTAAGTGTATATTAGGGTTTGTTCAGACATTTTTTTTTCCCACGCAAAAAAATTACTCCTTGTCTTTCTGAGCTACTGAGGTCTCCCTCTCCAAACCATTTTCTCCCTAATGGCTGAAGTGGACAGCTTGTGCACAGAGCCTATTAGAGCCATCCAGACAGTCTGTATGCCCTGATCTCTGAGGACTGGTGAGACAGACAGACCTCACAGACAGATAAAGTGGCATGACTGGAAGTAAGCGGGTATCAGACTGAGAAAGAAAAATGAGGCACTCTTTAATCTTTCTGCATCCTCCTTGCTCCTCGCTCGCTTCCTCCATCCATTGTGTGCTACACAACACGAGTGGTTCACATCATGAAAGGAATCAGGCTAATGAATGGTAAAAGTGGAGCTCGGGGGGCACTGCAGTTCTTCTGTGCTTACATGTACTCCACCAGCCAGAAGTACCTGAAAGGTTTTCTAAAAGGAGTGAGAAACTGCTGCATTTTTTTTCTTATTTTATATTTTACTTCAGTCGTATTCAACAAAAAGCTGGTGCTTGTATCAGTAATATAAATGGGATGGCTGGCTCACGTCCCATAACTACTTATCTGTAATTCTGTAATCTATACTCCATTACCTTAACTGTGCAAGGATCATTTTGCAATTCATTTTGCAACAAATCACACTGTAATTGGCACTAGGTGTCATTCAAGAATAAAAAACAACAACAACTCATATACAGTTATGTGAAAAGGTAAGTACACCCTTGGAAATTGGTGGCTTTTTTGACATATTTGGACAAGCATTTGATCATTTGATCATCTTGGAAACAGTGCCTATTAATAAACTTTATATACTTGGACAAAACCACAAGGAATAATAGCTTTTTCAATCATTTATTCAACAGAAATATCAATAGATGTGATATACTTCTGTGGAAAAAGTAAGTACACCAGAAATAACTTCTTGTAGACGTTTTGCATAATTGTCCAGCAGTCTGCTGGAATTTTTGACCACTCTTCCATCCAATATTCTTTCAGTTGCAAGATTTTTGATGGTTTTCTTGTATGTACTGCCCGTTTCAAATCCCCCCCCCCCCCCCAACATTTCAATGGAATTCAAATCTGGGCTTTGACTAGGCCATTCCATAACCCTCCATTTCTTCTTTTTGAGCCATTCCTTGGTGGATTTGCTAGTGTGCTTAAGGATCATTATCCTGTTGAAAGGTCCACTTTCAGTTCAACTTCAACTTTTGGATAGATAGCCTCACATTACCTTCAAGCACTCTTTGATATGATGCAGAACTCATAGTTGAATCAATTAATGCTTGCTGTCCAGTCCCTGAGGCAGCGAAGCAAACCCAAACCATAACATTTCCACAACGTGCTTCACAGTTGGTATGAGGTGCTTCTCCTGAAAAGCTGTCTTTGGTCAGCGACAAACATGTCTGCTGTTACCTGCTGTTGTCTGTCCAGAGCACGTTATTCCCAAAGGTCTGGTCTTTGTCTATATGCTCATTGGCAAACTGTAGTCTTGCTCTAATGTTGTTTTTAGACAGCATAGGCTTTTTCCCGGCATGCCGTTTGAAATCTGCGCCATTTGTCGATTATCTTCCTTACAGTGGAATGATGTATTTCAAATAATTTTTGAAATCCACAACCTTTTTTTCTGAAGGCCTTACAGAACTCTTTAGATCTTGGCATGATGACACCACACACCTAAATAACAAAGGGAATACCAGGCACTAGATATGAGAGGGTTATAAATAAGACAGGTTCCACCTGCACTCCCTAAGCAGGTTCTAATCACTGGCACCCAATCTTGAACACCTGATTCTAATTTCATGGATTTGAAGGTGTGATAAATGTATGGGTGTACTTACTTTTTTCATGTGACTGATTTGAGTTTTTGTTGTTGTTGTTAATTTAAATTGTGAAAATTGCTACAAAATGTCAATTTTATGTCTCATTTGATAGAGTGTATCACCTTTATTAATAGGCACAGTATCAGATCGATTTCCATGGGGTGTACTTATTTTCACATGACTGTTTATTTTATATTTTAAAAAATTATATATTTATTGGAATAGAGAGCATAGCTACATCCAGGACAGTCTCAGGGGAAGTCTGGCAGCGGCAAGCTGGCCTAGTTTACTGTACAGCACTTTTCCTGTTTGGCCTTTCTTAAAGCTGTGCTTACTTTCTGCTCTGTTGGAGAGATGAGAGATGAGAGAGATCTGATGAGGCAAGCTGCACTTCTGAAGTCGGGACAGTCTAAAGGGAGATTCGCGTATACTTGAATGCTATCGGCCTGTCTGACAGAGTGAGCTGGGGATTGTGCTGATGTCAAAGAGGCAGTGAGGTATTGAACTCTGAAGACAGTCATCAAAAACAGACTAACTGATGAGTTTCCAGCGTACGGCTCCGACTCCCGTTTTGAATCTGATAGTGTAGCTTTTTTATTCTGACTACAAATTGATGAAGGATAGACGGAATGAGTGCGCCACGTTGCTGAATAATGACGCTGCCGCAGCAACAGAGAGCTGCTCTACTTTTATTTTCCCGCAGATTGAGGTTTTAAGCTTAGGACATCGGGATCCATTTCCTCTGGGGCTGAGAGAATGATGGGAGAACTGCTGACTGAATTCCTATAAAGGTTGGGAATTCATCATCACTTTCTCTTCTTCTACAGAGTAATGTACTTATCTGACTGGGTGTAAATTTCTACCAGTGTTTTGTCCTCTTCTACATGCATGATGGACACTCGGCAGAAAAGCAGCTACTGCTCTGACTCACTTCTATTGCTGTGAATAGTCCCACATGGATATCCTAAGGATTTACACTTCCCAAAAAGAGTTCATGTTTGAGACTTGTGTGGATAATCTTACCTTGATACTGTAGATTTGTACACCTGGAAACAGCTAATGGATTAAAACTGACCTCATAAACTAAATATCCATCCATCCATCCATTTTCCATACTGCTTATCCTACACTGGGTCATGGGGGAGCCTGGAACCTATCCCAACGAACTCGGGGCACAAGATGGGGGACACCTTGGACGAATTGTCAACCAATCACAGGGCACAATCGGACACACCCATTCACACACTACAGATAATTTAGAGATGCCAATCATGATCTCCATCATTCATCTCCATCATACAATGCATGTCTTTGGACTGGGGGAGGAAACCAGAGTACCCAGAGGAAACCCCCGAAGCACAGGGACAACATGCAAACTCTGCGCAGAGCGGGCAGAGGTGGTATTCGAACCTCCAGCCCTGGAGGTTGAAGCAATTATAACTCCTGTCTAACATCAAAAGAATGACTAAATATAAATATAAAATGAGATTTTGCTTCGCCATTGTTATCATATACAGTACATTAAGCAATGTTACATTTTTTAAAAGTGTTTTAGAATGTCCCTGAGTCCACAGTTTTGAGCCGGGTCTTCGTATCTTGAGAACATATTCAAAACCATGCACTGTAACTACACATCTGATGTATTCCAGTTGCATCTGTGTGTGTATCACTGTGTACTAGTGCCAGAACGAGCCGGAAACAACGATTGTTCTTCACGGTCGTGGCCATTTATTTGCAGTGACTCCACCGGCACAGTTCTATTTCCGGAAAATCCAACACTTCAGGCCCAAACTTGCTTTTTTCATATACGCTTTCATGTCACCCATGTATGCTTCACCTCCTGTTGCAGCAGTTCTTTAAGCACTGTTTTGATATATACATAAATATTACACAGTTATTAGAGAAAAAGTGGCTGGAAGGCATTGATTTCTTTCTTCTTCTTCTTTTTTTTTTTAAATTGACAGCTGCTGATAGATGCTGCTTCTTACTGTCTGTTTTACCAGGATAGGAATGTGGAAACGTAAGTGTAACAGAGGAAGAGCAGAGAGAATGACAGAAACATGAGGAAGATGACAATGGAGAGAGGCAGGATATAAAAGAGAGAAAAAAGGTGAGTGGTAGACTTGTCACAGAGACAGAAACCAATAAAGCAGCCAAGAGCAAGGATGAGATCTGTGTGTATACACAAAACTACATCAGTCTGCTTGGTAGAATTTGTTAGCAAAGGCAGGGATTTTAGGAGGTGTGGTAGTGCTATGGTGCCAACAATATGGGAACAGTAATATAACATGCATGTATTTAAAAGTTGTCCATATATCTGATTAATTGAGGGGTTCTCAAACGTTTCGGGCAAACGACCCCAAATGGACCCCAAATTATGATGACACTGAAAAGTTCTGTTTCTCTTTAAAATTTCTGCCGTCGTCATGATTGTTGTCATGGGCTGTGTCTCAAATCGGAATCTCTGACCGTACATTCAAAAGTATTTAATAATCTAGACAATCCAGAAGACTGGTACTGTGACAAAACAGACCTTTCGGTAGGTTAAAAGGCTACATGACAGGTTTTTAAAATTCAAACACTAACTGTAATAGGAAATCCGGTTAGCATTAAAACTCATTCGTGCTTGACTGAGCATGGGGCCAAGTAACCTTTCAAAATATTAGCACGCAAAATCTGTTTTCAATATTTCTAAACAAAAATGAGATTCTCTCTCTTGTGAGTTTCTCTTGCAACCCCATTTGTAAATCAAGCAACCCCATGTGGGTCCGTGAGCCCTAGTTTGTTAACCCCAAGATTAATTTAACTCACTCGGGCCAGATCAGGTTTCATCCATTTTCTAATGATAACATATCAGATTCTGTAAAGCCTTTACCATAGGAAATGTACGCACACAGCCTTTAACAGCTGCCTAGAGTGAAGGAAAACTACTTTATAAATTTTGCTTGAAGGCACCTCTCTATAAAGTGCTGTAAAACTATATTACACCTTCATTATAATCATCACCATCATCAATAAGGCCATACTATGATTTATATTTCCAACAAATTATAATACAATAATGTGTCCCAAAATGTACATTATTAGGTATCGGTACAGACAGAATAATAGAATCTTGATTGACGTGTGTAGGCATGTTTCTGTGCCTTTTTCAGTTGACATTTAATTACATTTTTTTTTTTTTTTTGTGAAACTGCCACATCAATCAATTTATCATACACTATAGAAAAAAACGAAACAAGGTTTTCGGTGACATTAAAGGTTTCTTTGTGGGTATGTAATGATACACAAAACTCAAATTCGATACAGTATGTTACCATGGTGTCTTGATACAATACGTTTTTGATATAAGTTTTCCTGAATATGTGCCCTAGGTTTCATTTTTAATTGATTAAAACATTCACCATTAATTGAATAAAGTACAATAATTGAAACTCAATGACAGTGTTTCTGCGATTAGCAGATTAGTTTTGTTTATGGAGGCCTGACAGGCTCATGAGCTGTGAGTGATTCAGATTACCCGGAGTTGTAGGAGGAAGAAAGGATGAGAGGTTAAAAATAGAGGCGGTCTGTAAATAAATCTTGGTATATAGACCGCCTACATAAGCAGGTTTAATAAAAGCTCAGTAATTAATACACCCGTATCCTGATGTTGTTTTCTAGCAGAGGCAAATTCATAATTCACGAGAAGGACAGAGAGAGAGAGAGAGAGAGAGAGAGAGAGAGAGAGAGAGAGAGAGAGAGAGAGAGAGAGAGAGAGAGAGACTTCCATCCATCTGTTCAAACGTTTTTGCTAGTTCAGATTATTTTAAGATGGACATGTGATGTTACTACTGTGGGAGAGCGGGCACAATTGTAACTTGCTTGAGATGTTTGTGAAAAACCCATTTTGTGCCAGGGAAGTAAAAAAAAACAACCAACCAACCAAACAAACAAACAAACAAACAAACAAACAAAAAAAAACCATTTCTTCAGTTCATGTTCAATGACTGTTAGCATAGCTTTCAGAGTACAGGCACGCTTCTTCTGTTTGCAAGAAAGCGAGAAATCATGGGTGTGACCTGGTGTGTAATTATAACCGTTGTTATAAACTGCATCTTGCTTCAGAGGTGTATCAGGTTGTTCAGAGTCGTGAAAGGTGGCTGAGACGCGAAAGATGTGCGCACTAACTTCACGCTCGTAAGCATGAACTGCAATCAATGCAGAGCGCACAAAACCGTTATACATATACTTATATCACAGAATTATAATTAAACCACAGTAAACGTATACCATACCATTAGTAATCAAGGTTATTATGATATGAAAAAAAAAAGAAATGGAAAAATCGAAACGTCTTTATGAGCTCCGCATCATCAAACAATTATAATACATACTTAAATGGATAATTGTTCTGCATAGTCATAATGGACATCCAATGAACTACTGCAATTACTTAATATTTTCCAAGCTACCCTCATGCTGAGTAATGAACATATGATGGTTTAACGTTGATCTTAACATGTAAATGTACGTTTACATTGTTTTTTTTAACAACTCAGCCACACAATCTTCTCACGCTATTGTACTGCTTTTGGTTTCGGTAAAAAATTAATAGTACTCGCTGACAATATTGTTAAACTTGCACTTTATAAAAAAGGCATGTGCATGATATTATGAAGTTTTAATTTTTAATTTAAGTCAGTTATAGCCATGTTTCCATCCAAGTTGGCAATTTAAACTTATGTGAAAAATTAGAATATCCCATAAAACATTTGCGAATAAAGCACAGTTTCCATCCCATGTGTTCAAGAGAACAAACTCGTCACTTCCGGGGAAATTGGCGCAAAGTATCAAAACGAATGGAAGTTGCTGCAACCGGGGAAGCCACTGTGGCTCTTTTTTCCATTATAATAGCGTGCAGATGAAATGCTATCACAAACCTCATGTTATCTTGAGATCGGAGATGGATGTCTGATATTTGGGAAGGGAATCATGTGAGACAGTTCTGGGAGGTAATTATGCCAAATAATTTTGATGACAGACTTTGGCTCAGGCATTTCAGAATGACAAAAATCAACATTTGAGATGCTGTGCAACGAGATTGGTCCGCTGGTTAGTCCAGTTATGCCGAAACACAGCGCCCCAGTTCCCACAGCAAAACGCATTGCCAGTGCGCTGTATAAGTTGGCCACATACACTGAATATCCAATCACATCAGCCAATTATCCAATCACATGAGTTGTTGAGGGAAATTCACGATTTTTTAATTTTTTTGCACATAAGGAATTTATTCGGTAAACGTGTCTCCATCGTAGTTTATACACGTCTTCTTATCGATTAAAAAAAATTATCCACCTCAATTGAGAGCATAAGATTTTATGCACATTTTTGGAGATTTCATTTGCATCTGGTGTTTTCAACCAACGTTTTTTTATGCGATATCCCAAAATTTGCATAAAAATACATGGATGGAAACATGACTATTGAGTAATTTGGCTTCTGAACCAAAAAAATTGCAATGGCTGTCTATTATTACGGTCTAGTGCTATTGTAATACTAAACTTAGTCCAACCAATTAGTGAGGCCATGTTTCAAATGAATATGCTGTATGCAAGATATGGAATACTTTCAGCAATTACTAATTTTGATCAGTAATAAAGTATATTTTCCTATAACTGCACATCCAGAAGTGTTTTGTTCCTCTTATACTACAGCAATCTGTCAACATTTCTGTTAATTACATACAGTTCCCTCCACTAATATTGGCACCCTTGATAAATATGAGCAAAGAAGGCTGTGAAAATTGTCTTTATTGTTTAACCTTTTGATCTTTTGTTCAAACAATTCACAAAAATACTCTGCTCTCATGGATATCAAACAATTGCAAATGAAACACAGGTTTATCAATATATATATATATATATTTGTTAAATATAGGTGTGTAACAATTATTGGCACCTTTTTAGTCAATACTTCGTGCTACCTCCCTTTGCCAAGATAACAGCTCTGAGTCTTCTCCTATAATGCCTGATGAGGTTGGAGAATACATGGCAAGGGATCTGAGACCATTCCTCCATACAGAATCTCTCCAGATCCTTCAAATTTCGAGGTCCATGCTGGTGGACTCTCCTCTTCAATGGATCGTCCGTCCGTCCGTCTCTCTCTCTCTCTCCCACTCTCTCATTAGCTAAAGGCTTTTAGCGGGCACATGCGATGAGAAAGTGGCATTTAATGTCAGCTGAAGAACCGGGCTATGGAGTTTAAAGCCTGTAATGATCAGTAAGTGAGACAAGAAAAAGAAGACAAGAAGTCTCAAAGAGCTTATTCAGAAAGAGGCTCTGAAGTGACAGGGGATGTCTGACTTAGAGCATTACGAGTGATCCCAAGACAAAGGTAATGACAGTGTCATCAATATGGCATGGAGAGCCTTTCACTCAATCTCCATCTACCAACAAAAGCACATCCTTCACCCATGGCTCACCTATTATTTGATCAATACAGTCCTGCTGTCAAGGTGAAAATGTCCACATGCAGATTTAGATTTTTCCTTCTGGAGGTTGAGAACTTCATGTCTTTTTTATGAATTAGCACTGGTGTTAAATAAATAAATAGTGAAAGTTATTTCTCCTTTATGTTGTTGTGTTGAGACTGTATGCTAATGCTTCACTATACATCCAGTCCCTGCATTAAATGTTGTAGTAGCGCAGTCAGCACGGTAGCCGTAAGCCTGCGACAAGCAGATTATACATCTGGGCTATCAGTTTCTTATTCTTCGTTGCCAACCAGATATGTAGGTGACTCAGCAAGCTGCTCATATTATGGCAATCAACCATCTCAGCTCCTGTCCATCATTCCAGAAAAATCCCTGCAGTTTTCACTGCTACTCATTTGTTTTGAAATGAAACAATCCAACTGCTTCAAATTTCCTAACCATGTAACTGTAGTTCACTACTTAGATTTCAATTCATAAGGTGATTCGATATTTCACGATACCATCAATAATCTGATGTGATACGATATGATACAGTATGATTCGCTTTAGTAGCCTCTGACTGACATGTGACCAACTTTGTTCAAAATCTGGAGCAGACAGACCATTAACTTAGCAAATGATAATGACATAGAAAGCAGTCCGTACAGGATTTTGCAGAGTTTTTTGTGATCGTTGCGACCAAAAATGCTTGATAATATTATTACTGATCATTACTGTTTTTTTGAGCTTTTTTTTGCGAAAAACTACTTGAATTGGTGAATTTGCAATTGCACGAAATAGTGTTGCACGGTCTTTCACAGTGATGTTTGTTGGTAAATGAGACCTTTTAGCTGTACTCATGTTCAACGCACGTGACTCGAAGAGGGCTTTGGCTGAATGCGCGTTGTGATGACGCCACACGACGCGTCTTGGCCAAAATCTGTGGAAAATCTGCGGTAATTTTGAAAAATTGCAAGCTCCTCCGAATATTACAGAGTTTGCGTTCATTTCTGCGATTGCAAAATCCTCGAGGGACTGAGAAAAGGAGAAGTATAAGAGTTATGGCCAAATCACATTGCTAGCCTATTTACACTCAAGTTTATTTATTTATTTTTTTTACAGAACAGTTGTTTATCCTTTTTCTACAATAACAGATTTATGATTGGAGCATTGATGAATTTCAGTCGTTGCCTTTTTAATCAATGCATTGATCCAAGTAGTCAGATCGTTATACCCATAGCACTTAACTTCCTCATGATTCATTAGGGGAAAATGGAGTTAGCTAGTAATTTTTTTAAGCTTGCTTTACATTACCAGCTAGCTAACATAATATGAACAGAACATGTTTTATTTGCTAGCTGACAAGATGTTCTCACTCTTGAGGATCATATTTAACTTGGTAGGCAAATGCATTTGCAATTATACATATTGAATGTTAGATATACTGTACATACTCGTGTCTTTTACGTTTACTGTAGAGTTTACAGGCAACAAAAACGAGAACACTGGTGCATTCACTTGCCTGGTGTGTTAATTAATGAATGTATGTTTTGTCAGGGTCTTACATTCACTGCAATGTATTTGCACTTTGCATACAGCTCCCTTGTTTTGCTTTTCTACAACCTATTTTACTGATTCCAGTGAAAAATTATTCATACCACAGCACTGTTAAAAGCGTGATTCGATTGGTCAGAAAGAGCTGATAATTTATTTTTATCAATAACAGCAGCTCTGACAGTAGTGCCGGCTGGAAGGCTGATATTAATGTGCTCGTACTATTATTTTATTGTTTCCATAGTACAGTAGCATTTACTACACAAAGAATTGTATGGTGGACAGTACCCATAAAAGGGTTTTAAAAAATGCTAAATGTTACTTTTTGTTTGTGAAGTTTTCTTTGATGAGATGTTTATTTAACATTTTTGGAAGGAGTCTCCAGTGTCAATGCTTTGTAATGTTCTGTAACGTTATGTTTTCCTCCACAGGAAACTCTTCCAAATGGAGGACTTTTTTGTCACATAAGTTAGCTTTTTTTTTTCTCTTATTAAGTTCAAGAGAGAGAGAAAAGACAGGCTGGTGAGGGAATGACAGTTTAGTTACTAATGCCAGGGACACACTAAATGATTTTTTAAATCTTAAACGATTTTAAAACCGTGGGAGACCACAGACATAAGGACACAAATGATTTCAAATGATTTTTAACATTATAATCCTCTGAACACACACACACACACTAGACGATCCGGCCAGACCGCGAGACCACACACCTGTCGACTGTAGTAACGATTTCACAGACATGAGATCTCACAGAAACTCGTGAATGAGGCATATCAGCCGCCTCGTTCACACGGCAGAAAATTATTTAATACACTCTCTCTCTCTCTCAAGAACCAGAGAGCACAGCGTCCTAGGTTCAACATACTATTAAAGAATCCTTCGGTTGTCTCTTTTGGGGACCATACTCCACTTTCGTGGCATGTTTGTGGCTGCCATGTTTCCGCTATAAAAGCACGCAACACCCACTTGGTGACGCTTGCTCGCTCTCATTGGCTATTGCGGGTATCCCGCCTCCGGCAGCCCGATCAAGAGTCGTAAATATCAAACGTTTCATGTTTCAAGGCTCCGACTTGATCCTGAGCAGTAAAATAATCGTAATGACACCAATTGAGGATTTTTTGGACAAAAAGTCGGTAGCAACAAGTCTCGAATCGGGCCAGTTGTTGGGGAGGGTGCAAATCGGGCTTAAAATCTTCAAGTCTATGGCCAACCTAATATGAATTCCTTAGTCACTACAGTAAAGAAAAATTATATGGTTATAAGTGTTAGGAATGTATGTCTGAACCCACCAGTGAATCCAATTTAAGCTAGAATTCATAGACTATCTGATATTAAAATCATGATTCACAATGTTGGCCATGGAGAAATTGGATGCCACTGCTAAACCTTGGGTCCTCTCATCATATGGACTTTCTTCCTTTCAAATGTTAATGTTGGCTTACTCATTGAAGGTTAAATCACTGAAGAAAAATATACATACATATATATATATATATATATATATATATATATATATATATATATATATATATATATATATATATATATATATATATATAAAAATATATACTTGCTTAAAATAGCATAACAGGTTGCATTTTTCAACTTGCCTCTTCAAACAGCTCCAGGCTGTAGGTGTTATCATCATCGGCGAAGTAGACGATGCCTGACTGAGTGCTGTTGGGGCTAAAGGTCTCCCGTAGCCACCGGAGAGCCAGGTTCCTCTGCATGGTTCCCCGTGGGATCCTGGGATCCCGTGCATCCCCTCGCAGCTTGTAGTTACGAGGCGTCTCGACGTTCAGATGCGTGTAGTTAAGGCCCGTCTCCCTCAGCAGACGTGTGACCAGCGGCGTCCTCCTCTGTGCGTCCTCCACCAGGATCCAGTGAAGGTTGGGGACGTGCAGGAAGGTGTTGGCGAGCCGAGTGAGCTCAGCCTTCTGCACTGGCCGGCTGTAGGTTGGCGTGATGACGTGGATGGTAGGCAGGGCGTCGGACCACGGGGGCGGCCGTGTGTACACGTACTCGGTGCGCACCACCTCCACTATGTCCTTATCAGAGGAGCAGAACTCCTTCGAGTCGCTCGTTTGGCTTCCTGTCTCGCGTCTGCCTTCACCAGTTCCATCATCTACAGGGACAGAGAAAGAGAATTCAGGCATTAGAACGCCCCGGAGCTGCTCTCGCTATGTCTGACACATGCCAAGAGCCCAAGAGGAGTACCTGACAGGCGGTGCCGTTGGACCATTAGCCGCTCGGGTATGATAAAGATCTCTTTAACTAGATGGTGACAAGCTGGAAAGAGTGAAAGTAGGCAATGTAAGAGGGCAACACCCTCAAACTCAGACCTGCTGCAAATCCTCACATTTTCACCTTTAAAGCTTTTGGAAAGAACTGTCCAATCTCAGGAGTAGAGCTGGACGATTTGGAAAAAATAACAAATACTTGAGCAAAAATTATTGCGCGCTCACAATTACAAATATAATTATTTACAATCTCAGTCTATTATTGTATAAGTGAGATCTGTCTTTCTAAGTGCTTAGACAATACATTTAACATATTCAATAAAAATGACACAGAGGTTAAATATAAGCATGTAATTCATTCGGTAGCAAATCTAACTCAAATCATGTGCACTTTGATGTTTGTAAGAAGTTTTTAGAAGTAACATTAATAAACAAACAAGACAGTGAGTAGAGAAATGAAATACTCTGACGTCTATTGTTTTCAGCATGAAAGTCTCCTTGAAACTGACACCTGTCACACATTCTACTCCTCACACACACTTTGCTGCCTATGAAGCTGAATCAAAAACGAAGCGCAAAACCGTTTGTCATCATCGTCCATCAAGATGCATTCAGAATAGTGTTTTTTTAGAAGAGTGACGTCATGCTGTGTTGTCATCTGAGTTATATGACATGTACATACAGTAAGGTGTGTAAAGCCTGGTTCACACCGCACAGACAGACGCCGACCAACACAGACAGTCACCAACTTTTAAAAGTTGGTCGTTGGATTTAGAATTTTGGGAAACACAACTGTCATGTTCACACTTCCCCAACAGACGCCAACAGACTTTTTTACGGACAGTCGGACTGGTTTAAAAATGGATGTCCTTTTACCACAATCAAACTTTTACTATTACTAATGTCTTTACGTGTCGTTCTTCAACTGAAAATGTGAAAAGTGAATTGAAAGTGGTTGTGGATAAAGCCTTGGTCGTTGCGACATGAGAGACGGGACGCTTACTTAAATTTATGCAGGGCATAAATAGCTAGCTCAGTGGTTACGGCGTTGGACTACTGATCGGCAGGTCGAGAGTTTAAATCCAAGCACTGCCAAGCCGCCACTGTTGGGTCCTTGAGCAAGGCCCTTAACCCTCAATTGCTCAGATGTATAAATGAAATAAAATGTAAGTCGCTCTGGATAAGGGCGTCTGCCAAATGCTGTAAATGCAGAGAACTGCAGATAGAGGATGTGCGGAGCTTTCAAAATGTTGCCAGGTTTGCTTTGAGTAAGACATCTTAAGGTATTCTATGTGGTAAGCTAAGACCATTATTAGATCATTCATTATGCACAATATTTTGACACAAATGTATGTTATAAACGTTTGTTGTGATTTCGCTTCTTACTTCATGAAACAGAATACAGAATATGGCATACGGTTAGCGGACGATCCTGATTAAAACAAAAACACAAGAGTAGATGATCCTTACCAGGGGTCAAAATAAAGAATTTTATTTACAGTAACTAACACTTCAATACATAATTTATCCTCTTCTTTCTGATTCGTCCAGAAATCTACCATTTTACTCACAACAACGATTTAGCACGCCTAGCACCTAGCACGTAGGCTTTCGTTTCTATGGAGTTTTCAGGGACGATTGCCTCTTCGTCATGGCAACGGTTTGTGCCCAGGTCAGATTATGTCAGAGTTTGTTGGAAAATCATACCACACTGCTCAGACATTCCACGAACGACAAACGCCGACCAACACCAACAGACGCCGACAGGGTTAACAAACTGATCTGACAAAACCCGACAAACGTGTATGTTGGTGTTGGTTGGTGTCTGTCGGTGCAGTGTGAACTAGGCTTCATTGGAATTATGGAATCATTATGGAATTATTCAGGAGTTGAGACTATAGTGGTGCAGTACGTCTGAGTGTAAGCGCTGCTTCTGTTTGAAATGTAGGACACACTGACAAATCGGTACGGACAGCAAGAGAGCTGACCCGAGACCTGAGCCAGAAATCTGATAACTGGCTCTGATAACTCAAGAGATTAAAATGGATCAGAGTGCTTTGGCTACTAGAGTTCAGCTGCTAAACAGATTAGCCTGATGACTTTTGGTCTGAACAAGTTTAGATTTCAGTCAGGTGCAAGCGGGGGAAAAAAAACAAACAAACGTGTGAGACATTGCTTTCAGGGGTTTTGTGGACTTTCACAATTCAGGCACAATAGGGCAAAAATAGGGCAAGTTATATTGAGACTGAAAGAAAGAAATTCCTTAAATATTGCAAAAAAGGAGAAAATGTTGTGATGAAATTGCAGCTGCATGAATATTTTTACATCCTCATCGGCGAGAATATAATCACTGATAAACTCTTTTTCAAAATGACAGCAGCACTGGGTTATATAGACTAAATGTTTTACTTCATAACCCTGCAATAACCTTCAAAACATTGCAGTAACATTCAGCTTGAACGTAAACAAACAAATTTACAGCGGGTCCAAATCATGCACTTATATACTTATAAAATATTATGTTGTAGATTTAAAAAAAGAACTTTTGAATATATAATATTATTAATGATCATTACTGTTTTTTGTGCTTTTTTTGTAGAAAACTACATGAATTGGCAAATTTGCAATTGCACAAAATTGTTCTGCATGGTATTTCGCAGTGTTGTTTGTTGGTAAATGAGACCTTTTAGCTGTACTCATGTTCGATGCACGTGAATTGAAGAGGGTTTTGGCTGGATGCTCCTTGTGATGATGTCACGTGACGTGTCTTGGCCCAAAGTCTGCGGTAATTTTGAAAAATTGCAAGCTCCTCCGAATATTGCGGAGTTTGATTGATTTTGCGTTAATTTCTGCGATCGCAAAATCGCGAAATCCTGAAGGTGACTGGTAGTTCTTCACTTTTATAAATACAACCACTGATCTATACATATATATATATATAAAACTGGATAGCTCATGACGTTCTTTGTATTTCCTAACATTCTGAACTCATTATGGGTCGTAATCACTGATCTATATATATATATATATATATATATATATATATATATATATATATATATATATATATATATATATATATATATATATATATATATATATATATATAAGGTTGGAGCTCTGAAGCATAAAATAAAATATGCAGTGGATATTTGTGTACAGAGAATATTGAAACACATAAATATAAACTCGTTCGCAACGGGGATTATGTGTGTTTCATTTTAGTGTTTTTATAGAGATTTCACTCCGCACTGTTAGTATATCAGCTTTGTGGTCAAAAGGTAAGAACAGAGAGCTTAGCAACAACCGGCGGGTAAACACTAAACACTAATACTTACACACTACTGTAATCTACTGAGGGAAAAGATTCAGAAAATAATGACTTTATTATAGCAATGGGAGTTAAATAGAGTTGTGTGTTATAGTGTATATTAGCTGTGTGTGTGTGTGTGTGTGTGTGTGTGTGTGTGTGTGTGTTTGTGTGTGTGGAAGCAATTCTGGGTTGCCAGATTCTCAGAGCCAAAACAGCCCAAAGAAAGTCACAAACCACTCAACACTACTGAATAAATATAAACTCGTTCGCAACAGGTTTCTATTTACCTTCCAGGACCGGTTCATTTTATTCTCGTGCACTTTTTATCCATTATTTTCTGCATCTTTTCCCTCAGTAGATTATAGTAGTGTCGGTGTTTAAGTGTGTAAGTATTAGTGTTTAGTGTTTAGCTGTCGGTTGTTGCTAAGCTCTCTGTTCTTACCTTTTGACCACAAAGCTGATATTCTAACAGCGCGGAGTGAAATCTCTATAAAAACACTATTGGGTACTTTTGCTTTAAAAGGGTGTATTTTATACACTTGTACTTTTACTGTTGATTATTAAGGATTATGCTCGTTATCCCCACTCTACATGGGCATAACGACACATTTGTGCTTAATATGTACATGGTCTGTATAAATTACAACCTGTGGGCACTTCTGCTACATCCTTTAGAAAACGTTGTTTTGCAGTTAAAAGCAGCACATCGGGTCATCTTAACAGTTTTCGTCTGTTGGCAGTCGGCACCCTCTGGGATATATATTGAAATTATGCCAAAAGCTAACTAGCTGCCATTAGCGGTGCACTAAAGCCAAGTGGAAAACTGAAGACCATCTACTAAGCGTGGAATGCAGCAACAGTTTACTAATAGTAAACTGATGAAAACATCCAATAAAACATTTGAATATGTACTGTTTGTTGATGTGATGTGAATATGTAATTTTGAAACACAAAAAGGTCTGATTACCCTTGCGGATAGCGAGCAGGGGGGCGATGGCGCTCTGGTGCCAAACAGTGATGAGCAGAGTCCAAGGTAACACGATTAACACGATGGCAAGAATGTCTCTTCTCTTCGGCATCTCCAGGGTTGATTCTGTGCCTGGTCATTACCTGCATGAGGATGGTAAAGTGCATCAGTGTGAAAAAGAGAATGTGGGCCTACTAAAGTGGGCTGATTGTGGTTGTACAGTACTATGTCTATCCTGTTTGTTGCTCCTGCACATTAACACTCTATTTGTATGTGTGCTATTAAGATAAGTGGAGGTTGAAGCTTCCTTTCGGTTAACTGTGAGGACTACAAACAAATTATTATTAGAGCTGACTTTTGGTGTAAATGCTTTGCATGTGACTAACTATTAAGTAAAGAATAAAACACTACCGGTTGTGCAGATGTAGGAAAATAATCAACTGTGGGGTGGTGTGATGTGTCCTGACATGACACCATGAAGTATATTATTTTACAATAACAGCATGTTCTGAAGTGTTTTATTTCCCATACACTGCAGCAATTTGCCAATGATTCCAACTGTCCGTTCACTGAAGAATATCATGTCATTTTATCCATTTATAGTTACTTTTAATGTTATGGAACGTCTGCAAAACAAGTTAGTTCATTTTATCGCTTATGTTATAGCAGCTGTAAACAGTCACTCACTTCCTCTTGAAGTTAATAATAAAAAAATGTAACTTGTTAAAAGCGCAAAACATAAAGTTGGTGGACAACTTAATGTTACACCTTTACCTCAGACTGTTACAAAGTGCTGGCACTGGAGACTCCTTCCAAAATGTCCTTTGTTAAATAATGTTTTAAATCGAGTAACGATTTAAATTCGTTTATTATTACATTTAGATTATGTGCAGCAGTACCTATGAAGCCTCTATGAATTTCTGACCAATCAGAATGGAGAATTCAGTCGAGCTCAGTGTTATAATTGGTTATATTAACTGTACGGTAAAGATTATAATACCTGAACATGAACATGGCACAAAAATGTGTCATTTTGGCCTCTTTGACATCAGCAATAGATTTATAACTGACCACAAACTTGTAACATTGCTGACTGACTGCATGATGAAGTAAACTGAATCGGTGGATGTACGTGTGTGTGTGTGTGTGTGTGTGTGTGTGTGTGTGTGTGTGTGTGTGTGTGTGTGTGTGTGTGTGTTTTTATAGGGCATCCTCTCTTACCCGTGGTTATAAGCGATGGACAGATGTGTGATGGACATGCAGCTGCAAAAGCCGCTTGTTAAAGATCTCACACCGGGCCATCGGCGCCCAGGTCATCTTATACAGCAAAGAACAGAACCTACAATACACACAATATAACAAAATACTTTAATCAACACATACAGTATGCTGAACAAATATTCTACATGGAAAAGTTAAAGAGTTTGGGTAATTAGACTTTTAATAAAATACTAATACTACAGAGCTTATTAAAACGTTTCCGCTGGGAATATTTACTACATTAAAGAAAGAAAAAAAAAATCTCATAACTTGAGTTACAAAAGTAAAGGTTAGGGATGAGGTTAGCATTCATACCATTTCTTACAACTTCACTCATACAATAGAGAACTGAATTCAACCAAATTCCAACCACATTGATCTTGTAAATTCAAATACAACTTTCTAATGGGATCAATTCTAATACAATATTTATAATATCCATCCCTCCCACTCCCTGAGAAACACAAATGATGGTCCCAGTTCACCTACTGTCTGTCCTAAATCTTATCGGAGATGAGAATTAGTGTGTCCCAAATGGTAGTATGTTGAAAACGAGTATCCCAAAGGTACCCGGATGGTCTACTATTTCCGGTAGGTTTTCGAAGTGTGGATCTATGGACACTTTTTCAGCTAATATTGCCCACGAATCCTTGCGTGAATTCAACCTGCAAACATGGCGGATGAGTGTAACGTCGGTGATGAGTCTTCAGTATTTAAGTGCAAGAGGTGGAAATGACATGTGGAAGAATAAATCAAGGGAATGGTAAATTAAATTCTATAGTATAAATTATATAAGAAATAATGAATGAAGAAAAGCTGAAATGCAGCGAGGAGTTTGTTTATAGTGAGAGTGTGTGTAACTAGGCAACAAGGTTTTGTTCCGTTACATGATGTGTTAGTGTGTCCCAGTACTTGCATACTCTTGCTACACACTCTTCACAAAAAGCGTACATAGTTTTTCATAAGCGGGCGAATTGGGACGCAGCAAAAGAGTCCAACTTTAAAAGAGCAACAGTCTACTGAGCCATGTTTCTTGTAAACGATGATGAATCACATTGTTCTGAAACGCGTACCGACATGCACATATGATGATCATGATGATGATGATGATGTGTGTGTCTGTGTGCGCAACAGGAGCTGACAGAATGGAAATATAAATCAATATAAATAGCATCAGAGAGAAATGCTTTCATTTCAAAATGATCAAAACTATTGTTACCTGCTGTGTGAATACGTTTGATCATTAAAGGGAAAATGTGTTCATTTGTGTCTATGGCAGAAAACAAATTAGAAGATATTTTGATATTAATTTATTAATGAACGTGTCCTCAAATGATAATTACAAGCTGGAGCTTCAGAAGCATGTTACTGACCTTTACCCTTTCATCATGGTAGACGAAAGGACACTCTGTGGTCGATGGTGAGTTACGCCTATTGCATTATTAATGCAGTTTTTTCTATTGAAAGGAGGCTTTTACGTGAAATCACTGTGAGGGAGTTTGACGTGTTAGTTCTTTTGAACAATTTTATCAATATTTACAATAGTAATGTAAAATAAAAAAATTAGGCCGTAACTATTATTTTGGACATGGAAAATGGAGGAGCGTCTGACGAGCATGTGAAGGCATCATGAGTTTTCTGATAGACATTTTTTCAGGCAGGTCTGGTCTCGTCGTTGCTGATGTTACGACCAAGCAATCACACAAGGTGATGTCCAGATGCCTGCGGAAATACTCTGAGTGTGTGTTAGAGAAATAAATGTGCATCCCCTGGGTCAGGGCACGGGTGGAGTGGAAAGGGTGGAGTTCAATCATCTGTCAATTTCCTCCTTCCCTGAAAGGGTAATGCATACATCATCAGCAAAAGCATGTGGAGGAGAATGCTAAACATCACAGGCTGAGTTACAGACTTCAACAATCAATGGCTGAGATGGTCCGGACATCAGGCAGATCTAACCAGCTGTGAACAAATCATCATCTAACTGGTGGCTAACCAGTTGTCACAGAGATTACTGGTGTACGACAAGAGCGGTTCAACGCACAAGCTGCTAATTGAACAGCGACGACTCTGCCATGTTCGTGACACGGCGACACTCTGAATCTTTATTATGCCGAAGACAAGCAAGGAACCTCTGTTCAAATAATAATCTCTTATCTCCGCTGTGTCTACTGAACATGCTGATTTGGACGTGCTCGCTAATGTTTGGGTCGCAGAACAAAGACGGAGCTTAATGAAAAGCCTCCTGTATACTTAGCAGCTCATTTCCTAAGTCTAGCCACCGCTTTGAATATGCTTCAGTAATGACTGGAGCATCCCTGAGGAGAGGAGACACAAAAGGTCATTATTGACGTGCCTGTCACTTTATCTGCGCACGTCAGCAAAGGTGAAATCTGAAAGTGATGTATTGATTTCAGATGCCTGAAACTGGCTGAACAAAAACGGACAATGTACAAAAATAAGTGTCACTATCCATGTACCAGAAAAATCCCTGGACCAAAAAACAAAAAATTGTGTCATTTCTTTTCTCATGCTTGATTACACTTCCTTTTGCCTTAATACAATCATCCTGTCAGGTGAGGATGCTATCAGTATCTTGAGATGGGTGGAAACTGTACCCAGTTAAAAATAAAACCTAGTTATTTTAGTGTTTTCCACCTGAGTCTTCTCCTATAAAGCCTGGCGAGGTTGGAGAATACATAGCAAGGGATCTGAGACCATTCCTCCATACAGAATCTCTCCAGATCCTTCAAATTTCGAGGTTCACGCTGGTGGACTCTCCTCTTCAGTTCACCCCGCAGTAGGGATGGGTGATATTTTATCGTTTGCGATATACTGGTAGAAATTCTCCCCACGATAAGAATTAGTCATCCCGCAATTATAACGATAAAGCCTAGTTGATGATGTTTTTCTGTGTGCGACGGTCTGCGACCCATTCGCAGCTCACATGCAGAGCGAAAACAAGTATGGCGGGGAGCTGAGGAGGAGTTTATCGCTAAACAAGGAGCCTGGTGTTTGGATTTTTACTGTTGTTTTTTTTTATTCTTTTATATAGTTGGTATATTTTAGGAGCCTATCTGATGATGGGTTTTTGATGAAGTTTTACTTTTAGATCAATGTTTGTGTTTCTGAGGCTCTCAAGACTGCATGCAGCTATCACTTGCAGCCAAAAACAGTGGTGAATGGTACTATATTTATATCGTCACTGATATCAGTAATAAATAATAAATATAATAAATATCAGAAAATAGAGTGATATAGCTTTAAGTGCATATCGCCCATCCCTACCCCACAGGTTTTCTATGGCTTTCAAGTCAGGGGACTGGGATGGCCATGGCAGGACCTTGATTTTGTGGTCAGTAAATCATATTTGTATAAGTTTATCTGTTCAATCTGAATAATGTATTCATATTCGGTTACGGCTTTAATGTGTACAATAATGTTTTGGTAATAATATTTTTTGGAGCCACCTTCCACTGACAGAACACAATTTTATTAAAAGTGTCATTAAGGTTGGTCACGGTTAGTCATGTTGTATCTTCAAAAGGGTGTTGAAAACACGTCAAATTACTACCTCTGCTGCAACTCGTAGCACGTTTGTAACATGACAGCTATCAAACGCACAGCTCAGCCTTTCCTCTCTCTTTCAGCTTGTAATGACAACGTGATAAATACTGACAATGTAAGAGATTCAATGGAAAGTGTGCTCTTCTGTGGGATTGGACCAGACAGGCGAGCCTTCGCTTCCCACGCGCATCAGTGAGCCTTGGGCGGCCATGACCCTGTCGCCGGTTCACAAGTTGTCCTTCCTTGGACCACTTTTGGTAGGCACTAACCACGGTATACCGGGAACACCCCACAAGACCTGCCGTTTTGGAGATGCTCTGAACCAGTCATCTAGCCATCACAATTTGGCCCTTGTCTAAGTCGCTCAGATCCTTATGCTTGCCCATTTTTCCTGCTTCCAACACATCAACTTCGAGAACTGACTGATCACTTGCTGCCTAATATATCCCACCCCTTCACACTTGCCACTGTAACGAGATAATCAGTGTTATTCACTTCACCTGTCAGTGGTTTTGATGTTATGGCTGGTCAGTGAATATATATATATATATATATATATATATATATATATATATATATATATATATATAATTATTTACTATATGTATATTTATTTTTTATTTAATTTATTTTACTTAATGTATTTTATTACATTCATCCAGGTTCTTGACCTACTAACATTGTACCTTATCCACTGCTATTGGTGGATATGACTAATTTTACTGTATGTTTGGAAAAACTCCTGAAGGAAGCTCTTGACTTCTATTTATCTGTCCTTTGACCTCTTCTACTTCATTCATAACTGCCTAATAAGCCATCATCATTAGACCCTGCTCTGTGATCATGCATGTAACTACAGTCTTGTCTTCACTACTGTACTTCTCTACACACACAGCTTTATTCACAGGAGACTAGAGAGAAAAAGCTTTGAGCACTATTCACTCTGACCCCTTAGACCACAAACATCAAAATGAAATGCGCAAACACGTCAAACCAGGCAGAGAGGGTTTTTTTTTTTTTTTTTTTTCCAGAGGATTCACAGGGAATGCACAAAACACAGCTTGCTCAGAGAATGCATCACAGAGAAGGGGGGAAAAAAAACAAGTAAATAAACTGATATTCACCAAGGACAGTTTGTATTTCAACAGACCCAATATACACACCTAACTGAGTGATTACATTCAGGACAAGTATAAAACAATTTGCTCTAAGGAGAATGACTGCATATCGACAAAAAGAAAAAAAAAAGAGAGAGAGATGTGTGGCTGATGCTCTCCGCTGTGGTGTGACAGTGAGCGATTTACTGACAAAAGGAAACCGCATTAGGGAATAAAATAATTCTACAGACTCTGTACTGACTTTATTTATTAGAATCTCCAACCCTTTCTGACAGCTTAATACCACATTCTCATTTTTTATTCAAGCGCATCACCATTATCGAGCATAACCTGCGTTCTGTTCAGGTCCATAATGACCCATTAGATAAAAGGTATAACCTTTTATCGAACTGAAGAATATTATGTAAATGTAATTTCCGTGCGCTCGGATCGAGCTCTCCAAAGAACGTTAAAATCTAGTTTATATATGGAAGAGTTTGTGTTCGTCTTTTTGACTCGTGAGTAACAAGGTAACGACACTGTAACAAGGTAACGCATCCTCAAGCATGTGGAGGGCTTTTTGTGTTTATTTATTTATTTTAAATTAGGGGGTTTTCATTGAGCTCTTTTATGTAAGTAAAAAAAAGTGCAGTTTAAAAAGGTGAATGGAAAATTAATTAATTAAAGACACGTCTTGTTATAATTTATCTCATTTGTATGCTCCACAGAGGAATTAAAGCCCATCTCATTGAGACGCTCCCTAAACACTTTGTAAACCTCTGTGTTTTTATGCGTTTTTGAAGTTGTTCGGAAATATGTTCGTCAGACCAAATTTCAATGAGGCATTTTACCTCGTCTTTGGTCCAAGTTAAAACGTGATTTGTTTTTTATGTAACGCAGTGCCCATTAAGCATTGCTATACAGGTTAGTTCTTGGCCCGTTGGGACGGCTTGCTTTCTCACCACAAGCAAAACGCTCCAGAGTTCGTTTCCTGAGCAAGGTGGTCTCGGCCCGATTGTTTTGGTGCAGATCTGAGCGCGATTGCCGTGTTCATACATGTCTAAACGAACCGAACCGAGGGAGAAAACGTGCTTTGTACTTTGTACCAATTTTTTTGGAGAAAAATTTGTACTAAAAAAAAAAAAAAAAGTGCCTAAAAACAGGGGGCCTTTTGCACAGTACTATAAATCAGTCATATAAAAGGCAGACAAGCTCTGCTGAAGAACCTAAGTAGATATACTGTTTCTTACTAATTCGGTCAAAGTATCAGGAGTGAAAATAGTGATTTCTAATGTATGTAAAATGTAAAAATGTAACATTTGATTTTTATTATTTATTTATTTTTATTTTATTTTATTTTTTTACAGAATTTGATTTTTATTGATAGTTCAAGATTTTCCACTGTCAGACCATGCTTATGTCACAGTTTTACAAGTACATCGCTGTGAAATCTAAATAAATGGCCTGCATCAGTTATTCATTGCTAAGCAGTGAACAGAACCTGAGGATTAAGAGATGAAACATGTTTAACCATTGCTGATATTGTACGCTACTGAATGCCAGTATTGCCTCAGGTACACATTTCTGTGTAATTATATGGTTTGATAATGTAATCAGGCTACTGCACTGAGCGTCTTCCCGGCTCTGATTTAAAAGCGAATGGCTTTTTCATTCTCGGTAAAAGGTGAATAAGCAGGAGGTGATGAAGACTGATGGTTTGGGGCGTGTCTCAGTAAAACACACTGCCTCAGCACTGATGAAAAATTACACGGGTGAGCCAAGCCCTGAACCTGGGAAGCTGCAACTCTTATTCTTCTAGTATAGTTACCATACCATACCACAACGCTGCTAAATTCTCGAACCTGATTGGTCAGATGATGCTGATTCATTTTCTACAGCAGCAGCTCTGACAGTAATTCTAACTCCAAGTGAAATGACAGGTTAATACGCTCATCCTAATACGTTATTATTTCTACAGCAAAACGAGAAAGTCTTCAGGATAGAGGACTTTGCGATTTGTGGTTTCTGTGCAACATGACAAGCTGTATTTCTGTGTCATATACTTCATAAGAGAGAAAAAGAAGAGAGGTGGGTTAGGGAATGATTGTTTATAACTTACAAAGGTAATAACAGGAACTAATTTGCTTTGTGGACACTCCAGAACATTAAACGTAACCGAAAATGGATAAAATGTATGATGTGTCATTCTTCAATAAATAGATTATCTTGGAAAATAATCAACTTCAAGATGTTAATGGCCCTCCGCCTCACACTGCACTGTTGTTAACTAATATTCAGCTCAGGCAGAATGGTATTTTATTCAAATCAAACTGAAAAGTTAAAGAGTTATAGGGACTAAAACTGACTTATTGATTAAACCTGAAGACTTTTGGTCAATAAAAACATAAGGTTTTCCTCCTTTTTTTTTTTTTTTTTTGTTCTAAATTTTCCCCTTTATGATCTTTATACATTTCCACAACTCACATGAATAATTTACAATGTTTCCTCCTTCAATTGTATGCCAGACAAATGCACATTGTCACTACAATCTTACAAAATCCTTTCTACTTCTGGCTAATTGAAAGTGGCTGAAATGATCATGTAGCTAATTGCAGTGTCAATTTCCCTCACGTATCAATGAGTCGGTTCATTTGGCTCAGGACTTAAATAAAGAGTCGACTCCCAAATGGTTCATTGCCATTTCTTTTTCTAAGCCAGGCAAAGTCTGCAATGTTTTGACCAATGATTGTTCTTCTTTGCGTAACTGTGTCTGAAGTTGTTTCCTGAAACCTTACTTTACCTTCTAATGAACAAAATATCATTAATCGCCTCGAATTAAAATCAGCGAGGCTCTCGGG
This sequence comes from Cranoglanis bouderius, assembly GCA_023630585.1. Taxonomy (NCBI): domain Eukaryota; kingdom Metazoa; phylum Chordata; class Actinopteri; order Siluriformes; family Cranoglanididae; genus Cranoglanis; species Cranoglanis bouderius. Next base: position 7,408,224 of record CM042566.1, read on the forward strand.
GTTCGCCTATAAGAGCCGACTCAGAGCCGACTCGTTCACTTATTAATGGCTAAACCAGGGTCGCTAACAAACAGCAGTTCCTTAATTAGTATATTTATTATTCTTACTCTAGTGAGCATGTTTATCATGCCGTATACACTTAATAAAAGTTAACTATTTGCACTTACTTTGTTGCGTGTCATCGAGCAATTTACTAAAGTTCCGGCTAACTAGTGTTAGTTTTGTCTAACAGACGGCAACTACAAACAGCATTTTCTTTATAGGATAAAGCATTTTATCATAAGATAACATCACTGTTTAAAAGGGTTATTTGTATTACCAAACCGGTTATGAACTTCTTTTCTTCAAGTACAAGCTTTTCACCGTTAGCAAAGGCTACACACAAATGCGGATCAGAGGAGCGCGGCCCTGAGTGTGGAAAGCCAAAAGTTTAAATTATTTGTAGGCGGTCTGCAAGGGTCATACCTGTATCAACAAAAGGGAAACAAGTGTTTTAATTACGTCATACAAAACGAGGTTTTGGCAGTTTAATGTCATAGCATTAACAACGCCGTACAAATCCCGAAAATCACTGGAATATTTAAAAGCACAATTAAAAGTAGCATTTGTAACAAACGCGAGAGCTTTCGATGTGAAATACGACCCTTTGGGCTTTCCATACCAGGGCCACTGTAGCAGTGGCGTCCGCGCGCGAATCGTATGTTCATCAAATCCTTTATTCAAATCTTTTGCTTTCTGTCGTTTCCGTCACCATTTTTTGTTCGTTGAATTACTATTTTATTACCGTGTATTTTTCGTCATGGAAAACCTTGACGTCACCAAAATGAACACTGTTACAAATGCTAGCCATAGAGTTAAACGATAAAGAGGGAGCACTGGTCACGTGACCACGTTCTTGAGCCTGCCTCCATTAGCAAAATGCGAATCTCCTGCAATTATGAAGTGCCCTCTCGCTTCTCTCTCATTGGAAACAAATGCACTCAGCAGTAGCTATCACTTAGTGGTTGGCCTCACATTTCTGGGGTTGGGGGTTCGAATCCCGCCTCCGTCCTGTGTGCACAGAGTACCAGGTACTCTGGTTTCCTCCCCCAGTCCAAAGGCATGTGTTATAGACTGATTGGCATTTCCAAATTGTCCGTAGTGTGTGACTGTGTGTGCCCTGAGTTCCCTGGGATAGGCTCCAGGCTCCCCCACAACCCTACGCAGGATAAGTGGCATGGAAAATGGATGGACAATTCTGTGCAAGTAATTACATTCCTGCAGATTTTTTCATTCATTCACTCATTTTCTTTATGAAAGAAATATCATTCTTATGAAAGAATGATATTTCTCTCATATCCTAATCTTGACAGTTTTACAAGAAGTCAGGAGAAGCCATTTAACATTATCCAATATGAATGCCTGAACTAATAACTAAAAATTCTTATTTTTTTATTCTAATCTCTTTATATTTCTTTTTAGGGTCTATTAATGCCCAAGAATGGATTTGTCCATCTTCTTCTTCTTCTTCTTCTTCTTCTTCTTCTTCTTCTTTTTTTTTTTTTTTTTTTTAAATCAAATATTAATAGACTACTTATTATGGATAGGGCTTGGCTCCACTCCTGCAGGCTCACTGCCAGCAGTTACACAGATTTATACACTCCAGTGGATGCAATTTGGAGTCTGGGCTTTAACTGAAAAATTCATATTGAATTTCGTACAAGAAAGTGATAAATATATTTACATGCATTAGCTTTTGGTAGAAATGTAACCGAGGCCGGAGCGAAAACACTCTTGATTCAGTCATCTCCCGAATTATTAATAAATGCAGGGTTGTATTTGTAGTTGTAGTTGTAGGTGTTGCATTAATCAGCAAATAATATTGGCCATGTACAATTTTGACTGATTTGCACCTTAATCTTTATAAGTAACGTGATCTTTCAAGATTTAATTTGTAATGAATTTCTGAGTTGACTTTTTTTTAGTTTAAACTTCTTTTTTATCTATTTTCACTTTGGTTAGCATTACCCACAGTGCCATTCAACTATCAGCAGATAATGGTGGCAGTGCGATTTCGCCTTTGCTTCATCTCTACCTAAAGAGAGCAACGCAGCTGCACTTTAATCTGTCCAGCTCTCTCACCTCCTCATCTGTACACTCTAATCAAACAGATCAGCTTCTAAACTTTAAATTTCATGCTAATACCACCATCAATGCCATCATGCTCGCCATCTAGTAGATTGCGACTAAATGCTCTAGCTCTAGTAGAGGTGGACAAAAGAAGCTCTTGCCGGTGAATACTGAACCACGGTTAAGATTAAATTTCAAACATGGAAGGAAATTAATGCCAAAGCTGATTGTGACCAAATGAAATTTACATTACAGCTCACGCTTTGGCTTCACACGGTGACTCTGTGACAGTTACACACACACACACACACACACACACACACACACACACACACACACACACACACACACACACACACACACAAATACAAGACAAAGCAACCCACAAATGCCAGTATCACAAGTCTAATGAGCAAGACACACACCTACACAAAATAAGACAAAGCTTCAGTTCAAGATCATAACAGAACTCTCTCGATGCATAAAGCCGGGCTCATACAGTTGCTTCAAAATAAAAATCCTGGAACTTTTCAACCACAAACTTTTTGTTTTTCGAGAATTACACAAGAGATTCTCATCAAACAGTCATTCGCTAAATTGGGACAGTGTGTGTGAGGTGCGAAAGTTCATCGCTCTGTGTGGGTGCAAACATGAATCAGGAAGCAGAGACTGGGCTATTGTGGGATTTTAATGTTGTCTTCGTGCCAAATAATGGAGTGGTTTTTCAAAAACAAGCAATTAACCTATTAAACTCTTGGCTCATTATTTAGTTGTTAATCTTAAAGCATATAATTCAGTACCTGCTATGAATCCGTCAGTAACCAAAGTAAACTAGGAAAAGGATTTGAGGAATTTAAGTCTGGAGGTTAATTAATCTAAAATGTATCATAATTTATTACCTATTATAGATTTTATTATTAGTAATAATACAAAAAAGTTGAAAAAAAAGTTGAACCTAACCTAACCTAACCTAATAGTAATAGTATTATCTCACACACACAAAAAAAACCTTGTATTTCCTGTAATATTTTGCACAATCCACTTTGCTTTTTTTTTTTTTTTGTCATGTACAGTCAAATGTGACCTGACACCCCTGCTGAAAAAAAAAACCCAATAGAAAACATCACAGAAATTCTAATGGTTTCCACTACAAATACCATTACAAAACTACTAGACATAACATGCCACCAATAGAAGGCAACAAATTACCAGTAGAGACCCACATGGTTCCATTAAAACACAGTTTCCATTAAAACCAATGCAATTCCCTTTAATTCCCCTGCAATTCCCCATAAACCATTACAAATTCTAAGAGGGTTTCTATTTTTTTTTTTTTTTCAGCAGGGACAACAGCCAAAAATATAACTCACAGAACATGTTAGATAGAATATGTGTGGGAGATGGCGGATTTATATCTGAAACATCCTGTCTCTCTGGAATCTTTGTGTACTGTGCTTAACTTTAAGTACATCTACCGTATAATTATTATGGAACAGCATGATGGTGCAGTGTGGCTTGTACTATGGCATCACAGCTCCAGGGTCACCGGTTCGACCCTGAGCTCAGGTTACTCTCTGTGTGGAGTTTCATATGTTTTATGTTCTCCCTATTTCCATGTGGGCTTCCTCCAGGTTTTCCGGTTTCCTCCTACCTCCCAAAAATATGCTCCCAAAAACATATATGGACTGGCTACTTTAAATTGCCTCTATGTGTGAAATTGGGAAAGCATGGTGCCCTGTGATGGACTGGTGTCCCATTCATTGTGTATTCCCGCCTCATACACAGCATTCCCAGGATAGGTTCCCTGACCAGGATAAAGCACTTAATTAAGACGAGTGAATGAATTAGTAAAACTATTACTTCAAAAAGAGCAGTCAGAAATCAGACTGGTCTTTCTGACATTTTCCCACAATGCCTAGCTGGCCAGTCCAGGCACTTAGCATTAAGTATGCAGTGTGTATGTGTGTGTGTGTATAAGACAGCACTAAGGCTTGCAGCACTAACTTTATTACAAGACCATTAAAATCCTCCCGCTCTGTAAGAGTATCTACTGAACTGCTGCGGCAAGAAGGCGAGAAAAGTGAAGCTCCTCTAATGAGGGAAGATTCCACTTTCAAAAGATCCTCAAGTCCCTGATCCATAATTACAGGCTTGTGTGTTGGCAAAAACACATAATTATACAGATTTGATCAGTGCTAATTAAACCATAGGGAAATAACCGAAAGAGAGCTTTGTTGGATGGCGGAAGAGTAATACAGGTTTTAATGAAAGGTGTGCTGATGTCCATTATAGATACAGTACCTGAGAGTTTTAGCTTTGTTTATGATGTCCACTTCATTTACACAATGAATAAAGAGTGGTGAAAATCCGGATTTGTCCGAAATCTAAAGAGATCGGTTCAACCGATAAGTACTAAATGCATACCGATGAACAACAAGCAGTTTGTTTTTTCAAGAAATCAGTCACGACTATGAATGAAAGATTTGAACGCTCTCTAAAGAAAAAAACAAAAACAATCTCTTAGAATATTGAGTCATCTCGCTGCTTGCTGTAAAATAGGAAACATGACCTTTAAGAGCTGCAAAGGGCTATCAGATTATCCATGGGTCAGTTACCTTTAGCTTGCACCAACCTCTGGATGATTCCGCACAGTTCGTAAACAACATGCTCTATATCGCTGCTTTAATGTTGAGTTAGTCCTCTAATTAAGCAGTGGTGTAATTGAAAGGTGATGTCAAACATAGCAAAAAAAAAAAAAAAAAAAAAAAAAAGAAGAAGAAGAAAAGCTTCCACTATGGGTATAATTTTTTTAGCGCAGAATGGCAGACCTTCATGAACTCGTTTAATTTGCAAATATCACGACATTGCAATATTCTGTTCTGCTTTAATACCATGTAATTTACTAATACAGTCAAACATCCATTCAACTCTGTTGTTTTCTTACTTGTATAATTATTCAGGCTGATGATGTGTGTGATTTATTCCTTTGGCACACCATCATTAGCTTTGAACCTTCTACCAGGATTGATTTCCGCCGATGAACTTCTTAATGGCTTAAATAATTAAAATGTATATGTATGTGCTCCAGTACTGCTCCAGTCGCTTTATTATTTTAGGGCACGGAGATGACTGCAGAAAATGCGATTCTCATGCACTGACACACACACACACACACACACACACACACACACACACACACACACACACACACACACACACACATTGTATTATGGATTCTTTCCACTCCCTTATGTATTAATGTAGCTGAACACCCAGCCCTAAACTCACTAACACAAAGGAAGCCTTTCCTTAATAAAAGCTGCAATAAAAAAGGCTATTTTCTTCATGGGAATAAACCAAATCTTTTTTTAAATTGTCAAATATGTATTTGTGTCATTATGCTGAAAAAATGTCACACACACACACACACACACACACACACACACACACACACACACACACACACACACACACACACACAATCTGTGTAAATATTACAAAAGTGAGAAAAAAAATAGTTTCATTGAACTGTAGACTTGATATATGTTTCTCATGATGACTATAGCAAAATTGATCACATTTACTAGAGTCAAAGCATGTGTTACACCTATTGTTATGTACTTATAAGATGCATGAGCAGCCGAGATGCTGGACATCACACTGGTCTAAACATTAAAGTGCAAAGTAGTGCTGTATAATATACTTGAACTCAAATAGTTTAGACAATTAAATGCAACCTTGCTATTGAAGACACTTTTATTACAGTTTATACCATAGCATTGTTGAATTCTCAAATCTGATTAGTCATAAGGTGAGGTTTTCTAGAACATTTTCTAGAACAGCAGCTCTGACAGTAGCAAGGTTAATATTAATGCACTGGTTTTAATATGTTAGTGTTTCTGTAGTAATTCACAGGGACTTTTATAGCAGGCATTCCACATAATTTATGACTAATTTCCATCCTTCCATTTTCTGTACTGCTTATCCTACACAGGATCACAGGGAGCCTGGAGCCTATCCCAGGGAAATTGGGGCACAAGACAGGAGGACGCCCTGGATGGTGTGCCAACCCAAACAGTTGGGTTGGCACACCCATTCACATTTACAGCATTTGGCAGACACCCTTATCCAGCGCGACTTACATTTATACATCTGAGCAGTTGAGGGTTAAGTGCCTTGCTCAAGGGCCCAACAGTGGCGGGGCTGGGATTTGAACTCATGACCTTCTGATCAGTAGCTCAACGTCTTAATCACTGAGCTACCACTGCCTCTCATTCACACACTATGGACAATTTAGAGATGCCAATCAGCCTACAGTGCATGTCTTTGGGTTGGGGGAGGAAACCAGAATACTCTGAGGAAATCCCCGAAGCATGGGGCGAACATGCAAACTCCACACACACAGAGCACAGAGTGGAGGTGGGATTCAAACCCCCAACCCCAGAGGTGCAAGGTAAACGCGCTAACCACTAAGACCCCGTGCCCCAACAAAGCAAAACAGTGAAGAAAACAGTATAATCGTTGAGGTGTTTAAGTTTTCTGTAAGGGGACATTTAATAGCATTTATGGAGGGAGTCTCCAGAGTCAGCACAGTGGCTCTGTAACAGTCAGTAGTAAGCATTTTAAAAATCTTATTAACTTCAATAGAAATTTAAAAAGAGAGTCTGGTGAAGGAATGACTGTTTGTAGTTGCTATAATGTAAGTGTAACAGGAACTAACTTGTTTGGCTGATGTTCCACAATAGAATATATAGTGCAAGTTTTAGGCACCTTGTTTTTTTTAGTACAAACTTTATTATAGATTTTTTATTTGATGACTTCTTCATTATCAAGTCAGTACAAAAAACATTTTAGATTCCCAAACATTAGTTTTCTATCACAAAATTAAATGTTACAGAAAAATGTTTGTATGTCATTAAAGAAAGCAGCATATTATGTAATAGACCACTCAAAAAACATAATGAAGGCTGCTGGGTTTTGCTGCAAAAATAAGAAGCAAGTACGAAAATCAAAGTCTCCAGAAGAACTGTGGCTGGTTCTGCAAGATGCTCAATAAAACTTACCAGTTCATTTCCTTATAAAACTGCACAAACTGTACCGTAGACTACTATTTTAAATTTTATTTTTATATTTTAGTGACACCAAATATTAACTTTGTTTCATTTACTACTGTTTACTGCTCTTTACTATATTTTTTAAAAATGTAGAAACATTTAATTTCATTACTTTGAAGGCATCTTTGCTCTACAGCATTTCTTTGCATCTGCCTAAAACTTCTGCACAGTACTGTAGGTATAAACAGATAAAAAATATGCTGCTTTGTTCTGTTGTTGGGAATCACTGTGGCATAAGAGGAATAAAACACTTTAGTAACAGTAATTGTCTTATCAGTTCTGTTTGTCAGCTTGATCAATGAGCAACAGAAGTAAGAAAAAGCCAAATGAGTAGACAACTTGCAAAATACATGAATGTCCAATACAGCTTTCTTTCCGATAGAGAAAAAACTTTTTTTTCCCCCCAGGAAGTAATATCAGTCTCAGGGGTTTCATTGAGGATATTTAATTCAAACGTGATTTATTAAAAGATCAAGCAGACAATCCACAGGGTGGAGCAAACCTGAAAATCAGGGTGAGGTGAAAACAGAGTACATCAGGCTAGGGCAAATTCATAAAATAAATAATAAATAAATAAATAAATAAACAGACAGAACAAATCCAAAAGCAGAATTTCAATCAGAACAAAAGGGTAAGACTCGTCACTAGCAGAACGCATTAGTGAAACTCATACACTGAATGTGAATGTCTGAGTTACTCAAAGGCATTAGTGTAATTGGGAACAGGTGCACATGATTATTAATCAGAAGAATAATAAGAATAATAATAATAAGAAGAATAATAAGAAGAAGTATAAGGAGTGGCTCATGTGATACGAATCACATGATATGGTCTGTAGTTTGTTAGCTGTCTAAGGATCTTGGGGAATGGAGTTTATGTTTTCAAGTAAGGCTGGAAAATGTAGTATATGATATATACTAACTGGCTACTTTAATAGGAGGAAAACACCTGTACAAGAGGTATATCTATCATCAGTAGGGGGAACAATCTCAGTGATCTCAATGACTTTGACCGTGGCATGGTTGTTGGTGCTGGACATTTTCAGAAACTGCAGATCTCCTGGGATTTTCCTGCATAACAGACTCTAGAGGTTACACAGAATAGTACAAGGGGGAAAAAACATCAATTGAATGGCAGTTCTGCAGGCAAAACACCTTGAGAATGGTCAGATGGTTCGAGCTGACAAAAAGGCTACAGTAACTCAAATATCAACTCTTTACAACCGTGTTGAGCAGAAAAGCATCTCAGAATGCACAATACTTCAAACCTTGAGTCGTGTGGGCTACAACCACAGAAGAGAACATCGGTTTCAACTAATGGCAGACAAGAACAGGAATCTGAGGCTCACTGGGCAGCTGAAGAACAGGCAATGCTTTTCCAATCCTCAACTGTCCAGTTTCAATGAGCCTGTGCTCATGAGGATTTTTACATGAATTACGCAACAACCCTGAACTGCATCAGCTTTGACATTTCAAGTGTGACTATTAAATTTAGTCTGAAGTGTGAACGGATTCATCCTGCTGTTCGGGTTTCCAGCTCTACAGATCAGGCAAGATTAGAGTTATACGCACACAGGGACTTGCTGGAGGTCATGACTGCACTTTTATTATGCAGGAAAATGTCATGCAGCATTGGTTGTAGCTCAGTTCTGACCTGAAAAGACTCCACATATCCTCAATAGCACTTACTGGCATTTCACACTGCTGCATAGTCCCAGTCAGTCACATCGAAATGTGCAGTGTGAGGAAACACTGACACGCTAATGCTGGGTATCAGCAGCAACCGGGGTGCTGTGTCGGTGGTTCAGAGCTTGAGCGATGATTTTGCTGAGGAACCTGAGACTGAAGCAACATTACTAATGTCATCTCTAAGGAGCTGAGACACCGAACAAGCAGAGGTTCTGTAGAGAATACGGAGAGGCGTATGTAACCAAAATGCAAGAAACAAGAACAGTGTTTAAGGGGATGTGGGGTTTAAAATCCCAAGAAAAGATTTGGAAAGATTTACCACAAGCTATTTGATTAACTGTAGGATTATGCTTAAATGCAGGACATTTTCAGGTGCCCTGTGTGCAATTATATTTAACCCACATTAGGCAGAATGAGAAAATTGAAGCCCAAGTCTAGAAAATCTAATAATCCAACCAGAAATTGACATCCTCCTGTGTCTACTATCACTGTTTCTGCACGGCTCCTCGCTTTCTGCTCTTTCCAGGTTTAAAAAGAGGCTTAGTGACAGCACTAGAGTGCTTTAGGGAACCGGAGCGCAAACTGCACTGGCTTCTGACCAAACCATTAAACAGCGGCTGGAGGGAAGCACGAACCCTAATTAACTCTCATGGGACGGCCACATTACACATGGAAATGGCTCCAATTAGGCCTCCCCATGATAAATTCCTGAAGAAGACAAAGCGCAAGAGCTTTAATGGAGTGAGCGAGGTCAGAGATGCCATGGGTGGGGGGGTTGGGGTGACTGTAATCATGTCATCAGTGCTATATTCAATCATGGAACAAGTCTAAATTTCAGATCTCTTGTTGGTTGGTTTAAGAGGACCTTCTGATTAGAAAAATGAAGCTCATATACTGCACAAATGAAATGATGGCTTAAGTTATTCTATTTAGGCACACTTTTGGAAGCACTTATGGCTGACAAATTATAGCTTTATGACCCATAGATTTGTATTTCATCCTTCACTGACATAGGAACATACCGTCCTCAGCATTATATATGAGTTCTGCTGTATTACGATGATTACAGTTCCCTTTTGAGTCTGGTTCCTCTCAAGGTTTCTTCCTTATATCATCTCAGGGAGTTTTTCCTTGCCACCGTCGCCGCTGGCTTGCTCATTGGGGATAAATTCATAAATTTAAAATCTATGTCCTGAATTTATATACTTCTGTAAAGCTGCTTTGGGACAATGTCCATTGTTAAAAGCGCTATACAAATAAACTGAACTTGAACTTAAACTTGAACTTGAATTCTCATTGTCGAGGTGTCGGGTACTTCCAGCTGCAAGGTTTATAAATGCACTCGTTCTAATGTTAATATATCTACAATAACAACTAACACAGGCATATACGTACACTGTATGGCCAAAAGTATGTGGACACATGACCATCACACCCATCTCTGGTTCTTCACAGTTGTATAGGATGTATTTGTATGCTTTAGTATTATAATTTCTCTTCACTGGAACTAAGAAGCCCAAACCTGTTCCAGTATGACAATGCCCTTGTACCTTAAACGAGCTCCAGGAAGACATGGTTTGCCATGGTTGGAGTGGAAGAACTCGAGTGGTCTGCAAGGAGGCCTGACCTCAACCCCATTGAACACCTTTGGGATGAACTGGAACACTGAATGCACCCCAGGCCTCCTAGCCTGACATCAGTACCTGAACTCACTAATGCTGTTCTGGCTTAATGAGCAAATCCCCACAGCCACACTTTAGGTATTTCGGGGCAGAGGACTTTTCAGTTTGTACAGTATATAAAATTTTTTGTCATCGCCTAATTGCTGTGCTATACGAGGAATAAAACTCGTCGATATGCAGGGACATTTTATTACTTGGCAAGCTCATTAAAATTAGCAAAAAAATATTGTCATTATTTTCTTAATTTAACAACTCTAAATAACAAATTAAAAGCATGATCAATAGGCAACATCTTGCACAAGCATTATGACTTCATGAGCTGGATTTAGCATCTCATGGTCACACAATCAACTGTCTGTGCACAATATATTAAAAGAAAGCTAATTAATAGGATAAGCGACTGAGTAATGAAGGTGGAAGTAATATCATTTAATTAAACCACATTTGCAGTGATTAATATAATAATTACAACTAGGACTATTCATACAGCAATACATTGACAATATATTAGACTCTTGCCATATTCCCACTCTTACAGCATAGTATAATTTTTTTTGGTTTTGTTTTTATTTTTAAATTGTCTCTTGCATTTATGTTACATCGCATAACATTCTTTTTTTTTTTTTTTCAGTTCACATTTTCTCTCCCTGATTATTTTCCTGGGTTTCATAAAAAAAAAAACTGAACTACATTCAGAAAATCTATGTAAGCATGTGAGTAATCCGTCTCTGAATATGACTAACTTTCCCTGTGTAAATATTGACATACCTTTAGGACTTAAGTCGCTGACTCTGAATATGGCTCCGTGTGCATATAAGACCAAGAATAACCTAATTAGAAATCAGTCATGGTGCTATATTCATTCATATGCTATATCACAGTTTTCCGTGAATGTACCACTCCTAATAATTTTCTCATTAACCTTGAAAGCGTTCTTGTCGTATACAAACCTGCCTCATTAACTTACATTGTCATTTTGTAAGGTGAGACTCTTACACAGTAAATTACTCAGTATAAATATCACAATGAGGTGCAGGAATAACACTGACCTGATTAAGTTAAACTTTTACATCTTTTAACCAAAATCAGGTCACGATCATTATAAGCAACTCCCACACTGCATGAGTACGCAAGCATTTTACTTTTTTTTTTTTCTTCTTCTCATAAAATATGCAGAGGACTGATTACTAAACCCTCTCATAAACCTCTATGTGAACTGGAAAAGGATATAATTCAACGGCAGGAGTTTACAACAGCAGAATGGATGGAATAGATGAATTGTGCACAGAGCAGGAACTAAGGTTACAATTTAACCAAGAATCAGGAAACTATAATTATTTAAAGCTCATACTCACTGGTTAGAAACTCGCATGCCGTACAACATACCCTAATGCCTGTTATTTACAGCACAGTTTTATGCTTGTCCATATTTCATAATGATCTGCTCACATATTAATCACGCTAACAAGTAATCGATGACAATGCGGCCAATGCAGTAAATCGCTGAGTAATCAGTTTAACACTAGGGCAGCTGCAATGCTTGCAGTCGCTAATTTTACTGTGCATTATTTGTGTCAGAATACAAGCTGAGTGAGATAATACACCAATCCATCATAAACTGCAGGAAGGCAGGTCTGAAATTGCACTATTTCACTCATGCTGGTTCATTAGGGTGCATGAAAGGTTGCAGCGTATAAACAGTTTTCCACAGAAGAGCAACGTAGCTTGAACAGAAGATTTTTAAATTCTTTTGGCTGTCTAACTGTCTCACAATCAAAATAATGCAAAATCACTGATGGACATTCACTCATTCATCTTCAGCTTATCCCAAAAACACCCTGAATGGGACCTGAGTCCATCACAGAGCACCATGCACACACAGATTTACACACACATTCACATCTATGAGCAATACAGCATAGCCAATCCACCATGGCATGTTATTGTGAGGTAGGAGGAAACTGGAGAACCTGGAGGAAACCCATGTGGAGTTTGGGAGATCATACAAATCTCCACACAGACAGTAAGCTCAGGACCAACCCAGAGACCCTAGAGCTAGGGGTGGACGTCATATAGTCCAACCCAAAACTATTGGAATGGCAATGCCGATTCAATTTTTTGTGCTATACACCAAAGACATTTGAGTTTGAGATCAAAAGATGGATATGAGACGAGAGTTTAGGATTTCAGCTTTTATTTCCTGGTATTTACATCTAGATGTGTTAAACAACATAAAACATCGAACCTTTTGTATCAGACCACCCAATTTTTAGGTGAGCAAAAGTATATGAACAGATAAGTATTGAAGTAAATTAATGTAAAAAAATATTTAATATTTGGTTGCATGTCCCTTGCTTGCAATAACTGCATCAAGCCTGTGACTCAGAAAAGTTGTATCTTTTCTATAGCCACTGTATATATACATAGTGTAGATCAGCTAGTTGTATTAAAGACATGAACACTCTTCTAAGTAAAGAATAAAACATGACAAGGCGTGTTGCTATAATAAAATAATCAGTGATGGGGTGATGTGATGTGGAACGATGTAAAGTGGAGTTACTGTTACCTCCTCAAAGTTGATTATTTTCCAATAACAGCACGTCCTGAAGTGTTTTATTCTTATATTCTTATAATATAGCAATTTGTTATCGCTAACAAAATTTTATTTATTAGAGAATGGCACTTGATATTTTTATTCTTTTATTATATTTAATGTTGTGGAATATCCACGAAACAAGTTCCTGTATTATTTTATAACAGCTATAAACAGATATCTATTTTTCCTCTCTATGTAGTAAGAGCTTGTTACTGAGAAACTGCAAAATGAAAAAGCCCTCCCCTTAAAAAAAATCAAAATAACCATTTCCTTACAGAAAACTTCACTACATCAACAATTATACATTTTATAATCTGTTTAATTGGAGTGTTCAAACTACCACTCAAACTATTGTCAGAGCTGTTGTTAAAGAAAATTCATCAACACCAAAACCAAGACAACAATTTGTTCACCAAAATTTTACAGCATTAGTGTACAGGCTAGACTAAACCATCCATCCATCCATCCCTTTTCTGCACCGCTTATCTTACACAGGGCCGCAGGGAGCCTGATGCCTATCCCAGGGGACTCGGGTCACACCCTGGACGGCGTGCCAGCCCATCGCAGGGCACAACTGCACACACTTTCACACACTACAGACAATTTGGAAATGCCAGTCAGCCTACAACACGTCTTTGGACAGAGGAAGGAAACCCCTGAAGCATGGGAGAACATGCCAGCTCTGCGCACAAAGGACGAAGGCAGGAATCGAATCCCAATCCCTGGAGATGCGAGGCAAACATGCTAACCACTAAGCCACCATGCCCCCTGCTAGAATAATCTTCTATGATCAAAATTAGCACTAACAAGTACAAAAAATGTTCGAGCACAATAAGATTCAGACCTCTTAAAGATCTTCCTGTCTCTTCTCATCTTACACTTCTAATTTTCCCAAAGCACAATGAGTTTTAGGCCAGTATTGCAGACAAAATTTTTTTTTTTTTTTTTTGGTCCTTTTTAATTTTTTTTTGCACTTTTTTTCCACTGTTTGCTAGGAAACATCCTTATTAGCAATATATGAATGCAATGTTAAATTATACTTACATGTTACACACACTGTTAGCAAATATCCTCATATATGCAGACATTTGTTTTTCTGACACCATTTTTTTTTTTTTACAAGATGGCTTCTGCGCCGAGATGATGCATAGGAATATGTAGAACGTGCTACTTTCAAAATCTCAGAATGGAACATCACATGCAAACATGACTTGAAATTCAGCCTGAGTAGGCAGCATTTTTTAAACCTACAGACTCATACATTTAATTCTTTTCCTGAGTCTTTTGCCTGAGTAAAAAAAACCAAACAAATCTACTACAGATTTCACTAATGTTTCCATCATCCTTCCAAGGCTGCCAGCGAGTTTAGGCAACATGACTGCATTCGAGAGGATTGTTACCATTGCTGTATTGCTTTAAGCCCTACAACTGCTGAACTCCAATTCTCCAGAGAGGCCTGTGCAAATCTAGAAGTATAAGCAGTACACATTTTGGCAGTGGAACTGATCCTCCTTCTCACTCTCTCGGAGGCTCCTTGTAGGCTCTTGTCTCTCGATGGGCCCCTGCATTGGTGTCTGAGTGAAATTTTTTATTTATTTATTTTAAAAAAAAAATTGTGTACACAATGTACTAAATGGTGCACACGTCTTAGTCATGGCCACAAGATACTAAACAGAGGTCAAAAAATTGGAATTTAGTTTATTCATGCTCTCAATTTTTGCATTTTGAGTTCACAAATTAAACTGTGCTGACTTTTTGGTTAACTTGTGCTCTCCTTTAACTCTTCCTAGCAGTTCCATTCTGCCGCCAAAATGGAAATCGACTCATCTGACATTTTCAATCAGTATAAACAAATGAATTATTTCATCACTGCAAGTCTGATGTAAGATTAGCCAGGACACTGTTGGGTTTCTGTGTGAAGAGTATCATGACCTGCGTTTAGCTGCTGGTGAGCGGGGCGACGGGAAAGGGGAGGGATGTGAGCCCCCTGCTTTGCAAACAACTCACACCTCTCCACAATAACACTGGTACAGAGATAAAATGGACACCACAACTAAAGTTTTTTTTGATAGTAAAACACTGCATACAACTGCTACAAAAAATTATAACATTTAAACCTAGTAGGCTAGGTAAAACCAGAAATATGTATGGAAAAAAAAGCAAATTCTTAAAGTCCTAAGTGTCTATTTTCATATGAGCCATTAACCACTCCTGTGGAGTGTGATATCACAAATAAATTCAATGCTGAACACGGGCACCCCCAAAACAGGTGTAAATTCCATTTTTGGCCTCAGGTAAAAAGAGAGAGATAAGATAAAGATATCATGCCCACTGAGCAGTGATAGGTTATGTATGGTCAGCGACAATACTGCTGAACAACAGCCTGTGGCATTCAAATAATGCTCGAATTGGTATTAATTCCCTACACCATTACACCACCACCACCAGTCTGAACTGTTGACAAAAGACAGGATGACTCCATGAATTCATGCTGCTGATACCAAATTCTGACCCTACCATCTACATGTCACAGCAGAAATAAAGATTCTTCAGACCAGGTGATGGTTTTCCAATGTACCTCTAGATTAGATGTGTTCTAGGATTGTTTTCTGCCTACCATGGTTGCAAAGAGCTGTTATTTACCGTGGCTAGAGATGGTGATACTGGATAATGGATGATACTTTGAGTATCAGCTGATCCAGAAACTCACACAAAAATCACTTACATTCTAAATATAATAAATATAATAAAGTATAAAGTATAATAAAGTATAATAACATAAACAAACATAAAAACAGTCAGGTCTCTTTATATGTAAACATTTCCAGTTCTAAAATGTTTTTTTCTTCTTCTCCCAACTCCATTTATAATCCTTGCCATTTGTTTCAGGATCTGATATCCGATATGATTTCTCTGATATCACCATGTTTGGTGATATTGGCCCAATACTGGTATGAGATCTGTGCCACCTCTAACCATAGCTAGTAAAACCTAGCTTAAAAATTGTTACATCTAGGTGTGTTAAATGAGATGTAAAGTTTTGCTTCACATATTTATACAGCTAGATATCTAGATAAACTAACATCAGGGTAGTTAGTCTTTTGCCAAAATTTAGCAGTGATCTCACCAATCATGAATTTTTTTTTCAGCTAGAAAAATATTATTAGTATTTTGGGTGATAGATTGGTCTTTTAGAGGAAAGCACAAATTTCGCCATGCACACAAACCTAGGGCCAATTTAGCACAGCCATAGCATAGCACAGCATAGCTTATTTGCATGATGTTGGAGAACCTGGAATGGAGAACCCTGAGGAAACCCTCAGGAGAACATTTGAAACACTGGAGCTGTGATGCAGCAATACTACCCACTAATGTGGGAGTCCAAATTAAATGTATGAGTGATATGCTCCTAATTAATAATACTATAGTCGTAGTTCTAGCCTCCTTTAAAATCTTGTCTGAGATTTGTAGCTACATTGTGTATGCTAATACCTTTGTGTAATTGGTAAATGAACCTCACCTAATATAGGCCTAATTAAATATGCCTACATTATGTGGTCTTTCATTGATTGCTAGTATTCTATTTACAGTTGGTCTAAAAGTCTAATGTGCCATTTTAGGCTATTGTTTCCACCATTAGTGTTCACTGGGTTTTTATGATGCATTGGTGTGGCACTTTCTGTGACTGTTACTATATATGTTCATCTCATAAATATACTTTATCTGAGGTTTACTGGGGAAACAAGTAAGTTCTGCTCATGTTCATGCATTAGTAATAAAGCATAACAAATTATTTATTTCACATAATTTATTTAGTTCACGAGTAAAACTCTTGCCTGGTTACTAAGGAAACTAACTGTACAGTGTTATTATATTAGTTATTATTTTATTTACTCTCATATCACCATGCTGTTGAACGAGTGGTCTGATGGTGTTGATTAATTTTCTGAAAACAGAAGCTCTGATAGAAGTTCCAGCTGATTTACAGGGACTTGTATGGGACAGGGACCTAAAGTCTAATAACGCACACACACACACACACACACACACACACACACAAAAAAAAAAAAAAAAAAACATATAAAAAACATGTTGTTATGTAACAAAGAAAAAGTCAAATTGTTATGGTGAAGTTTTCAATAAGGAGATATTTTATTAACATTTATGGAAGGAGTCTCCAGTGTCAGTGCTTTGTAAGCCCACGTTATATATGTTGTAGTTTCTCTGTACAAGACATGGAGCGAGAGCTACTGTTGTCGCCCGTGGACGTGTACCGTCTGTCCAGGTCCAATGAGAAAGAGTCATGGCAAAATTACTTTAAATGAAGTGTAATATTTTTAGAAAGTGAAAAAAAGGTGTAAATAATCGGTTGTTTGATGTATGTTATGTGGCAGGCGTATTCGTAGTAGCTATTAGCAGCACAAGCTAAATGTACTAGGTGCAAACACTCTCCAGAGACACCACTGATCTTAGCTGTTTTCTTTCAAGCTTTATTTTTCTTCATAATGTCTCTATACACATTTAATGAGAGGTTGTATATGACAGGATATGATGAAAACACAGTTTTCACAGAACTAAAGGCAGGTAGGACATAAAGTTGTTAGGGGGGGGACGAAAAAGTGTAGCACACTCAGCATATGATTGGTCCAAGGACTCAGAATTTGTCGATTTATAGCATCATACCTAATTTGCATAACGTACATTAACAGTCAGTAAATTTTCCACTGCAAGAGGATCTTCAGGGCAGAATATTTTGCACTTTCCGGTTTCTCAGTAACATGACAATCAACTTTAAGAGAGAGAAAAAAAGAGAGTCTGTTAATGGAATTACTATTTATTTTAACTGCTATAATGTAAGTGATAACATGAACTGACTTGGTTTCAGGGACATTCCAGAGCAATGCGACTATAAACTATAACACCATCCCACTCCCTTTGCAATTTTTTTGCACATTTCTTTATTGACTGTATTGCATTTTAGCTGCTACTGCATTTATTTATACTGTATTAATATTTGTAAATATTGTATTTAATTTTTGTCACTACTATACTGTCTACCTGGCTGCTACCCCAATAACTGCTATGTCCATATATGGTATAAGCTTATCTGCTGTGTACTATGTCATATTATGTTATGTTTACACACACAGCATTTTTAATATATTGTTATTATTTTGCACTACCTGTTATATCTGACACTTCCACGCTAGAACTGTGTACTGGTTGGCGTTACACTGTGACTTACTGTGCCTATTGTCCTGTTTTAGTAGTTACTGTACTGTCTTGTGTTGTTTGCACACGTTTGCATGTGCACTTTATGTAGAAATGTGTAGGTCTTATTTAGTTCTATGTAGTCTCATGTAGCCTCATTAGTTCTGTGTAGTCTCTTCTGTCTTGTTTCACGTTGCACCATGGTCCTGGAGGAACGCTTTTCCATTTCACTGTGTACTGCTCTAGCTGTATATGGTTGAAATGACAATAAAGCCACTTGATTTGACTTGATAAACTGATTTAAAAAAAAGTACGATATGTTGTCCTTTAATTAATAAAAAAGCAATTGTTGACAAATTGCTTGTCTTAAATGTTGTATGTAAAAACCTTACAGTAGAGGGTATCTCAATCAAATTTTAGAATTTTTTTAATTTTTAGCAAGGATAGGAATCCTTAAATATTCAAAGAACTCTATTAAATCCCTTTCCTTGTAAAAATGCTTTTGTTATAAAACCAGAGGCAACGGGCAGATAATGTTAGTCGATATATCAGTTGGGCCCGAACAGTAACACAAAATAGGGAATTATGTGACTCAATGTTACTTTACAATTTAACAAAAGAGCAAAAATAAAGAATAAATAAATGCAAACAAGGAACAAGAATCTGGATTTTACTATCGTCCATTTGTATGCATACCAGAAAAAATCATATCACAGCTAAACACCCTCAGCTATCATGAATACACTTCCCACCCCTACACACCAGAGTAGCCTAAAAGCCTTTCTGTTTTACGCTAATAAATGCTTGAGTAGCCCATAGAGCATGTGCAGTAAGAAAATGCAATGAGATGTGAGGTGGAATAATTTGCAGTCGATATCTGAAAGGTCTTGGTCACAGAGGTTACACTCCGTTCAAAGAATGAAAGCGCTCTTTCTCTCCTTTAATGAATAGACGACGTGGAGCCTATTAATAGAGGACTCTCGGGCGGAAACTGGGGAATCGATCTGTGTGGATGGATTGTCCTCAAACATGTGGCTGCAGCGAGAGATATTTCATAATTGTGCGCTGTTCTTTGACACAAAGCAGGAAAACCCTAATCCATTAAAATAAACGAGATTTGGAAATGGACAGGAGAAAAGTTGCTTTTAAAGCTTAAGGAAACAGTAACAAATATCATACGTTTTTATGATAAACACAAATGGAAACAAATGTGGTGTTGAATATCTAAACCAGTTTCTGAAAGAGACTATTATGTCAAAGGCTCTGGAAAAAATGCCATTTTGATGTGAGCAGCAGATATATAATTAGATGTATATTATTATGGCACCACTTACAGCACATCTGCTGTTCAACAACTTCTAAAAAAAAAAAAAAAAAAAAAAACAGGCCTAAAGGTTCATAAACAGATTACTGTTCCTAATGAGAACATGAAGTAAACACACCGGCTTGTGATGAGTCTAAGCATCAAATCAGCTGTTGTTATTTTCCTTGGCTGACCAATTCAGTGTCTGTTGCTCAGTTCATCAGTGGTTTCTGTCTTTTTCAGTACATTCCAGATTGTTGTATTGGTTGTGCTCAGTGTTTGTGCAATGCCTCTGATTGATTTTCCCTCTTTTCCCAGCTTCAAAATGGCTTGCTTGTCTCCCCTACACAGCTCTCTGATCTTCATGTTGGCTTATCCGTTTTAAAAACAAATGCAGTCTTCACACGTGAAACTGTAAAACCAAATGGCAACAAAAGCCTAGAAATTGGGTGGTGTGATACAAAATGTGCTATGTTCTATGTCATTTAACACATCTGCCTACAAATACTAGGATATAAAAGGTGAAATTCTAAACTCTCTTCTCATCTTTTGATCTCAAACCCAAACGTCTTCAGTCTCCAACAAAAAATAAATGAATTGGCCTTGCCGTTCAAATAGTTTCAGAGGGGACTGTAAATGACGCATATCAGATGTCTTTGCACACCTTCGCCTGGATATGGTGAGGAAGCTTCATGGACATGTACTGGAAAACAGACAGAAATGTTGCTGGGAGAGATCTCGCACTCAATTATTAATTTCACATTAAAAAAAAAAGAAGAAGAAAAGAAAACAGTTCTGGATCGAGCTCTCATTGAGGTGCTTTCCTGGCAGAGTTTAAAGACCTCTGGGAAGTGATCAGTCATGTGGGGAAACTGTAGACAGACATCTTTCTGTCTCTACACAGCATTTCAGATCAAAGTCATGGTGTTTCAGTTTTTTGGGTTTTTCCATCTTTTTGCTTCATGCATTGGCAGAGGGTGAGAAAAGAAACCCCACACATTTATTCACGATACTTATAGTTCAAGTGTGAAAAACAAAAAAGAATGGCCTCTCTGACTGAATTAACCAGCTTGCATGGTATACTACGGAGTTAGCAGGCTAAACTTCACTTCCTTGCCTTCACTTAGCCATGTGTTTTTTTTTTATTATTAATGTAGTGTTCATTTCATCGTTATTGTTATGGAAAAAAAGTTTTTAAAGTGTTTGGATTCCTCTAGAAAAATAAATAGATTTAATTCTAATTTATGTTGCACTTTTAAGATTTTACCGTCAAGTGTAAACCTCAAGTACGTATTGTATGTTGATATTTTGACATAATATCACATTATTTCAAGATATTATATTGTTATTTTGCCTTAATAGCTTGCTATTTTTACTCAATAACTGAGTAATTATCTCATTATTTTTATTATTTACACTGCAAAAACGAGATCTTAGCAAGTGAAAATATCTTGAATGTAATCAAATGTTTCTAGTATCTACTATTATAAGACTAAAATAAACCAAATATAAGAATATTAAGCCTATTTCTAGACATTAAATTTTTTTTTCTTCGAGTTTTAAATGTTCTCATTCAATTTTGCTTTGTTCTAGAAATACTGTAAATGCATAAAATAAGCAAAAATGGTCTGCCAATAGAACATGACTATTTTTATATATTGAAACAATGAGCTATTAAAGTTGACATAATGAGAAATATAAGTCAAAATGCAATATTTTGAAAGAAAAAAGAGAGAGAGATTAAGTAAAAAAAAAGACCTTCAAATAACAAATGACTAAGTTGAAATAATGAAATTTTAGGTCAACATTAGGTGACAACAGTGAGTTATTAAGTTAAGATAATTATATATATATACACACACACAAATTAGTGAGTCATTAAGTTAAGATAATTTTATATATATATATATATATATATATATATATATATATATATATATATATATATATATATATATATATATATATATATATATATATATATATATATAACATCTCATATAGACTTGGCTCGTGGTCTTGCCATGAGAATACATTTTCTTCTATAAATTAAGCTGAACAGCAGCAACATCACATAATAACATCGGAGCTGTGGACAAAATGGTAACCTTACGCCTAATGGAAAGAAATTTAACTCCATGCATCGATAGTGGCAGTGTTACAGAATATTCCCAGAGAGAGGAAATGTATCGAGGCAATGTGGCATCTAGTGCAAGTTTCTTCTGGAAGGCTGATGTCTTCTCAATAGAGCTCCCAGACAAGTAATCTGTTCTTTAGAAGGCAGTAACCTATTTGAGCTACATAACTCAATTTAAAAACATATATTGTCTATATGAGGTCAGAATACACAGATTTAACAGTATGAATTAGGATTATAATGCAATGCCATGATCTGTATCTGTTTAGTGCTCCAAATATCTGCATCTGTATCTGTATCTGTATTCAGATTTGAACCAGAAGTGGATGTGGTCCAGACTAGAATGTTTATTTACAGTGGTGCTTGAAAGTTTGCAAACCCTTTAGAATTTTCTATATTTCTGCATAAATATTAACTTCAAGTCAAAGTCCTGACCTTAATCCAATAGAAATGTTGTGGAAGGACCTGAAGCAAGCAGTTCATGTGAGGAAACCCACCAGCATCCCAGAGTTGAAGCTGCTCTGTACTGAGGAACGGGCTAAAATTCCTCCGAGCCGATGTGCAGGACTGATCAACAGTTACCAGAAACGTTTAGTTGCAGTTATTGCTGCACAAGGGGGTCACACCAGATACTGAAAGCAAAGGTACACATGCTTTTGCCACTTACAGATATGTAATATTGGATCATTTTCCTCATTAAATAAATGACCAAGTATAATATTTTTGTCTCATTTCTTTAATTGAGTTCTGTTTATCTATGTTTAGGACTTTTAGGTCATATTTATGCAGATATATAGAAAATTCTAAAAACTTTCAAGCACCATTGTATTTATTTATTTATTTATTTTAAATGTGACCCTATTACTATACCCCTGGAAACTAGAACCCACTTTTTGGGTTTGTTACATTCCAGAAAGATCACAAAATTTCGCTAAAGAGTCTATCAGAATCGGTTATAAAGCTGGGAGGAAATGGGGTACTTTAAGCAGTATTGAAGGATTAGGCTGCTTTGGTATAAAAGGTTAAGGCTTTGGGTTATTGAGCAGAAGGTTGGGGGTTCAAACCCCAACACCTCCAAGCTGCCACTTTTGAACCCTTGAGCAAGGCCATTAACCCTCTCTGGTCCAGGAGTGCTGTATCATGGCCTCTTGCTTATGCGAATATAAGAATTTCACTGTGCTGTATATGTGACAAATAAAGGCTGCTTTCTTTTTAATGCTAGAATTATTTTCCTCAAAGATTTTCTTTTAATAACAATGCAGAATGTTTATTTAAGACTGATGAAAAAATACAAAATTAGAATATTAGTTAATATTTTTAAATTAATTAAATTATTATTTTTAGGGAGACCCAAAAATCAGCAGAGACATGCTGCCCTGTACAAAGCACTTGATCTGAGGCATATATGGAGCAGGGGCTCTGTGAATTTCAGGCCAGTTTTTATGGAAATATGGCTTTACTTGTTTAGATGGGGCTACTGAAGCAAACTGCTGATGAAAAACCCAAACAACAACAACAACAACAACAGCAACAACAGCAAAAACACAAATAGTGCAGCTCTCATTCATGTTTGTATTTATATCTGTTTAAAACACATTATCTATTCAATCAGAATTCTTATTCGGTTACATCTTTAACATGAATGATATGAGTGATGTGTTATAAAGCCTGCTCACACCAAACTATTCAAAACTCTCATAGTAACAGCCATTAAGGTACTGTTCTTGTCACCAGAAGGTTGTGGGTTTAAATCCCAGTCATTGAGCCTTTGAGAGTCTTTTAGGCCTCATTTGCTGTGTCGGATTCTACCTAACTTGTAATCTGCTTTTAAAGCATCTGCCAAACGTAAATGCAGTGAGAGCCTGTACTTACACATCATCAATACCTAATCAATTGAAATGATTTCCCTGGTGTGTGGTGTACCATCTAATTTGTTGCGCAATATGTTTTAAATGGCCTGTTAGTGGACAGAAATAATGTGCTCAATGATTTGAAGAGTTCAGTCAAATTGAGCCAAATTTGCTTAACAAGAAATGGTAATTACAAAGGTATGAGTGTACTGTTATATTAGGTTAAAAAACCCAAACATTTTTACTACATTTATAATGAAGATTATATACAGAAGTCATCTAGGACAGCAGCGCTCAACTCTGCAGACTGTGGTCTGGATTCAGATCCAGTAGTGCATTAAAGCAGACTGAACAAAACTCTTAACATATACTGTACTGTAGAAGAACATTTAGTTAAAAAAAAAAAAAAAAAAAAAAAAAAAAACAACAACAACAACAAAAACATTGCTTCTTTAGCAGATCCTCTGTTATGTCCAATCACATCCATCCATCCATTTTCTGTACCGTCATCCTACACAGGGTCGCAGGGAGCCTGGAGCCTATCACAGGGGACTCGGGGCACGAGGCAGGGGACACCCTGGACGGGGTGCCAACCCATCGCAGGGTACAGTCATACACACACTCACACACCCATTCACACACTACAGACAATTTGGAAATGCCAGTCAGCCTACATCCAATCACATGAATTTATGTAAATTATTTATCTGAAAGATTTTTTTTACACTGGTCCGGTTAGTTGATAACAAAATTTTTTCACGAATGCCCTCAGTGCACAGCATGATGTGCATGGATTGGACTTTTATTGTGATATGTTTTGGTTTTATTTCCTGGTTCTGTCGCCACCTCCTATCTTGGCATTTGTTCATAAATATTTGTTTGGTTTGTGCTTGTTCATCGTTCGTTCACCTATTTATACCCTCTTGTGTCTGTGTTTCTCTGCGAAGTCTCATTCAGTTTGGCCTACAATGATTTTAATGGTAATGATAATTAGAAGGTGGATCATTCCATCTCAAGTGGTTCAATACAGGTTGCTTGACCAATAACAATTTTATTAATACTTAATGATTTTACATAATTACTGTAAAATACTGTTCATTTTTATTATTTGTTATTACATCTATTCATATCTCAAAATGCATGAATAAAGTAGGCTGATTTATACTAGCCCTAGCTCTGTAACCAGTGGAATATCAAACTCACAATTTTTACTATAGAGAACTTATTTCTCTGAAAATTTCGGGTTTGACTCTGGTCCCCCACCAGAGACATTTAACTCGAGACTGAGGGGAATTTTTAAAAAATCGCACTTACATAAATAAATAAATAAGAGAAGTGTAAAAACCTGAAATGTTCTGCATGCACACTTACTTACCTAGGTACCCCATTAAAGATTGAGACGTGAATCCTTCCCATTATAAATTGACCCTAAAAGTGGAACTGTGAGCAGTCTTGAGCATTATATTTGGACTTTAGTTCCAACTCTAAGGAAGAGAGATCAGTTTTAGGCCCATCCTGAGCCGAGATATTGAGGTTTCCGTGAACAGCTGTATAACCAAACCCCCAGTGATTATGCAATGCCAATACACAGCGGTAATCATTCAAAATAAAATAAATAAATAAATAAATAAAGGAAAATTAAAAACAGTCAAGCAACCAATTTTACAATTATTGGACCACATGAGAAAGACTGACCCAGGTAATTAAAAATGCTGTTTGCTCTCCTGCACTGGTCAGCACTGTTCAGCACTGTTGTGATATTGCTTGGGTAGAAACTGGAGTGTGCATACTGTATACATAGAGGTTTACGATAACTACCAGACGCTTGATGAAAAAAGCTGCTGCTTGTTTGTTTTAGTTAAGATGTAAAAGCTGGAATAGTTTACATACACATTTTTTTTTTTTTTGTATAAATTGCTGTATGTTGTATCTTTTTGCTAGAACAGGAAGACAGACAGTGTGCATGCAAACTAGGTAGGGCATATAAGCCGTGCCTATACTGCTTCATGATCAGTTCACCTCAATCTCACCATCTTGATGCATTCAAAAAGTGTGTGTTTGTGCGTGTGTGTGTGTGTGTGTGTGTGTGTGTGTGTGTGTGTGTGTGTGCATGCCGACACTGAGAGTCAGTCTCCTCTAGCTATTCCTCTCTCAGCACTGCTTACTAACTGAGTAAGCATTTAGACAAAAGATCTATAAGGTTGGCTGTCAGTTCAGGAAAAGGCCTGATCAGACATCTATCCTCTTAGGAAATGAGTTTTATCACTTTATCAATATTTCCTAATTCTTTAAACAGGAGTGACCAGTGTTCTTTCTGTCAATTCATCTGTGTAATATAATAGCGTTCACAAATGAGTAACAAAAAAAAAAACACTCGAAATACATCAGTTTATCATCGCATTGCTCGTCACATCCAACCGAAGGCATCAACAGCCGCCCGCAAATCGCACTTATGATTCCTTTCCTTGGGTCCCAAAGGAATATTTGAAAAAAATACAAACAAACCAAACCACACAGAGCAGAAATACAGCTGCACATTGTAATGGAAGGGGTTTTATTCAGATAAAGCTTCAATCAGCCCTCTCTGAGCTGCCTGCCTCCATCAGGAGAATGAGTGTCTCGCTCTAGGCTTCTTCAGCATGCACTATTTCCTTTGCACACACACACGTGCACACAAAAACACACAAACACACACACACACAAATACAGCTTTCATCTCTGATTCCCGAAGCATTTGTACACATAGCTTCTGGAACATCTACTCTTCCATTCTTACAACTGTGCCCTTATAACTGATCCAGCCACACACACACACACACAAATACACACACACACACACACACACACTAAAAAAAAAACCCTAAGGTCTAGTGCACTAATAAAACTGAGCCCGGACTGCACAGATGGTTGAAATAAGTAGATGTGTTACTCCTCTCTAATCCTTCCTGTGAAAATGAAAACTCCAGAGAGGCAAGACAGTGACAGACTGACCTCGTTTTAACTAAGGCCACTATCTGTATGTGTATCAGTACCTGTTTAGTGCTCAAATTATCCATATCTGTATTTTCCATCCATTTTCTGTACTGCTTATCCTACCAAGTGTCACTGGGAGCCTGGAGCCTATCCCAGGGAACTTGAGGTAGCAGGGGACACCCTGGACGGGGTGCCAAACCATCACAGGGCACAATCACGCTCACACTATGGACAATTTGGAAATTCCAGTCAGCCTACAACACATGTCTTTGGACTGGACGAGGAAACCGGAGTACACAGAGGAAACCACTAAGCCACTGTGCCATGGTATTTGGAGTTCAACAGCTGCTTGGCTGGTAGTTACTGTAAAATCCCGTATACAGTATATACACACCCTCCAGTTTCTAACTCAGTGGACTTGAACATGCTTTTTGAACACAGCTGCACTGACTGGCTCAGGAGACCAAGCAGCATTTTAAATCACTTTCTAATTATCATTACCATTAAAATAATTTGTAACATGTTTTTGATTTGACACTTTGACACAGTGGCATTCTTGATAAATATACAAATATAGTCAACTATGTACATGTCTCATGTTAGCAAAGTCAAACACACATTGATAGATTGTATTTCACTTTAACAAACTCAAAATATTCTCCATTTACCTTAACAGAAAGCGAGAGTGCTGCTTCAGCACATCTTTCAAGCAGGAAAAAATCAAGTGGAGACTAAAGATTACTAATGTGAGATGAGGGGAAAGGGGGTGGGGCTTACAAGGTGTCAGTCAGTTCAAAACTCCTATGAAACTGCGGATCATTCTACAGTGCGTCCCAAAACTCTCCATACATAGGGGACTGTGTTTGCCAGCACCATGTTGGTTGTGTCTTCGTCCGTGGATGTTCATGGACGTCCACTTCTTGGTTGGTCCGCAACACTTCCATTCTTTTTGAATTTGTTAATAAGATTGGCAACAGTATCACGTGTGTGTGATGTGCTTCCCATGTTTCCAAGTCCATCAAAACCTTGCGACAGCTTCCCAATCCAGCCATGAGAATGATTTCAATACGGTCTTCTTTTCAAGGCATTCTTAAAGGCTATTTGAAAAAAAAAAAAAAAAAAAATATATATATATATATATATATATATATATATATATATATATATATATATATATATATATATATATATATATATATATATATATATATATATAATATAGACTAAGTATGAAAAATTTTGGAAGACATTTAGCTAAAAAAGTGTTAATTTCCCCTATGTATGGAGACTTTTGGGACACCCTGTAGATTCACATGTCGATTGGCTTGTCTCCTATTTGACATTGGGGGTAAAGGTTGAATATATACAGTACACTATATGCTCAGTCATGAAACTGTGACACGCAACACCATAACAACCCTAATTGGCACAATGAAAAACACATTCTCATCACATTTATCTTGCCCGAAGCATCACATAGAAGTGATGATGAGGGATGTGTGATATGTCAGAAAATATCAGAACACAATACCCTTAAATATTTTCATGATAGGCACTTCTGTTTTGCTAAGGGTTGCTAAAAAAGTAGCAGTAAGTTAAATCATTTTTAAACTATTAAAAACTGAATTATTTTGTACAAGGATCAAACAAAATATTAAATATTATTTTGATTTTGATGTCTCTTTTTACTGTGAGTACTAATGGAGTCTGTTGGTGCTACAGATTGTCTGACAAAACCCATAATACACTCAGAAAAATGTATTCTGATGTATTAATATTACATCTTCATCTATAAGGACTGCTGCGAGCTGATCTATTAATCCAGCATTTTACACAGATCCACATTTTATTCACTAGAGCTTTCTTAGGTCCAAGCACAACAAGACTATTAGACTGTTTGGCAAGTTTCCAAATGTTATAATCACTTTCTGTTTTGTTTTGATGAAAATTTCAGTAGTTTTAACTGATCCAGATCCCCTGTTTCACAGCACCAATCTGAACCAAAGTACAAAGAACGAAGCAGAGAGAACTTGATGGAGTGTACTCACGATCGACGGCGTGTTCCTCCTCCTGCAGATGCTGTGCACACTTTCAGTAATCCCAAGGCTTAATCCTAACACATCTTTACAGAGGGGTGAAGGAAGGGGGTGAGAGAGATTGAAGATCTGTCTCTGGGAACCGCTAGGATACACACCACGTGTCCAGTCACGTCCTCAGAGCAGGCGGCTGTGGACACAAGAGCGTTCATGTGTTAGAAGGAGAATGGCCCATTCTCGTGCGCAGACAAAGGCTCACATTGAGACTGGAGGGTCAAGGGGAGGGAAGGACTGAATGAAAGCTATCCAGTACATGGCAGGATGTATCTGGCTGACCAAGTAGCAGTCGGTCAAACCCTAAAACGGTCAGAACTCCTTGACAGCTGTCGAGACCTGTCACATTCTTAGATGATATTAGGCATTTTCATGTATGAAAATCAGACTTTTTTATTGGTACTGCGGCTGATGTTGAATATCATTTCAACATAAAAGTACATGATGTGTGAAATGAAACAAGTTTTTTTTTCCAGAGATCAGAGCTGAGCTCAAGGTAATCCACACTGAAAACCACACTTGTGTCAGTCCTGACTATTCTTTTGCTAAATTTTTTTTTATGATGTTATACCACAATGTAGTTGAAATATCAAATAAGAAGGTGTGCATAAATTTTCTATAACAGCAGCTAGCTCCATCTGCAACATAAATGATCATTCTAATATGATATTGTTCCTATAGTAACAGCTAATTCACAAGGACTTGCATGGCAGATGCGCAACACAACAAACTAAGCCTAATAATAAGCACATTTAAAACAAAAAACAAAAAACATCCATTTGTTTAACAAAGAAAAATGTATAATCATTGATGTGGTGAAGCTTTCTGTAAGGAGAAGTTTATGTAACGTCTATGGAAGGACTCAGAACTTTGTAAATTAATGAGTTTCCTGATATGGGAAAGACTTCAATAGAGAGGAGTTTGAGCACACTTTGGACCATGCTGGTATATGAAAATAGTCCACTTGTGGTAACATGTCATATGCATGGTCTGAAGTGTCTTATTTCTTACATATTTCACATATTCCTTACATGGTATCATCCATCCATCCATTTTCCATACTGCTTATCCTACACAGGGTCACGGGGAGCCAGGAACCTATCCTTGGGAACTCTGGGGGAACAAAGGTGGGGCACACCCTGGACGGGGTGCCAACCCATCACAGGGCACAATCCCACACACATTCACATACTACGGACTATTTGGAAATGCTAATCAACCTACAATGCATGTCTATGGACTGGGGGAGGAAACCGGAGTACCTGGAGGAAACCCCCAAATCAAGGGAAGAACATGCAAACTCTGGCAGGAATCGAACCCCCAAACAAGTGTACCTCTGTACATGGTATTAACAGCCTTTATCTTGGGTTAATATGAAACTTCCACCATCCACGTCTTGAATAACTGGCAATGAAAAAAAGTAGCTTCTAACTTGAAAATTAATTCTGGTTCTGACAGCTTCATAAATGCAATTCAACATTCCTAAATTTATTTAATGGGTGCTAATCACTTTAAAGAGCAAAAAAAAAAAAAAAAGACAAAATAACAAACATTTATAACATTTAATCATTTAACATCTTTCACTGAATGAGTACTGCCACTTTTAATGGCAGTAGCTGCTTTATCCTGGTCATGTCTGCACAATGCTAATATTTAATATATCCTCCATTTTGGATGTTTTGCACTGCATTATGATTCCCCTCCTGTTTAGAGAGCAACACAGTCAAAGCAGTTGTACTATTGTTTGACATTGCTAATTTGCTTGCCAACTTCACTACAAGTCTGCTGCCAAAAACGCTAGCGTGACTGGATTATTAGATCTTTGATTAATAATTATATTATAAATCATACCAGCTGCCTGAAGGGAGTCTGAGCTAACAACATAGACCTAATAACTAGCTAACATTTATATAGCAAACATTTGCTAGCTAAATAAATCACTTTTAAAAAATAGCATTTGTTAGTTGTTGACTATACACCCTGCTGAAAAAAAAACAAAACAATAGAAACTTTCATAGAATTTGTAATGGTTTTAATGGTTATAATGGAAATTATAACCTCGACATAAACTGTAATGGTCCCTGTGGGTCTCTACTGGTAATTTATTGCCTTCTGTTGGTGGCATGTTACAGTATGTCTAGTGAATACCATTAAGGACCTACATCCTTAATATATCCTACTACATAATGGAAACCATTTGGTAATGATTTTAATGGTTAACAGATGATGGTTTGTAATGGTATTTGTAGTGGAAACCATTAGAATTTCTGTGATGGTTTCTATTTTTTTTTTCAGCAGTGCACTCTTTCTCATTGTGTTACTATCCTCGTGTCATTGTTTTATGTTAAGCGTAGCACAATGACATTTCTTCCCTACCATTACATCTGTGATGAGAGTGATGACAATAAAGCCACTTGAATTGTCTTGTTAACATCCGCTAATATACCTAGCCAAGCTGGTCTAGCATTGTGCAGGTGCCTATATCAATGAGTACTCTCTAGCTTTGCGACGAGGAAAACATTCTCCTAAGGAACTTATGTTAGCTAACATTATTGCAAATGCAGTTATTGTAAGTAATATTTTTATTATGTTGTACTAAAATAATATTAATACCATGGCAAATGGTGAGGTAATAATAATAATATGAACATTTTATATTTGTATACTGTACATGTCTGAGGGAATAAATAATGGCACTTAGAGTCAGAAAGCATGTCAATCTTGTAATTTTTTTAACCAGTCACTCATAGGTACTGTAATTTCAAAGAGCACAGCAAGATCTTGGTAATGAACATTTTCTTAAATAGCCTTTCCTTCGTTGCGTTGTTACCATGGGACTGTAAGATGGTGTGAAACTGCTGTGTGTAGGTGTCAGGTTCTGAGCCAACCTGCAGAACATATAAAGGAAGTTCTCCCACTCTTGAGCAGCTCTGACAGGAGCCGCAGCCTCTGCTATAAATAAAGCTTCCTCTGAGGCCTGCCTCCAAGAAGCAGAGTTTCAAGACCTCCACTTTGTAAGAGATCTGAAATAACTGCACTCTTTATTTCTGGTGAATTTGGCTCTGCCTACACAATTTGTTTAATGATGAAGCTGAATAAGTCTTGTGTGTCATAGTATCGGTCATGCTGCCGTGTCACCTGCATCAGTAAATAGTAGGTCCAGGTTGTCTATATCTCCCTAAGGCCCACTGCTCTGTCATATGTCATATTTCTAGCTAACGTAAGAGTGGGAACATGTGGCTTTCGTGTCATATCAGGTTATTAATGGAACCACAAGAAGTCCAACTGGTCATTCAGTTTTAATTTAAGCGGGCTCAGTGGTTTCCTGGTGGACTAGCGGCTAGCGCGCATCACTCTCAACATGGTGGCCTGGGTTTAATTCCCAAATCGGGAACAGGGTACAAGCCAGTGCACTACATCACTTAGTCCCAAGCCTGGAAAATGGGGAGGGTTGTGTTAGGAAGGACATCTGGGGTAAACCTTCTACCAGAGCCAAAATATGCGGACAGGTGATCTACTGTGGTGACCCTGAACGGGAGCAGCTGAAAGAGGAAAAAAAATTTAAGCAGAATCGGAAGTTGAAGAGAAAACGGGACTAAAAGGTGTCACTAGGCCACAACAATATGGCAATGATGGCATTAGGCTTTCCATAGAGGGAAAAAGCCTACAGTACCTTCACTACTAACACCTACAAATCAACCATCTAATAATAATCTTCCTTCTGTATTTTCCTAGCAATTTACAGTCCACTAGGGCAAGTCAAGATCAAGTCCAAATGAAGTCCAAGATCAAGACTGAAACCCATCAAATCCTTTTCAAGCCCAAGCCTTTCCTTTAACTAGCTGGCTACACTCATGCATTGCACCAATGATTTAACAATACCATTGCCCAAAACTGAGACAAGTCCAAGTACAAATGCTAGTAAGTCCAAGATGAATCCAAGGGAAATATTTGGACTTGTATCCAAGACCAGATTTGAGTCCTACAGCTCTACCGCCCACTAATGTTATTCTATTAGCCACAGTTCAGACATCAGGGACATTTTAATTGTGAAAAACAAGCACAACAATTGCCATTTCACCAAGACTTTAATTTTATTTAAAAATAGCCAACAAATGCCTCAGTCACTCTGACCTTAACTTTCCTCCCCTCACACCACTCCTTATACACTGGTCTGTCCAATAATGTTGAAGGCTGTGGGCTGAATTCATATCGTTATAAAGATTGGAAAGTCATTATCTATGTGCCCTTTGAAAATAAACATGGGAACAAGGCCATCCTGTTAACACATTGCTCCAGCAGGCAAACCTATCAAAAACCCCAAAGCTTCATAAACTCCTGCTTATTTAATTTGGCTATATGTGAGCAGCGTTAGCCTGAGGAGCGGTTAACTCGGGCTTTCCTGTTCTGACAGAGAGAAATGGGCAGATGAATATGACCTATGGGGAATCAGTGGATTAGTATTGATCGAGTTGGCCATCCCACAGGCACCAGGGATCAATCAACAGCTCATCAGACTCCATCTGTCCCAACGTACTCATAGAGATCTCTGCTTAGAGCCATAGTCAGTGCTACTGCCATTTTTTCAATGGCCTCAGCTCAGAACTAGGCTTTTCTGTAGATAAAGCGGCCCTTAAAACAATAAATATTGAGCCTTCCAGTGTGCGTCCATCACTAAATAAAATAATAGCCATATAAGTCAAGCCATTTTTAATAGTTTCATATGTGCAATTTATTTATAATTGGTTCATATTTCAACACATGGCATTAAAAATCGATATCAACATTCTGCTCGCTCAGCGGACATGGACCAGTACACTCATTTCACACCATGATGCGTAAGCCTGGAGCTGTCACCATGGTAACTGCTCAGCCACTCATTGACAAAGGGGACCACAGAGGTCCTAACAGATAGATGGCTGACTGGATGGATGGATGGATGGATGGATGGGTGGATGGATGAATGGATGGATGGATGAATGGATGGATGGAGGAATGATCAAGTTTGCATGACAAAACCAGTCCAACTCCAAATCTTAAACTCCGACCCACCCAAACCTGTACTAAAGTCCAAAGTGAACAAGTTATGACTCCTGTTCACCAAATATGTTTTCATTCCATCTTACACATTTTGCATAGAAGCTCTGCATTTTAACATCAGACTGTACAAGTTATCACTCAAAAATGTGCCACGCGTCTTCTCTTTTCCTCGATAAAAACAGCAGATGGGCCAGTCAACATATAACTCTGGAATGATTGACAGTTGCGTAGGTGTTTTGAACTCTCTGATATTAACTGACACCCTTGGAAGCCCAGCCCCCTTTCCCCTCATCTCACATTAGTAATCTTTCGACCAATTGAATAGATTTTCCAGCATGAAGAATGTGCTGTCTCTGTGCTCCCGCTTTCTGTTGAGGTAAATTGAGAATGTTTTATGGTAATTCACATGAAATAAAATTCATGTTTTAAGCGTTTGTTTGACATAGCTAACATTAGTACATAGTTAACATCATCTTTGGCCAAAAATGCTCAAGTCTTCTTAAGCACTAAAACTCGTAAATGTGGAAATTTAGTAAACAGGCCTATTGATGAGCAAAGTGAACATGGTTTAACGAATTTAATTGAACCAATTCCCTGGTTGGATCTAGTTAACTACAGTTGTTTCTGTCTAACTGGGTATTTTGATAGACTAGGCCAATAACTGGATTATGTACAATACTGTATTTCATTCATTACAGATAAATCTACACTGTTCACAAGAACGTGAAGAATGTTAACATTGTGAGTGGTTGTGGCTCAGGTGGTGGAGCGGGTTACCCGCTAATCGTAGGGTTGGCAGTTCAATTCCCGGCCCACATGACTCCATGTGCCGAAGTGTCCTTGGGCAAGACACTGAACCCCAAGTTGCTCCTGATGGCAGGCAGGTGCCTTGCATGGTAGCTCTGCTGCCGTTGGTGTGTGGGTGTGAATGAGTCACAGTGTAAAGCGCTTTGCAAAGGTTAAAAGGCACTATATAAGTGCAGACCATTTACCATTTAAAATAGCGATCCTTTCCCAATCTCATACATAAGCTTTAAGAAAGTGAGAGGGAAAATAGGGCACAGAACCTTTTTTTTTTTTTTTTTTTTTGCAAATCTGCCACCGGGCAATTATTCTAACTGACCTATTTATCTAACTATCAAAACTACTTATCAGTTTCATTTGAAAGTGAGCTAAGCTAAACTATAACATAAAGCCTTGCAAATAACTAACAAAGTGTGCAGCTTTTTTTTGTTTGTTTCTTTGTTTGTTTGTTCGTTTGTGACTTTCTTCCTTTCTTTCTTTCTTTCTACTCCTGATTGCGATACTCCAGCAGCATACAGCACTTAATGCAAAAGCACAGCACTTAATTAATGTGCTTTGTGCATAAATTGTTGTGAGCAGTAATTTCAAAACAAGACTTTTACAGTATAGCTCAAAGTAGAGAATGTGAATGAAGCTACTTTCTTGACAATATGTTGTATTGTTTCACACTATTACTGTACAATATACAGATTATACCATTGTTACCATGTGGATGACATGTAAATCTAGTCTTCAGGTTTGGGCTACAATAAGTCTAAGGGTGTTCTAATATCCAGCATGGTCATCTATACCAACTGGTACAGTATGTGTTAGTATTAATGCAACACCTTAGACAAGTTATTTTAAAGAAAATAACAACAGCTTGGCTTGAGTTTGGCAGCTGATCAGACCAAGCTGGATTTTTCAGCATGGCTGGAGCAGATATTTTCTTGTATCTTTTACTGTAACGATTATTTATTTCCCTTTTGGGAATTAAATAGTGCAATTTATACTGAACTTTGTGCAGTCGCAAAGCAGAGCCCAAGTTATTTTGCACTCAAAGAATCAGACAGAACAAAAGCGATGACACTAAAAGCACTTCATGCTCCACACTGAAACTGGAATTTTACTTCCTCCCACAAGGTGCACTTTGCTTTAATTGAAACCTTGGGTGAGGAAAAAGGCTGAAGCCTCCTAACCAAGTCAAATGTCAAGAAAGAGAAAACAAAAAAAAAAAAAAATCACGGCAAACCTACAGAGCTTTTTGATTAACTCCAGTTCACCACGGTTATTTCAAAGCCTGTACAGAACCAAAGAAGAACTTGAAAGGTCACACAAAATCTGCTAAGATTCAGAAGTCTGAAACCTCAGTGTACAGGTAGAAACACAACAAATTAAAGTTGAAACTGTTCTTTATAAAGACATGTGACACTTTCAAGAATGCAAAAAGCATATCATAACTAAACGGTTATCATAACTTTATTTAAGTCATTCATTCTTTTGTTGTATCATTAAATAATGGTTTAAAAATACTGAAATGTTTTATTAGTGTTTGATAAATGATAAAATAAAATAGTCCATGCTTGCAGATTAAGCCTTCTGGACCCTAATGTGTGCAAATCTTCTGCAGGTTTTGCATTGGGAAGAAGAAAATATTAAAAACTTTCAGGTATCAGAGCCAAATAAGACAAAATGATTTATTATTATTATTATTATTATTATTATTATTATTATTATTATTATTACTATTATTATTATTATTATTATTATTATTATTATCTAATCATATCAGTATTATTAATAATTAATTATTATTAATGAATCCTATTAGTACCAGTATTATTTAATCCTGAGCAAAGTTTACATTACAATGTGTTGGATGTATTACTGCATTGTAAATTTTTACTTTTCTTTAAACCATTTATATAATGGTATACTATGATAATACTGCTTTCAGTTTGTATTTTAAGCAATACCAATATGTTTGTTGCGAATCAACATTTCATAGACTTTTTCCAGAAAAGATGAAAAGCACACGTCAGTCAGGTTAAATCTTCATTTTTACATTAATATTTACATGCAATATGGAACTATAAAAAGAGCTATATCCAGCTTAAAAGCCCAGGTTCCTGGTCCACATGTGTAATATAATAGTATAATAATGAGGTTCAAGGTTCTTATTTTTTACCTACTGATTCTTCCAACTCCTTTCATCAACCCCTATCATGGTACCAATTAATTTTGCCATTGAACATGCTTAAGAAAGGCACAATTGGAATGATGATGGCAAAATTACATGCAGCTTTGACGCAGCATGTGGAAAATGGACAACAAAAGCCTCGGTGCTAAATGTTTGATGCACGGTAAACCGATACTGCAGATGATAGCTGGAATTCAGGCTTGCTGAAGTTGTCTGTCATTTAA
The DNA here is from genome assembly GCA_023630585.1 of Cranoglanis bouderius. Classification (NCBI taxonomy): domain Eukaryota; kingdom Metazoa; phylum Chordata; class Actinopteri; order Siluriformes; family Cranoglanididae; genus Cranoglanis; species Cranoglanis bouderius. The sequence goes on from CM042566.1 coordinate 7,445,224, forward strand.
GCATAAATTGGTGGGTTTGTAATGAAAGAATTTGTCCTACATTTTGTGCCAGAGTTATGATTAATTCAGGGCAACTTGGGCTGAATAAATGCTTATTTATTCTCCCGTAATTAGGCAAAATCGATAATTCACTGGCAGCCAAGTTCAGAGTAAAATTCTTGTATTGGACTCAGAAGATTGGGATGTGGGCAAGATGTGCTGCCTCAGCTTCTGCTTTTGAGAGAGAGAGAGAGAGAGAGAGAGAGAGAGAGAGAGAGAGAGAGAGAGAGAGAGAGAGAGAGAGAGAGAGAGAGAGAGAGAGAGAGGCCAGTTTTCTATTCAATTAGCATAAATATGGCATGATATTGGATAATCAGTTTGAGAAGCAGACAAAAAGGTGTCAGCAGATTACATAAAAAAAGACATTGCTGAGTAAATGGAATAGTAATTAATGTAATTAGGCATCAAGGTCACATCCGAATTATGGCAAATACAAGCTTCTGAATAGGGAAAAGCATTTGGCATTACAAATGATAAATACTTATACATCCTCAATTATGTAACTGCAATTCAGACTTCCTTCTTGTGATATCTCATAAGGTATCATGCTCATTTTCATACTACACAAATCTGTGTATGCAGCCGAAATTGTTAAAAGACCTCATTTTGGTAAGTGTGACTTCAACTTTAAAAAAAGTTGTGGGCTAAATAAAAAGTAAAATATGCAAGCTTTAAAAAACAATGTGTGCCGTTATAGAAAAAATAATCAACAATGGGGTGATGTGATGCAGCCTGACACAAATTTCATTTGTTTATTAATTAAAGAGCATACTGTACTTTTTATCAGTTTAAATTTACATTTAATATTGTGGAAGGTCCATGAGACAAGATAGTTCCTGTTATCACTTATGTTATAGTAGCTATAAACAGTCATTCTGAACAGCTTCTGACCAGTCGGATTCAAGAATTTAGTATCCCTGTGGTATAATAATGGATACTGGACCAAATTTTTTAACAAAACAGTTGACTATAATACATATGCCCATAATACACAAGTCCTGAAGTAGTGACAAATACAAGATAGTACTAGTTAACTATCTAGCTCACTTTGCTTACAGGTTTAATAAATAATGATATACAGCGAGAACTTTTTGTCTCTTTGGTGATAAAGCTCTTTCTTCCAAAAGGCCATGGATTAACACAGGACAAGTAGATATAGTATAGTATAGTATAGTATAGTATAGTATAGTATAGTATAGTATAGTATAGTATAGTATAGTATAGTATAGTAGATGTCGATATAAAGTGTTGCTGTAGCTGTGCTTAGTTGGTATAAAGCCTCTCTTTATATTTGCTAGCTAATATCTGGTAGCTAATTTAGATTCAAGATTCAAGAGACTCAAGAGATTATTGTCATATGTACAGGAAACATGTCTGTTACACAGTACAATGAATCATCCCAGCATCCCCTGACATAATTCAAACAGGACATAAGGAAAACACAAAAACATAAATTACAAATCACAGGGGAAAAAAACCTAGATGTGCAAGAAAAAGTGCATATGTGCAATGTAAACACGGGTACACAGAGACACCTGCCATGGTGGGCGCCATCTTGGATATATGGATCTGGATATAATTCAGATATAACAGATATAATCAGCTTGCTTAATTATACAATGATTGCAGATGATAGGAGATGATATGATACAACCCATAGCATTTCCACCTTTTACACACCCAAAGCATCCATCAAGTCAGAATTTGTCAGAAGTGGTAAAAAGTCTTTGAATATGGATTCGAATAAGTATGTCGTGTGGGCCATGCTCAAAGCAATTTTCCAGCATAAGAAGCATCAACTACTTGTAAAATCACAGAGCTATTTATGCCAGCGGAAGAAAATTTTCCAAGAGCACACTGGAGCTTGTCGAAATGGTAGCTAGTTCGGGCTGTTTCTCATGACGCGGACACACTAGGCTTCAGCGTTCCACTGACTTCCATTCAAACGCATCCGAAAAAGGCAGACCGGAAACGCAAGCTCATGCGTAGAATTTTCGTTCTACACTGCGTGATGAAAGGTCAAATTTGGTGAACTCTGACCTGCATAATCGTATCACGTGAAGACATGTGACCAACAGATGATTGTGACGTCACTGCGCGACCTTTTTAGTAAAAAAAAAAATAAAAAATTCAAAAATTGAGGCATTAATTTCAGCGGTATCGAGCTATGCTGTACTTTACAACACAGGTTTAAAAGATTATAAAACCAACTTAAATAGAGAGTCTGCCTTGTTTGCAGTGTCATTGAAAACAGGAACAGATGGTATATTTATATACATTTGGAAACATACAATTATGTTTTCTCAACAATATAAGTGCAAGCACGTCGGAATCCATCTTGAAGCAGCGAAGGTTTTGACGGATGATGTCATATCCTGTTCCCGCCCATATTCGCAGCGACGTCCGACAAAAATACGCATGCTTCAAGCCTAGTGTGACCACGGCATCAGATGTCGTGAGAGATAGAGTACAAAAAACAAAAAAACAAAAACAATATTTCAGATGCAAACATAAATCGGTGATTAGTGCCTGTAAAGGATAATATTATTCCCCCTAGTTCCCTATGAACAAAAAAACCCCACCACCAACAGCAACAAAAAGAAGGAAAGCTGTACGACTAGATAAACAGATCCAAACTGACCTTCAAGCATGAATAATCCATTTTTTCAGTTCTACAATAGTTACAGTTGAGCTCCATTTATTGGTTGTGTTCTGAACCACAGCTGAAGACATGATTGGAAATTGTGCAGTTGAATAAATGTGGTTTAATTTGGATTAAAAATAGGATTTCAATGAAGTGGAATCAAATTTTTCTACAAGGATGTTATTTTCCAGAACAGAAGAAAAGACTACAAGGGACACTTGTGATTAAATTGGCTGCATTTATTGTACACTATAGCCCAATCTTTTAAAGAAAGAACAACAGACTCTCTCTCGGCTACTGATCGGACGGTTTAAATCCAAGACCTTAACCTTCATATGCTCGGCTCAGCTGGATAAAAGCATCTGCCCAAATTAGTAAATGTAAATGGTACAGGGGATTATAACTGGCTTAACTAAAGCTAAGTGTTTTTTTTAATTATTTACTTCATATACTGTTACCCAAACATAATAATGCAGCACAATAAACACAACAAGTTCTGTGGTGCTGTACAGACTGCATACTGCTACAACAATGAGGAATTAATGAATTAATTACACCGCTTGTTCTCAAGGGCTTGGGCTCTGTTATACTGCTTTCTTTTCTTCACCATGACTGCTGTGGAGCAAACATTCCTTACCAAAGCAAGAGAAAGTGAACAAAAACACATTTACAAGACCTGCAGTTGCCATGACAACTAGTTAACTTATCCCTCCACCTCCAGAGGATCGTTTGGGGATGTGTGTGTCTGTGTGTGTGTGTGTGTGTGTGTGTGTGTGTGTGTGTGTGTATGTGTGTGTGTGTATGTGTGTGTGTGTGTGTGTGTGTGTGTGTGTGTGTGTGTGTGTGTGTTTAGGGATTGGCAGTCTATCTGGAAAATAACAACACCGTTAAGTGGTTCTCTGTGGTGAGCACAGCTTAGTTGTGGTCATGGAGAGCAAGTGAAGACCCGACCCAAAGTTCCTCACTACTGTGTTTAGTTCTGAGTCTGTTTGGTTGTGAGATGTGTCTGATTCTGAACTATGTTAAGGATTGTTATGCATTTGGGTCTAAGATGTGTTATGTTTCAGTTGTGTTTAGTTCTGAGATGCATTTGGTACTGAGCTGTGTTTAGGTTTGTGATGCATTTGGTTCTGAATTGTGTTTGGTTCTGAATTGTGTTTAGGATCGTGATGTGTCAAGGTCTGAGAGATGTTAAGTTCTGAAATAGAGATGTCAAGTTCTGTTTCATGCTGAGATGTGTCTGGATCTTAACTGTGCTTAGGTTTGTGTTGCATTTAGTTTCCTGAAATGTGTTTGATTCTGAGATGTTTTTAGATTTGGGATGTGTTTCATTCTGAGGTGTCTTTGGTTCTGAGATGTGTTAGGTCCTGTGTTTAGATTTCTGTCCTTTTTTGGTTTTGTATTGTGTTTAGGTTTCTGATGTATTTAGTTATGAGATATTCTTACCTACAGTAGGTCTGAGATGTGTTCATTTCTTAGACATGTTTGGTACTGAATTGTGTTTAGATTTGTGATGTGTTTGATTTTGAGATGTGCTTAGGCTTGAGTCTGAGACGTATTTGTTTCCGAATTGTGATGATGAGATGTTTTGAGATGTTTTGGTTCTCAGCTGTATTTGGTTTTGTATTTTGTTTTAATTTGTAATGTGTTTGGTTATGAGATGTGCTTAGGTTTGAGTTGCATTTATTTCTAGGATGTGTTTGGTTCTGAATTGTGTTTTAATTTGTAATGTGTTTGGTCATGAGATCTGCTTAGGTTTGAGATGTGTTAATGTCTGAGACATGTTTGGTTCTGAATTTTTTTATTGATTTTTTTTTTTTATAATGCCACCTTGTAATGGATAAAACTGAACCACACAGTCTATAGCATTTTATGTGTCAGCTGAGAAACATCTACAGTGCTGGTGACTCAGTTCAGCTCCAGCACAGGCAGCAGCTTTCTGTCTTTTTTCCATAGGTTATTTATTTATTTATTTATTTATTTATTTATTTATACCTGTTATTGGATAATCAGTAAGTTCCAGAATGTATTGCATTACCCGATGTCACTGAAGCTGAGTACGGTCTGTGCAGACACTGTAATGTTAGACCAGCTGCAGGGACACAGATAGCAACCGAACCTACGTATTAGCTACATTTTAGTCCAGATCTCAGCTTATGGTCCTCAGTTATAGAGAAAAGAATAAACGAAGCCAAACACCTCATCCATATCACTGCTCTGGAGCCAAACCTAATAATAGCTTACACACACACACAAACACACACATACTCTCTCTCTCTCTCTCCCATTCCATGGAAAGAGATATACTGATCATATAGAATGGGGAAACATACCCTAAAGGTGTGTGTGTGTGTCCACAAACTCACACCAGACCTTCAGATGTTGTTACATCCTTCAGTTTCCCATTTCATTTCCCCCCAGACTCTGTGTATACGTTAGCTTAAACATTTTCGTTTTCCCCTCATGGGTAATAGAGAAGTAATAGTCCTTTAACCATAACATTTAAAGTAAATAGCCTCCACAGCTCATCAAGTAAACTCCTGTGTTTCGTCAGTAAGAGCCAGACTTGCATGGTCCAGAGCTTTTTCAGATTAAAAGCCTGTCTGATTTCTAGATTCTGTCAATCAGCTCTCCTGGCCACTTTAACTAACATAAAGATTCAATTAATCCCAGTATCCATGGAGCAGCAGTCCACTATTCCTATTCTTTCTTTCTTTTCTTTTCTTTTCTTTTCTTTTTATGATTGGTTCACAATAACTCTGTATATACTTTCTCTCTCTTTGAGTGTCTCTCTCCTGGCCCCGAGCATTATGCTGCCTGAATAACAATACCCATAGACATCACGGTTGTGCTAGAACTGAAATATCCATGCCCATGACATATTCAACTTGCTGATTGTACACTTTGTCCCAGGTGGAGTTGTCATAAAGCAACGCAGAGGTGAGATTTGGGAACAGTGTGAGTGCAGGAGTCATGCAAAAGTCAAAATGTTTTGCTTCTCAGAATCTATTAAGTGAAAGAAAAACTTGGCAGATACTTGCGCTTGAATTCAGTGCCAAGCACCGTACGATTTTGTTGTTGTAGCCATAAAATCGCATGTTGTAAAAAGAATTCTATTATAATATTATGGAATATAATTAAAACGCATAATGAGACATGCTCACCAGTGGCTAATGTAGTGTCAGTGCCACCAAAGATGGTCGACAGTGCCAGAAATTCCATCCATACATCCATCCATTTTCCATACTGCTTATGCTACACAGGGTCGTGGGGAGCCTGGAGCCTATCCCAGAGAACTGTTGATGATATTCGCCTATCTCATGCCTACTCGCCTTGTTTTCCTCAAGAATTTAACAAGCACTATTCTGAAATCAGTTCCTCAATTCCAATTGAGACTTTAACATCTGATCTAGATGCAGATAAACACCTTGAGCATTTAAATACTGTATGGTCGGACATCCCAAACCATATCGCACCTGTCAAGCCTTTCAGGCCTAAACTCAAAACTGAGCCCTGGGTTGACCAGAATGTTCGCTCTTTGAGACAAGCCTGTACGCAGGCTGAAAGAAAATGGAAAAAAGACAAACTACAAATTTCCTTTGACATTCTTAAGGACCGTTTATCCTCTTACCAGAGAGCAGTAAAGACTGCTAAATCCTCCTATTTCTCTGATCTAATTGATAAGCATCATCAGACTCCTAAAGTTCTTTTCAATGTTATAAACTCTGTGTTGAATCCACCAGCTACCGTTATCCAACATCCCACTAATACACTCTGTGACGACTTCTTGCGATACTTTGCTGAAAAAGTCTCTAATCTGAGGGCTCTGATTCAAGACACTGACCAGGGAATTCATACAAGCACGATTTCTGTGACCACCTGGACTACCTCCAATCTGGTTTCTCTACAATCAGTGAAGGACATAATTGCTAAACTGAAACCTTCCTCTTCTCCATATGATATAATACATCCTCGCTATCTGAGACAAATAATGGACACAGTGGGACCAGACCTTGTGTCATTGTTTAATAAATGTATGTCATCTGGATTTATACCAGACAGTTTGAAAATGGCCACAGTCTCTCCTATCCTAAAAAAACTCTCACTTGACACTACTGTTTTATCCAACTTTCGGCCAATATCTGTATTACCGTTTATTTCTAAGGTGATGGAAAAAATTGTGTGTTTACAGCTTCAGTCCTTTTTAACAAATAATCAGATTTATGAGATATTCCAGTCTGGCTTCAAATCCTTGCATAGTACTGAAACAGCTCTTATAAAGGTTCTTAATGATGTTTTAATGGTTACAGATTCTGGAGATTCCGTCATTTTAGTAATGCTGGACCTATCTTCAGCCTTTGATACTGTTGATCACGAGATTCTTATCTCTCGATTAGAATCTTTTGTAGGCCTGGGAGGTGCTGTTCTAAGTTGGTTTAAATCTTTCTTAACAAATAGAAGATTTAGGGTTAAAATAGGAAATTGTACTTCATCTCTGGGTCTTTCAACATGTGGTGTTCCTCAGGGCTCGATCTTGGCTCCTACTCTTTTTTCTCTGTATTTACTTCCTCTGGGTTCTGTGTTTAGAAAGCATGGTGTTTCTTTTCATTGTTATGCCTATGACATGCAGATATATTTACCAGTAACTAGGAAAAAAGAAAATGCTGTAAATACTTTATCTGCTTGTCTTGAGGATATTAAATCCTGGCTTTCAAAAAAATTTCTCTTCTTAAACACAGATAAAACGGAGGTCATAGTTTTTAACTCCTCAGACCTGAAGCATCCAAATCACATTGATTTTAAGCACCTTAATTCATTTGTTTCCCCTTCAGTGAGAAACTTGGGTGTAGAGTTTGATAACTCTTTGAAATTCGATAAACAGATCAGTTCGGTCGTAGGCTCCAGCTTTTTCTTCCTTCGATCCCTTTCTAAAATTAAACCATTTCTTTCTGTAGCTTCCCTAGAGATTGCCATCCATGCCTTCATCACGTCAAGACTAGATTACTGTAACTCGCTGTACTATGGCATTGCGAAAACCCAAATCTCTCATTTACAGGTAGTACAAAATGCAGCAGCTCGATTTCTGAAGGGTTGTAAAAAATTTGATCATGTTACACCCATTCTGAGATCCCTGCATTGGCTGACTGTTCAGTACAGAATTGAGTTTAAAATTCTTCTATTTGTCTTTAAATCATTGAACAATTTAGTTCCGCCTTATCTTACAAACCTACTTCATCCTTACATCCCTACAAGACGATTACGATCCGAGGAAAAACTTCTCCTCCAGATCCATCGCACTCGTCTAAAGACGAGAGGAAATAGAACGTTCGAAGTGGCTGGTCCTACTCTCTGGAACAATTTACCATCTCATATTAGAACGGCCTCCACTCTACCTGTGTTTAAATCTAGTCTAAAAACTCGTCTTTTTTCTCTGGCGTTTAAAAATTGATTTTGTTATAGTTTTGTTATGTGTATTTTTACATTACGCTATTAATATTTTACTTATTGTATTTGTGCTATTGACAGTGTACAGCACTTTGGTCGGCTTTTAGCTGTTTTTAAATGTGCTTTAGAAATAAACTTGAACTTGAACTATATAGTCACAGTTTGCACTGCACTGGTTGTCTTGCTTTGATTGTCTCATGCTCTCCTATCGCCAGTTTATTGTTTCATGTTTGTTTTTTTTGCCATGTGCCCTTAGTTTCTTTTGTGTTTATTTTCATCATTATTAAAATGCCACTGTAGCCAGTAAATATAGCTATAATAATAATAATAATAATAATAATAATAATACCGCTCACTCAGGTAATACTTAATTTGCATGATGTGATATTGACCTTTCCAGTTTGACAGATAACACGTTACATAATGCAAATCTATACAGTGTGTGACATTATGTTACACTGTCTGGTTATAACAGAACATTGCTGAGTGGGAACAGAAGCCAACAGATGTAGTCACCCCACAAGGTTGAAATCCCATTAACATGCTCCAGCAATTGAATTGAATGAAAGTGGAAATTAAGCTGTATGCGGTGCCCTGAGCTTCATGACTGGACGGCTGTGCCTTCTGCTACAAGTAAAATTTCACTTGGCACCATCTGCATGCCTGTGTAATTACAGCCCCGTGGGGACAGAGGAAGGTTCTCGCTAAGTAACTGTTTACGGCTTCAATAATACGCTGGAAATGGGAGGCATTTCGTATGGACTCAGGCACAGATATATTTATTGTTATGTCAGAATTCAGACACAAACACTGAGCAACAGTCAAAACATTGTAAATCACAACAAAACATAATATTTTACTCTTTTTTTTTTTTTTTAATAGGAAACACTCAAAAGAATTTCAAATTTCACTATGAACCAGACATGTTTTTGGTACTTTATAATGCAAAGAAACTTAAAAAAGTCAAAAATATTTATTTTTGGTTCCATTCACTATTGCGAAACTCCATATTTCTCAAACATGCTTTATCCCATTTTACGGTTAAGACTTATTACAGTGAAAAATACTATCTAATGCACAATACATGGCCAAAAGTATGTGGGAACCTGACCATCACTTGCCATACAGTATGTGAGCCTTCCACAAACTCTTGCCACAAAGATGGAAGCACAGAATTTTCTAGAATGTCTTTGTTTGCTGTAGCATAAAAAAATTCACTTCATTTGAATTAAAGGGCCCAAACAGGTTCCAGCTGATAATGCTTATGTGCACAAAGCGAGGTCCATGAAGACATGTTTCCCCAAGGTTGGGTCAAATCACAGGTTATATTAAAGTGCTCGTTTTAATACATTATCATTTCTTTAGTAACTAAAAATTCATTCACAGGGACATGTATAATGGACGCTCCACATAATCTAACCCAAATGATAAACATATTCTTATTTAACAATCAGAAAAACACGTGTAGGGGGCATGGCGGCTTAGTGGTTAGCACTTCTGCCTCACACCTCTGAGGTTGGGGGTTTGAATCCTGCCTCCGCCCTGTGTGCGTGGAGTTTGCATGTTCTCCCCCCGCTTTGGGGGTTTCCTCCCCTACTCCAAAGACATGCGCTGTAGGCTGATTGGCATTTCCAAATTGTCCATGGTGTATGAGTGCGTGTGCGATTGTGCCCTGTGATGGGTTGGCACCCTGTCCAGGGTGTCCCCCACCTTGTGCCTCGAGTTCTCTGGGATAGGCTCCAGGCTCCCTGTGACCCCATTGTGGGATAAGCGCTATGGAAAATGGATGGATGGATGTAAAAACATGTGTAATTGCTGATATGGTTAATCTGAAGGTGAAGGGGACATTTAATTAACATTTATGGAAGGAGTCTCCAGTGTCAGTGCTTTGTAACTGTCTTTGCAACATTCTGCCATGGGAGAGTCTTCAAGACAGAGGAATTTATGCTTTCAGAATTCTCAGTAACATGCATTTTTGTCTTATTAACTTCAAGAAAGTGAACCTGATGAGGGAACAACTGTTGTATCTGCTTCAACGTGCGTTGTTTTAACATTAAATGCAATTATAAATATAAAATGTATGACGTCTTTCCATAATTAATTTAAAAAATGGTTAGTATGGGCAAATAATAAAACACTTCAGGATGTGATGTAATTGGAAAATAATCAACTTCACCATTGCTGATTATTTCCTATAACAACACACCTGTAAATGGTTTATTCTTTACATACTTGTAGCACCTGCTAGATGGCAAAACAATGGGCATCATTATGTTTTTTGCAACTGTACCATTCATTTGCAAACATAAACTTACTGAGTTTACACACCAGCAAATTACCGAAATATGGTAGAGATGAAGCAGAGAGGAAAAGATTTAATGGCAGGGCCGTATCTTTCAGTACTGTACTTTCTCATCTATCTTCTTCCAGCACACAAATCCTCCGGTCATATATCTTTAGTTCCCTCAGTGCAGTATTACATAAGCGTTGAATAATACGTCCTTTTTCTGTTTGCTGTGTCCCTCGCACAATATTTATCCTAGTCGCATTGTGAACAAATATGCGACTACATTTTTGTTCAGCGCCCACAGAATAAAAACAAATCTTCATAGGGGAGCAGAGTTATTGGATGCATAAGTAATAACTGTAATCTCACAAACAAAGATGCAGAAATGTGACAAATAATCAGAAACAGCAACAACAGCATAACTATGGAAATTGCGTCTGCTGAAATCCAGGGAAAATCATTCATGCTGATGGATCAGGGAACCATGACTGTGGGTTTAAATATTTATCTAAAAGCTGAGTTAGCAGAAAACGCTGCACAATAACCCATGGCTGAAAAAAGTTGATTACTGACTTGTTACAGAAAAGTTTGCACAATATATTCATCCTCAAACTTTGCTTCACTAATGCCCCCCACCACCACCCCACCACCCTTCAGCAGCCACATGTGGAATCTAATCAAGATTCTGTCAGTGTTTCGGTCCATGGCTATGCCAAGGCCCTCACTAGAATTACCAGCGAGGTGGGTGTCAAGCCTCAGTCCACTGCTAAAGGAAGAAAACTAAAGATAGAGGAGAGAGAGAGAGAGAGAGAGAGAGAGAGAGAGAGAGAGAGAGAGAGAGAGAGAGAGGAGATGAAATGGCAGAAAAAGATTGGGAGCAAGAGTAAAAGACTGAGAGAGAGGAACAGAGATGGGATGACAGAAAGAGTGAAAAAGCAAGAGAGGGAGAGAGGGAGGTTTCGACTCTAAATGAGATTGCCTACATCCGTGCCCTGAAGGAGGCTGGGAAATGAGTCTGTCCCCATCACTTTGTTCTTCTGCACTCACTTCACTCAATGCTACACTTCTTCCTTTTCAGTCGTTTCAGTCCAGTTTTTTCTTGGCTGCCTATTCATTCTTCTGGAGATCTATTGCTCTGAATAATAGATTTAGTACCACATGGCTTTCAGTGTGTTGAGTCTAAAATCATACTCTAACCGCACGGGACCACAGCTGTCCACATGTTATTTGGATGGTGGACCATTCTCAATACTGATTTCCAATAGGATATTTCTTCCCTACATGTAGTTACAGTTACCACCCCGGTGTGGATTCCCCCCCAGTAACATCAGTCTTATTCCTCTGTAAACACTGTATGGCCAAAAGTATGTGGCACAAAGTTGGAAGCACACAGTTGTATAGAATATCTTTGTATGCTGTAGCAAATACAGTTTCCCTTACCTGGAATTACCGGTTGAGCCCATGTGCACAAAGCTTGGTCCGATTGAACACCTTTGGGATGAATTGTGCCTGACATCAGTGCCTGACCTCACTAACGCGCTTGTGGGGGAATGGGCAAATCCCCACAGCCATGCTCCAAAATCTAGTGGGAGGCCTTCCCAGAAGAGTGGAACACTGAGGCAGAACTAAATCTGGAATGGGATGTTCAAAAAACACGGTGTGATGGTCATGTGTCCACATACTTTTGGAGCCTATCCCAGGGAACTTGGGGCACAAGGCAGTGGACACCCCGGACAGGGTGCCAACCCATCCTTAATGTCCTTAATGTCCTCATGCCACTAGTTATACTCATGCTAGTCAACCACATTTTGTGTATTTGCTAATTCTATGCTAAAAACTCAACTAAACTTATTTCAGAGCAAAATGCATCAACGAAACCTTGCAAAAGGATATTGTTTTTGGAATGCTTAAATAAGTTTTTTTGGTTTTTTTTAGATTCAAGAATTACAGGAGCAAAAATGACACTGCAATCATGGCATCACCCTGCTTAAATGTTACCCACAAGGCACAGAGAAGGAATATCATTGCAATGCTTGCCAAAGAATATGCAGACTGGCACTCTGATGATTTCAGGCAGTCAGAATCTCACCTGGGTCTCTATGCTCATATCTGCTTTTAGACAGCTGCATTTAATGTCTTACTTAATATTCTCTACAGGACAGGCAATGTATAAATTTACACCCCCAAGGATATGTGGAATGATAATTTTTTTCATGATGATAAGGTCATTTCCCCCCCTTCTTCCTCATAAGAAAATTTTTATACAGCAGCTAGTACTGTAGGTTGTGGAACTCCCAAACTCGCACTGTGGTCAATTCACGGCAATTAACAGCTTGATTAAAACACAAAGAACAGAAATGACTTTGCAAACAAAGCTGTACTGGCCATGGAGGCAATAAATCGGCAAGGATTATTTATTCTTTCCAGCGCCGTGAACGCTTAGAGGAAATCAATAACATATGCAAACACTCGACCAAACACCAATCACGGCCCGCTCTCCATAAAACAAATGAAGGGCTGAAACAAACAGAGAAATGAGTTTGGCTGTAGCCTGAGCTATTATGCCTGCCTGCAAGCACAACCCTTCTACAAATTTCTCCACTTTCCATCAGGGAGGAATTAAGCAGCCAAGTGAAATACAAAGATAAATAATTAAAGATCATGGCCTAAGTATGGCCTTTTTTCTTCTCTTTTAGTTCATGGCTGCCTCTATGAGAATTACCGTACACTGCTGTTTCACATATTCTTTTCTCAATGATTTGGGATTGATAGATCAATGTGTTGATCAACAGTATTGGGAAAAATTCTTCCTCCTAATATTATCTTCTTTCTTTAGCACAGTTATGTGAAGATATACATACACTCACTCAGCCACTTTCATATAGTCACCCGGTCAGCCTATCATGCAACAGCTCTAATGCTGCTGCAGGCACAGGCTCACTGAAGATTGGAAAAAGCTCAGACAACATGTTTCCAGTCATCAACTGTCCAGTTTCCATTTCCACTGTAGCTTCAGATTCCTCTTCCTGGATGACAAGATTGAAAGATGATGTGGTCTTCTTTTGTTGTAGCCAATCTGCCTCAAGGATCTGTGTGCTGTGCATTCTGAGATGCTTTTCTGCTCAGCATAATTGTAAAGAGTACTTATTTGTGTTTAGCCTTCCTTTCAGCTCAAAGCAGTCTGGCTATTCTCCTCTGATCTCACTCATCAACAAGGTGTTTCCACCCAGGGAAGTTGGGCTACTGATCAGAAGGTCATGAGTTCAAATCCCAGCACTGCCGAGCTGCCACTGTTGGGCACTTGAGCAAGGCCCTTAACCCTCAACTGCTCCCGCAGCAAAAATGGCTGCCCACTGCTCCAGGTGTGTTCACAGTTTGTAGTGTGTGTGTGTGTGCACTACTCACAACTTCTGATGTGTGTGCACTAACTTGGATGGGTTAAATGCAGCGGACAAATTCCAAGTATGGGTTACCATACATGTCACTTTCACTTTCACTTCACTTTCATAAAAGCATCTACATAACTTGAATTCACCAACTACTGTTTTTATCCTGGGAATTTCACACACAACTGGAAAAAGACCAGGTGATCTTCAGCTGTCCAGTTTGGGTGGGCCTCACTCAATGTTTTTTGTTTTTCTCACCATTCTGTGTAAACTCTAAACTCTGACTGTTTTATGTGAAAATCCCAAGAGATCAGCAGTTTCTGAAACATTCAAACCAGCCAACAACTGGCACCAACAACCATTCTACAGTCACAGAGATCACACTTTTCCCTATTCTGATGTTTGATGTGAACATTAACTGATACTCCTGACCTGTATCTGCATGACTTTATGCATTGTGCTGCTGTCACGATTACGCATTTTTATTCCAGCCCTTAGCTAGAGAGAGTAGTTAAAATGAAACAGTGTAGATGAAATGAAATTATAGTTATACAGATACAGTGCTGTGAAAAAGTATTTGCCTGATTTCTTCTGTTTTTGTGTATGTCTCATACTAAACAGTTTTAGATCTTCAAACGAAATACAACATAAAACAAAGGCAACCTGAGTAAACACCCAATACAGTTATCTATTTATTTATTTATTTTAAAATTGAAGCAAAAAAAGTTATCCAATACCTATCACCCATGTGAAAAACTAATTGCCCCCTTAAATTTAATATCTGGTTGTGCCACCTTTAGCAGCAATAACTGCCACCAAGCACTTCCGATAACTGGAGATCAGTCTTTCACAGTGCTGTGGTGGAATTTTGGCCCACTCTTATTTGCAGAACTGCTTTAGTTCAGCCACACTGGATGGTTTTCGAGCATGAACTGCCCATTTAAGGTCCTGCCACAGCATCTCAATTGGTTCAAGTCAGGACTTTGACTAGGCCACTCCAAAACTTTAATTTAGCTTTTTTTGAGCAAAGGTTTGAGGATCATCAAGGTGTCTTTTGGCAAAATTCAGATGAGCCTTAATGTTCTTCTGGGTTAGCAGCGGTATTTTGACTTGCTACTCTTCCATGGACGCCATTTTTGCCCAGTATCTTTCTGATAGTGCAGTCATGAACAGGTCACTTATTGATGCAAGAGAGGCCTGTAGGTCCTTTGATGTTGTCCTTGGCTCTTTTGTGACTTCCTGGATGAGTAGTTGCTGTGCTCTTGGAGGAATTTTGGACAGTCGGCCACTTCTGGGAAGGTTCACTACTGTGCTGAGTTTTTCCATTTGGAGATAATGGCTCTCACTGTTGTTCTTTGGAGTTCCAGAGCTTTGTAACCCTTCCCAGACTGATGTATTTCAATCACCTTCTTCCTCATAATTTCTGGAATTTCTTTCAACTTTGGCATAGTGTGTTACTGGGTAAGACATTTTAACCAATTTCGTGGTGTTTAAGTGTTGATTTGATTGAACAGGGTTTGCAGTAATCAGGCCTGGTTGTGTCTAGTCCAGCTGAACCCCATTATGAATGCAGTTTCATAGATTTGGGGAATTAGTAACTCCAGGGGCAAATACATTTTCACACAGGCCCAGTTGGTATTGATACCTTTGTTGCTTCAATAAATAACATTATCATTTAAAAACTGTATTTTGTGTTTACTCGGGTTGCCTTTGTTTTATCTTAGATGTTGTTTTAATTTCTGAAACAATTTAGTATGAGATATACACAAAAACAGAAGCAATACTTTTTCACAGCACTGTATATAGGAGTCCTTCCTGGAAATGTCTGGGATTTGTATAATGACCCAAAATGAATAGAAGTGTAAATGTTCCTGCAGTGTCCTTGTGTAAAGAAAACATCCGCTTTGTTGTCCCCCCACAAAGCTGAAATTAAATTCGCATCTTTCATCTCAGGTAATACACGCTGTGCTGACTGTCCTGTGGTTCACCAAAAGAGTTATTAACTGAAAGGGTGAAATGGATTCAGGGTTTTATTCAGTCCGACATCAAAGCAAAACCCTGAAAGTAGCAGCTTCATGCTGCTGAAATCTGCTCAGGCAGTAGAGTTGAGTGTGACGATGGTGCTTGGAATAGTTTGATATACAGGCTAAAATGAAAGACCCTGAATCTTTTATTTCACTATTTTAAGCTGTTAAATTCATCAAATAATGCCCATGTTTTTGATAATTTATTCTTTAAAGAAAATGTGCCCACAGTTTGAAAGATAAGCTGACTGAGCACTTCTGCTAAACTTACAGCTCACTTTAAGTGTAATTCATTATTTTATCCGTAAAATATTCGGTATTAAAGATAAACAATGACTCCAATTATGTCTTCTTTGATGTCCTCCATGTTGAAAAAAAAACTTTTTGTGGACAATATTATTTATTAATTAATATTGTCATAGTATTTATGTATTTAATATTGCCCTTGAATATCATTCCACAATACTTTGAGTGTATTTACAGCCCAAACATACATTTCAAGGCAGTGGCAGTGGATGTAATATTGTTCCTCGCTTAAGCTGATATCATGCAAAAAAAAGGTTCCAAGTCCAAGTTCAGAATCATGCATATCTGAGACACACATCTGTTAGATTTGGTTGAATAGGACTTAAGTCTATAATGTTTGAAGTCTGAATACAGATGTGTGCGATTTCAAGTAAACTCTGAATACGGCACAGTCCCTACAGTTTATTTCTAAGTGATTTCCTATTAATCCTTTAAGTACTTTTTTATTTTTATTTTGTTTTTTATTTTTTTAACTGGTCTTGCAGAATCTGCAAAATGTTAATAATAAAAATAAATAAATAAATAAGAGGAATCACGCGAATTGCATTTTGTTTTTTTACTTAGTACTGCCCTGAATAAGTTATTTCACATAACAGATGTTTACATATACTGTAGTCCACAAGACACAATAATAACAGGGTTTACACAAATGAACCAGTTTAAACGTTTGTATATACTTGATTCTTAATACTGTGTTATCACAAAGCATAAAAACAGTCACTGATCATCCAGGTAACAACACGCAGTATTAAGACTCAAGCGTATGTAAACTTTTGAACTGGTTAATTTGTGTAAACCCAGTTATTATTGTGTCTTGTGGACTATATGTAAACATCTGTTATGTGAAATAGTGTATTCAGGGCAGCACTAAATAAAAAATCAAAATGCAATTTTTATGATACCTCTTATTATTATTATTTTTTTAAATTAACTATTAACTGTTAATTAACTGTATGTTTCACAAAATTCTTTTCTTCACATATCCCAGCTTGCGCCAGTGCTCCTGTAACAGATAGGGTTAAGGCCCTTGTTCAGGGGCACAACTGTAGCAGCTTGGCTTAACCGTTGAGCCACGACTGCCGTATCAAGTGCTTATAACCAGAAATGCCTATAGAGCATCCCATATAAACTGTATATTTTTCCACAAAACTTTTCATCTTGAAAAGTCTCTCAGAGCATTTCAAATGTCCCAGAACTATTAAACATTGCCCAAAGCCAAAGTTATTTTCATCTCCTTCGGAAATTTGTGTATGAGATAGCAAAGCAGTGTCATAAAACATGCCATAAATCAGCGTTTCATTAGCTCAGAGACTTACCGGTTGACCTGGCACTGTTATCATCTTATCACCTGGCATCATGGTATCAACATTTTTTGGAAAGAACAGCTAGACTTCACACCTCTCTGGCTGTGATGTGTTTGTGCGTTTATCTCTCTTTGCTCTGCATGTTGCAAGAAACCAATTATATGATGCGTTAAAATGACAAGATGAACATGGCGATGAGCCATAGATTTGTCAGCTTTATTTTCAGCAAGTTTCATAACCAAGATTTGATAATGATCAACAGATAAATGTCATTTATGGGATATATGGGGTATTTTTTTTCTTTTACTTTCTGCATTTTGTGAGCTGAGCATACATATTCAACTAACCTGAAATCAATGCTATAGTTCTTAAGTAGCTCATACCTTATTTTTCAATTTAAAAATATTGTTCATCGTGGGACTCTAATGGGACTGGGAGTGCCTTTAGGGTCAAGTGCACGTGTTCATTTCAGCATTTACTATAAGACCTATTCTTAAATATGATTGGTCAGAAGCTGATTAATGATCTACAACAGCAGCTCTGACAGCAAATCATAGGTTTATATTAAAGCACTCAATCTAATATATTACCGTTTGTATATTAACAGCTAATTCACAGGGACTTTTATGGCAAACGATTCACATGATCTGAGTCTAATAATAAATGGATTAACATGTTATATTGTTGACATGCTGAAGCTTTCTGTGAGGAGAAGTTTATTTAGAATTTTTGGAAGGTGTCTCGAGTGTCAGAAATTTGTACCAGTTGAAGGTAAAGCTGGAACTTTAAGTTTTCTGACATGAAAACACAGCAACATAACAAGAAAAAAACAACAACCTTATCTTATATATTAACTTCAAAAAAGAGATTCTGGTGAGGAAGGACTGTTTATCCTTGAGTTTTTCCTGGAGTTTATCCTAGAGTTTTTCCTTGCCACCATCACCTCTGACTTGCCCATTAGGGATAAATTCATACATTTAAAATATATATCCTGAATTTATATATTTCTGTAACAATGTCTATTGTTAAAAGCACTATACAAATAAAACTGAATTGAATTGTATTTATACTGTAGCTGCTATAACAGAAGCGATAACAGGAACTTGTCTTGTGTAAAGGTTTCACAACATTAAATTTAACTATATACAGTATGTAGTAAATGGATATACATCTAGTACAATATGGAATTTTTTATTTTTTATTATTATTATTTTTTTTAAATTCAGGGGTTCTCAAACATTTTGCAGCCAGGGATCACTTTTCCCGTAAAATACATTTCACAAACCCCATCAGAACAGATATTTATTTTTTCTGAACATAATAACTGTTGAAATATTAGACTCATTATTTTAATGTGTACAATAATATTCTGTTTATTTTTATGGAACCTAAGAGCTTTTTATTGCTTAGCTTTCCACTGACAGAACACAAGATGACATTATTTATAGCCCTACTTGGTTTGGAGTTATTGAGATTTAGATTAAAGCCATATAATTTAAATGACCGATCAAAATTCACATAAAAACAGGAATAAAAAAAAACAAACGTAGCGACTGGAAAACAATCACTTTTTAGGAAGTTTAATAGTAACTCTGCTTCACTTCAGGCCACATCACGCACAATTCATTTACCTTTCTCTTGCTGATACCATCTATTCACACTGAAGCATCTAAACATAATAAAAAATATCTACTCGAGCTTCCAGATATACAGTATCTCTCAGTCTGTCTTTGAAATTAGCCTCATCACTTTATCCACTCCTATGGTTTGAGATCTCAGACTCATATTGAATTAGTTCTCCACAGCCTATTTAGACGCCATGTCACACTCCCGCCACAGCATTTAAAATGCAACTGGGACTTTACTGAAGCCAGTTAAAAGCAATGGCATCCATTTACCATGCATTACCCAGCCGGCTAGAGCTTTAGACATTAGCTGGAATGGGATATGAACTATAAGCAGGAGGCATGAGGGATCAGGTGCTACAGCACAGTCATACTGGCATTTTCCTCCTGGTGTGTCTGCATGCAGTAATATGAATTAATTTGTCAGAATGTCTACATGGGTGCTGAAAAGGCTATGATTAATACACAGGAAGAATAATTTCTTTCTGTTATGCATCCACCTTGAATAGATGTCCAGGGGGCCATGGTGGTGACCATGACAACACACGATATATTGGATAAAATGCATTATGACTCAGTCCTAATTCTCAAATATCATTTATAAATTGCGAATTCATATAAAGAAAACTACAAAGAGACTCAATTTTTTCCCATCCCCTGTTCTGTCTTCAGGAAATTACTGCCTAGGCAGCAAATGTGATTTGGAATTAATTCCTAAAATCCAAGCAAAAGCCTAATTTATGGCAAGCATTATTAATTTCATTCTTCTTAAGTACAAACTCATGAGACATGGGATTAAAATGAATTGCTTTCCTTTCAGTCACACATCTGTATTTCTGTGGCTGTCTCCATCAGGAGGTTGCACATCACTGTGCTTTGACAAATGGGACCCTGCTGTCATGTTTGCACCTTTATTCATAGTCCTGACATTGTACTGCTTTCTAACAAGCCATTACCAGAAGAGCCGTCTGCCTCTGACAGGACGCAGGAGCCCTAGATTGACTCTTCATCCTCATTACTGGCGTCTGGTGGTGCTAAAGAATCCAATCCTGCATCTTTTATCTCCTTCCCTATCTCTCTATCCCTCTCTGTTGTTTCACTCGATTTCCATTGCTTACTCGGTTTGAAAGCTAAGGGTTGATGCATCTGACTCCAATAGCACTGAGACTTGATGTAGCCCACTGTTAAATGACCTGTGCAGTTCATAAGAGAAAGCAATGGAGACTGAAAGAGTCATGAAAGCGAGTTCAGATGTTAAATGAACTGCATGCTGAACATATAAACCCGGTAGTGCTGCACTCCAAAAAGGGCTCATTTACAGTTCAATGCTGTCTGAGTTCTTGGTTTAATCAGAAATTCAGGACACACTGGGCCAAAAACATAATAGAAAAATTGAAAACCAGGTGCTGGATAAAAATCAATCAGTCAATCAATCAATCAATCAATCAATCAATCTATCTATCTATCTATCTATCTATCTATCTATCTATCTATCTATCTATCTATCTATCTATCTATCTATCTATCTATATGTCTGTCTGTCTGTATAGATAGATGGATAGATCTATAGGTATGAGAGAATAATAACTGAATTTACACAAAAGAACCAGTTCAAAAGTTTACATACGCTTGATTCCTAATACTGTGTGTTGTTACTTGGATGATGAACAACTGTTTCTATGTTTTGTGATAGTTGTTCATGAGTCCCCTTGTTTGTCCTGAGCAATTAAACTGCCCACTGTTCTTCAGAAAAATCCTCCAGGTCTTGCACATTATTTGCTTTTCCAGCATCTTCTACATATTTGACCCCTTTCCAACAGCAGCTATATGATGTTGAGATCCATCTTTTCACACTGAGGACAACTGAGGGACTCGTACACAACTATTAGAAAAGGTGCAAACATTCACTGATGCTCACGAAGGCGACACGATACATTAAGAGCCGGGGGGTGTAAACTTTTGAACAGGATGAACGGTGTAAATTGTTATTATGTTGTCTTCTGGAAAATCTTATGTAGCTTCTGAAGAGCAGTACTAAATGGAAAAAAAAAGATCTTTAAACAAACTAATTACTAACAAATTACAATGATCATCAAGTTTACAACCCCTGGCTCTTAAGGTAGTGTGTTGTTTTCAAATAGTTTCCTAGCATTTATTTATTTATTTATTTATTTATTTATTTTATTTTTTAAATCATATAGTATTTACATCATTTGTGGCACTGAAATAGCTTTCTGTTTGTTGCTAACATTAGCTCTGGATACTAAATATTGGTTAGTGCTAACTCTTAATATTGAGCCAGTCTTTTGAACAATTAAAAAAACAACCTTTAGTTAGAATAATGTAGATAGTACTCAGTATGCTTTTTACTGCACTGTAGCTCCTGATATTTGTTTGCTGTTTAAATGTTGCTACCATTAGCTCTGGATGCTGTACACTAGATATTAGCTAGTATTAACTTTCAGGATAACACCATAGTCTTTTGAACAATAATAAAAACAAAACAAAACAGTTATGATTAAAAATCATAAAAGTCATTTAACACATAATTTTAAAGTGTATGTAGAGAGTTTTTGTCACTTAATGTTTGCTAATATTAGCAACAAATACAGTAGCTATCTATTTGTTGCTAGCATGAGCTCTAGATACTGTATATCACATATTAGCTAGTGTTAATCCTTAGTATAGTACTAGAATCTTTTGAACAATAAAAAAATAAAAACCTTTCGTTTGAATCGTATAGATATAGATATGGTTTTTTTTTCACTGCACTGCCGCATCTGATGTTTATGTGTTAGATTTTAATTGCATCGGTTAGCAAGTTTTTGTAGTGAGCCTCCTGTTCCATGTCAGCTCCTTTTTTAGCATTTTTACCACAGTGTAACACCAGATGTGTTTATATAGTAGTAACATGGATTCATGCATTACGTTTTTAATTAAAAGAAAAAAAAATTATATGATAATTAAAAATAATTCTTTTCATAGCAAGAGGCATATCATGCTAATTCAGCATTGTAGAGGATGCATGTGAATGTGGAGGTTTATACACCTGCAGTGTGGATCAGGCAATGCAGGGAAAGATGAAGTGTGTGTGAAAATGGTGTCCATGTGCAGTACAAATGGGAACATGCAGGGTGTCCGAAAAGTCAGGAATCAATGGGAGTAAAACTACATATACGTGATTTTGTATTTATTATATATTTACTTATTTATTTGCGCTTATTTTTATATTTACTTTTACCTTACAGGTGAAAACTGGCATTAACATTGGATGAAAGGGTAGAGATAGTGCTTCTTGGTACATCTTGGTACTCATTGGTTCCCGACTTTTCGGACACCCTCTAGACTTCTCTAAAACACATTCAGGGTTGCCAGAAACACTACTATTGGTTGTTGCACTGCTTCCAGTCCAAAGTAAATAACAGTCAAATCAAAATATCTTACAAAAACGTTAACAACAAATTACAAAAACAAGCATGGGGTCTGTTTTTTGTTTGTTTTTGTTTGAACGTTTGTGTTCAAGGCAATTAACAGTGCAATTCTGCACAATCTGCCGGCCCTAAACTTGTTGGCACTTTTTTAGTTGCCATTTGTTTAGTCAAATTGGACCAGAAAATTTGGTATTAACAAACAAACAAACAAACAAATAAATAATCTTTTATGCTTTATTTTCAGAATTTGTATTTAATGTTTAAATGTACATCATAGCTCACTAATTAAAACTACTACTACTACTACTACTAATAATAATAATAATAATAAAAAACATTATTTATAGAGCACTTCTCATATATGGTATCTCAAAGTGCTGTACAATTAAGTAAAAGAATTTTAAAATAATGAAATTAAAATTTAATTAAACTATAAATACCAAAAACAGAACAAGTATTTTCAAATAAAATGCAAAGTGAAATACATTTTCAAATGCTTTTCAAATTGCTTTTGAAAAGAGTGCACTGAGCTTTAGGCTTTAACTGTGAAAAATATTTAAAAAGGAAAAGTTCATAGTTACTGGCAAGTCAGTGCTGCTTTATCATGAACCAGAAATTCACTAACATGCAAATGTTCCTCTCCTTCCGTCGTTTTATTCAGGACTTAAACATTTTGTCTCCATTTTAAAGAGATAAACTCACCTCTTCTAGATGATGAATGCTGTAATTTAGGTTAATTTACCAATTGTCGAGTCGAAGGAGGAGCATTTAGGAATAGATGTCTTTTGTGAATGGATAATTAAGGGCTGGAAAAGCTTCGATTAAAGAGGTACCTTGAAAAGCAATTTAACAAAACAGAAAAGAGAATCTGGGTTTGGTTTGTAAAAAAAGAAGCACATACTTCTTTCATGTGTATAAAATGATCGGTACTTACTTTATGGTGTGCAGATGTGCACTAAGACCGTTCTATCCATTAGTGCTATGAAGAGAAAGAGCCCCTTTCCACATATTGCTTTATCTGCTAAGCTCTAATCTTCCAGTTGCACTAAAGAGACCTAGACTCTTATCAGATTTGTCTTTAGCCTGTCGCACTCGCAGGATTTCATTCTCTTTGCTCATTTAAAGAGCTTTAACAGCCGTTTAAGTGCCCCTGTAGGCTCAGCTGCCTTATTTTTCGGATGTTCACCTTTGCACCAAACTTGGAAACCGGAGAAGCATAAAAGTTTCTCTGTGTTAGCAGAATGATTAGTTCACTTTCGTATTAGTAAGGGTGCTGGTAAGTTAAGCAGGAAATGGAAATAGTGGAAGCAAATACTTATGGAGTGTATAGTAATTATTCCTTCAGCAGAGAACTGCTTTTTATATATTGATTTTACATATAGATTTTTTATATATTGATATATATTGATAAGAATTGATGTATTTATTTTAAGAAAACATTTTTGTTTGTTGGAATTTCGTAGTTGATGCTACTAAACCCAGGATAACACATTCAGCAGGATTCCAGTGCTATATATCTGCAGCTTGTGTGGGCTAAAGCCTGATTCTGCTTACGCATTGAGTGCAGATAACACTGCGCGGTTAACAGGACTCTGGAGAGATGGGGGGTGGCGAGGTGAGCGGGTATTATGGTAATGAAACTCAGTGGCAGAACGATCCTCACTCTCCCGGCTTCAATAAGTGTGTCACAGGCCCCCAACGGCAACAAGCGTGGCTGTCATGTAACCTTCATGGTTTTAAGATCCAGACAAAGTGCATTAATGCAACTGAAACATTTTTACCTCTGAAAAGACATTTCAGCTAGCAGTCAACAACAAACAAACAAACTAACTAAATTTATACACTGCAAAAAAGGAATCTTAGTAAGTGAAAATGTCTTAAACATATTTATATTTATCTAATATTTCCTATTATAAGATTACCATAAACCAAATTTAAGATTAAACATATTTCTAGATTTTTATTTTTATTATTATTATTATTATTTTATTTTATTTTTTTTACTAATTTCATGCTTGAAATAATCTTGTTCTGTTGGCAGGCATCCATCCATCCATCCATCCATTTTCTGTACTACTTATCTTACACAGGGTTGCAGGGAGCCTATCCCAGGGAACTCAGGGCACAAGGTGGTGGACACCCTGGACGGGGTGCCAACCCATCGCAGGGCACAATCGCACACACCACACACTCACACACCATGGACGATTTGGAAATGCCATTCAGCCTACAATGCATGTCTTTGGACTGGGGGAGGAAACCGCAGTACCCAGAGGAAACCCCTGAAGCACAGGGAAAGCATGCAAGCTGGACGCACACAGGGTGGAGGAGGGATTCGAGCCCCCAACCACAGAGGTGCGAGGCCAATGTGCTAACCACTAAGCCACGGTAATCCCCCACCCTCACCCCCACTGTGGCAGATCATTTTTCTAATTTTAAGCATTAATTGTGAGAAAAAAGATTAATTAAAGTTTTAAATTAGTAAAAACATTTAAAAACAAGCTCAATATTCTTATATTTGATTTATAATAATAAAACATATTAGACAAATATTAGTCCTTATTCAAGATATTTTCACTTGTTAAGATATAATTTTTTTGCTGTGTACCTTTGGCTGAATTTCAGCTAAATTGAATCACATTCATGAACGAATATACCTATTTCATTTTCTACGTTCCCTTGGATGTTTCTACCGGAAATAGTTGGATTTTGAAACCAGAACAAGGTGTAAGAAATGATTTAATGTTAGACCCTGAATTATCATCAGAGCAGGAAAAGAACAATAAGAGACACTGCAATAAAACAAGTAACAAACGGTGCTGCTCTCCAGGCAGAACCGGCGAGATTGCATTGTCTGATTGATGCTTCTAGTTTTCAGCAGCGAACCATATTTCCTCCGAGACATTTTACAAGATTAACAGAAGGTTCAAGTCATTTCAAAATTAGAAATAAAAGTATAAATACCTTGAGTTGTGCTTAATGTCCATATTCCTTTCCATATTACTTTCCTGTTGTGTCATATTGTGTGGTTTCTTTTATCTAGCTCTAAGTTAGGAATAAAACATGACGTGAGTGGGCTGTTATGGGAAAATAATCAAAAATGGGGTGGTGTGATGCCTGATGCACAGAGGAGTTACTGTTACCACCACAAATGTATTATTTTTCAATAAAAGCATGTCCTGAAATTTTTATTCCTCTTATACCACAGGAATTATCAGATTTTCTTTCACCATTTCTAATTACATTTAATGCTGTGGAACATCAGAGAAAGAAATTAGTTTCTGTTATCACTTACATTATAGCAGCTACTGTATAAATCAACCTTCCCTCATTAACATCTGTTTTTTTCTCTCTCTCTGTTTAAGATAAGTCTGAAGAATCTTCTGTGGTGGAAAACTTACTGTTACACTTGAGACTCCTTCCATAAATGTTAAATAAACATATCCCTACAGAAAACTACACCATTTTTCATTGCTAAATAGCAACACTTTTATAAATTGAATTTTGATTTAGGCTTTATTATTATGTTAAGCATCACATTAGATGCAGAATTAGAATTAGATAGAAAAAAAAAAAAAATAATAATTCAATAATTCAAATGTGATGTGGTATAATTTCAAATATTTCAAACATTAGCTCCTATACATGCTACAACACTGATAATAATATGTATTATTTATACATAAATATCCATTCTCTTCCTCTTCATAGTGCAACTCCTTCTCAACACTGATGTCTTTCTCAAGTGACTCAAGAAAGGAACATATTCCAGATGGTGTCTAATCAAAATGACCACAATAATACGAGGAAGATGATGAGGATGAGGATGAAAACGATGTCCCTTCTGCCGTCCAGGTTGGCAGTTTGATTAAAAGCATCGCTGCAGCCATGCAGTCTCGAGAGAGAAAGAGAAATAGGAGTGCTACGCTGCAAGCATCTGGTTCTGTCAGCTCAATTCTTACTAGAGCTCACACAGCTGGAGACTCAATGAGTAATTTGCACTTATTTTTCTCAGTCAATCGAGAGATGCTGATAAAGAAAGGGATGGAAATTGGAGAAAAAAAAGCAACATGGAACAAGGAATTCTCTATGCGGCTGATACGCGGGACTCACTACCTGTGACCAAGATTAAGAGGAACACAGCACAATGCTCAGGAGACACAACGTCCCGCTCAGATGGTGCGGCATCTGTTTATGGGATGGTGAAGTAAACCTTATGTACTGTTTCCACCACTACCCCCCACCTCTCTCTCTGTCTCTCTCTCTCTCTCTCTCTCTCTCTCTTTCTCTCACTCTCTCTCTCACTTTCTTTCTCTTGCTCTCTTTTGCATGAGCACAAAGAATCCTACATTGCTCTCACATTCTAATAACTGTAGCCATCGACTGGAAAGAATCCCTCCAAATTACACTTAAAGGTGCACTGTGAAGTGCACAAAGAACAGACACACACAGCCCGTTGCCATGGAAACTGGAGGACCAAATGAACTGTGCCAGTCCGCCGAGTCATGCCAAGCTCTGGCCCTGACCTTGCGTGGTCCAGTTGGCCAGAATGTATCCAAACCAGTCTCAGAGGAGTGTGTGTGTGTGTGTGTGTGTGTGTGTGTGTGTGTGTGTGTGTGTGTGTGTGTGTGTGTGCGCGCATGTATGATGTCTCAAGTTCTTCCCTTTTCTCTCTTACCTTCTTATACTATTTCTAGCCACAGTGAATCAAATAATTGACATGAAGCATATAAAGAGTCAACTGGGAATCAACACAAAAAGATTAATTCATATTTCACAGTCAAATCATGCAATTAAACAATGCAACACTGTGCCAGTGCAGCTAATTATTATTATACGAATACAATAATACTAATACAGAAAGATAAATGTGTTCTTTCTTACTCCGTCCAAAAATAAATGCACCCTGGGTGCCATTTTATCATATAGATCAGTGATCGTTCTGATTTCAGATGAGAACCAGTCGGATTCATCTTCAACTGCGGAATTTGAAATTATGATGAGAACACCTGGCGTTTACCAAATCCACAAAACAAAGCTGAATGATGAATATAACAAAGCTGGGATGATTATATTTATTACAAAACCCAGATTCTCAAAGCTCATCAGCCTCCCTGACTGAATAAACACTCCAATATTGCTAGTAATAATAAGCAATAAATGCACTTAGCTACTTGTATGGACATTAATCATGACCTAGACATATTGTATTTAAAAGCCAGGAATAAAACACGACAGTCGATTAAAAATCCATAGCCATTATCATCCTGTGTGGGCTTTTCATCAGCTGCACTGAGCCTTGTATTGATTTTTTGCCCATCTCCCTTTGTGGGAAGCCAAAGCTTGTCTCGTCTTGGTTCTCTATTTATCTAGTAGTAAGCATGGTATCTTGAAAAAGGTACACCAAACAACTTATACTTTATTAATGACAAACAAAAGGCTGGCATCATGGGTTCAAAGGTTATTTGAAACAAATAACCTTTATCAGAGTATTTTTTGTGATTTCTTTGTACAAAAGATCAAAAGGTTAAACAATAAAGACACAAAAAACTTTTACACAGTCTTCTTTTCTCATATTTACCAATATGACCAATATTGCCAATATTAGTGGAGTATTTAGACTTGATATCAATGTTATAATGTTTTAATAGAATTTTTTTACTTGCACTGAACATTATATTTGGTGTTAAATCTGCACTCATATGTTTCTGCTGTTACTCAAACCAGTGGTGTGTTGAATGAATGCAGTGAACACCGAGAACCTTAATCAGTCAGTCGCCTTGACAGTTCTCTCTCTCTCTCTCTCTCTCTCTCTCTCTCTCTCTCTCTCTCTCTCTCTCTCTCTCTCTCTCTCTGTGCCTTCTCAAGAGGTCTGAGAGTCAGAGCAGTCAAAGAATTGGCACACACACAAGCAGGAGGGTTTTTAAGGAAAGAGATAATGCAAGGAATCCTCTGCAGAATTATGTAACATTTTATTTAAGGGCAGTACTCATAGAGCTACATAATACCTGCATAAGCCCTACATGCCTGACATAAACCTACATAAACAATTATCAAATGAATACAACACAAAAGGCGTGTTATAAGAAAATAATCAACCACCCCATTATCACCACCTGTAAGAGTGATTTCTTCTTTTTATAACAGCAATTCATAACATTATTTATAAAGAATAAATCAGTTTATAAGATCAGTTTATGAGAACAATAAACAGATTTGTTCCAAAACTATTGGAACAACAAGGCCAATTCAATGGTTTTTGCTATAGACTGAAAACATTTGGGTTTGAGATCAACACATGAATATGAGAAGATTAGAGAAGTTTAGATGATATGAGAAGTTTAGAATTTCAGCTTTTATTTCCTGGTATTTATATGTGGATATGTTAAATGACATGGATCATAGCACATTTTGTATCAGACCACCCAATTTGTAGGTGAGAAAAAATACTGGAACATGTGACTGACAGGTGTATCTTGTTACCCAGTTGTGTCCTATTAGATTGATTGTTAAACAATAAATAGCTCTGGACTTGGTTTTAGTCTTCAGTTTTGCCTGTAAAGACTGCACTTGTTAAAAAGGATAAGCCAACATGAAGATCAGAGAGCTGTCTATGGGAGAAAAGCCAGCTATTTTGAAGCTGAGAAAAAGAGGGAAAATCAATCAGAGGCATTGCGTAAACATTGGGCATAGCCAATACAACAATTTGGAATGTCCTGAAAAAGAAAGAAACCACTGGTGTACTGAGCAACAGACAGTTCAGCCAAGGAAAACAACAACAACAGCTGATGACCAAAACATTGTGAGAGCTGTGAAGAAAACCCCAGAAACAACAGTCAGTGTCATCACCAACAACTTACACAGGGCAGGGGTGAAAGTATCATAATCCACCATTCAAAGAAGACTGAGAGCAGAAATATAGAGGCCATACCATAAGATGCAACCTACTAATCAGCAGAAAGAATCAGAAAGCCAGATTGGTCTTTGCAAATAAATAGAGATAAGCCATAAAAGTTTTTTTTTTTTAAGCCAAGATTAACCTCTACCAAAGTGATGGAAAGGCTAAAGTGTGGAGAAGAAAGGATCTGCTCATGATCCAAAACATACAAGCTCATCTGTGACACATGGTGGAGGTGGTGTCATGGCTTGGGCTTGCATGGCTGCTTCTGGAACAGGCTCACTAATCTTTATTGATGATGTAACTCATCATGGTAGCAGCTGAATAAATTCAGAAGTTTACAGGAACATTTTGTCTTCCAATTTACGGAGAAATGCACCAAAATTCATCGGGAGGACCTTCACCCTGCAGCAAGACAATGATCCAAAGCACACTGCTAACTCAACAAAGGATTTTATCAGGGGGAAAAAAGTGAAAGTTTTTAGACTGGCCAAGTCAATCACCAGACCTTAACCAAATTGTGCAGCAGTTCACCTCCTGAAGAGGAGACTGAAGGGAGAAACCCCCCAAAACAAACAACAACTGAATGACACTGCAGAAAAACCTTGGAAAAGCATCACAAAAGAAGAAACCAACAATTTGGTCATATCAGTAAGTCACAGGCTTGATGCAGTTATTGCAAGCAAGGGATAAGGCAACCAGATATTAAGTACGTCAGCTCAGAAATTGTCATAACACATAACAATCTCTTCACTCAGATGTTACAGCTACCTGACATCAAAAATGATAAAAAACAGTCTTTATGATAGCTGACACCTGTTGGAATAAACATTTATGTTTATGTAATTTAATGTCAGTTGTCTTGAACAAAGTATGTAGGTGTCATTTGGCCCTATGAAATGATTTGCCCAGAATTCAGTCATTCATTCAGACATTTTCATGGTCAACAGCAAGACTACATTCATGGTGCAGTAATCATTTACAGGTTTAATCCTTTGTGTCCTAATTGCGTAATGATCAATATCACTTTTGTTGCATTTACTCATCTTTCTTTGTGTTTTTTTCTCTCTGATATGACTAATGAGTCACTTCTACTTGCATTTCATGCACACAAGACATAAAAATGTATTTATTTCATTGCTCACTGCCTAATGGCTATTCCATTATGAACATACATCATATGGCAACCATAAAACTATTTCTCACCATAATGTCAAAGTAAATAATAAGAGACTATAAATATAACTCTATAGCATTAGCATATTTGAAAACAGCTATTATAGATTTTGGCATGATAAAAAGGGCTTCATACTGAAAGGAACAGACTGTCTACAAGAAGGATGATATGAGAGTCAACTTTTGTCTCATGGGTCAGCACTTTTACAGCAGGTGGCATATCACTCCCTCAAACTAATAGCATTCCACAGTGATTTGCTCTCGCTAAAGTGTGCTGATGCTGTACAATACATCAGAATATCACTGACTCCTTAAGATAGTACAAACCTAAAGATGCTGATGTGACAAGCAGTTGTTTGCAAAAAGAAGACCACTGCTGAGTTGTTCAAACCTGGTTTACATAGACTGCCCCACTGTTGCAGTGCAGATATGCTTTGTGTACATATTGCTTCTAGACCTTTAATATCCACCACACAGCTACTGCTGACTGTTCCTCCATCTTGTCTAAAACAGAAAGGTGGTTGTGCTTTTAACATCACTGGCCTAAAGCTCAGGGTCACCCTACCAGTAAACCTCAGACATACCTCCTCTGTGTCCATTTTTAAATCAAAGCTCAGAGCATGTTTTTATTCCAGAGTGTTACTCTTACTTACAGTACTTATTTAATTAGTCTTACTTACTTACTTACTCTTACTTATGTAATTAATTACTCTTACTTACATACTTACTCTAACTTACTCTGACTGGCTCATGTAATTAATGACTTACTCTTACTTACTTATTCTTACTTACTTACTTACTTACTCTTACTTGCTTACTTAATTACTGACTGACTTACTTACTTACTTACTGGCTCCTGATTAATTAATTGCTCTCACTTACTTACTTACCTACTGTACTTTTACTTAACTGCTCTAACATACTCAAAACATACATATCCTTTTTTTTTTTTTTTTAATAACTTGCAACCTTTCTTTTTTATAAATTGCAACCTCACTGTATTCCTTATCAGAATTATGAATGTTACACTACATGCTATTTAATATTTGTTCAATATTCAATATTTGTTCCTTTAATTCAACCTGATAGTGGAAATTTACATTTTACTTTTATCCAAAGTATCTTACAATTAAGATTAAGGATACAGCTGAGCAGTTGAGGTATTAAGGGCCTTGAACAAGCTTAGCAGTGGTTCACTTTTTTTTACCCAGTAAATCACAAGGAGTGAGCCACACTGTCATCTTTCTGCTTTAGTGTAACACTCAGACCCTCTTAAAATCAGCTGAAACCGTGGAACGGTAATTGGTTATGCAAGGTATACACACACACTAGCTCTTTTAATCCACACAGATCAAGGGATGAAGAATGGCTGCTTCGTTTATAATGATGCTGAGACAGGAGGATAACTGGCAGACCAATGTGGCACTTCAGACTTTTGTTCTCGTTGTTGTGCATTCATGGAGTCAGTGTGATTTATGAAGCCAGTGTGGTGGAATACAGTCTGTCATTCTCTTTAACAGCTAGAAGAAGCTCTACAGTAGCCTATTTGTCACTACACAACTCCAGATACCATGACATGACATCTCAAACCCTGGCCTTCCAAATTAACAGGTTTTTAGTCAATGTACCCAATATATAAATGAATCATTTACTGTATTTTCTATTTGTATCATTAGTGAGCCCATTTAGAAAAAGTTCGGACAATATGGAAAATGCACAAAAAACAAAACAAAATGAAAAGAGTCATTTGAAAATTGTTTTACTTTAAAAGTAAATGTTTTACTTTGTAAATTTAATTTATTTTTGAAAATATACACTCATTTCAAATCTGATGACTGCAACACACTCCAAAAAAATTGGGACAGTTGACTGTTTACCGCTGTGTAACATCAGCTTTTCTTTTAATAACACTTTTTAAGCGCTTGGACACTGAAGACACCAGTTGGTTAAGTTTAGCAAGCGGAATTTTCCCCCATTCATCCATTATGCATTTCTTCGGCTGCGCATCTATACGGGGCCTTCGTTGCCTTATTTTGTGCTTCATAATGCACCACACATTCTCAATTGGAGACAGGTCAGGACTGCAGACAGGCCATGCTAGCACCCGCACTCTCTGCTTACGCAACCATGCGCTTATAATCAGGGCAGAATGTGGTTTGGCGTCATCCTGCTCTGGATGGCAGTATATGTTGCTCCAAAATGTGTGCATATCTTTCTGCATTAATGGTGCCCTCACAGATGTGCAAGTTACCCATGCCATGGGCACTGACATACCCCCATACCATGACAGACGCTGTCTTTTGGACCTGACGCTGATAACAGCTTGGATGGTCCTTTTCCTCTTTGGCTCAGAGAACATGACGGCTGGTTTGTCCAAAATATATTTGAAATGTTGACTCATCGGACCACAAAACACGATTCCACTGTGCTACTGTCCATCTCAGATGAGACCGAGCCCAGAGAAGTCGATGGCACTTCTGGACAGTGTTGATGTATGGCTTCTGCTTTGCATAGTAAAGCCTTAACTTGCATTTGTGGATGCAACCGTGAATGGTGTTGACTGACAAAGGTTTACCAAAGTATTCCCGAGCCCATGTCAGGATATCCATTACAGACTCAAGGCCTTGCCCTGTACACACCGAGATTTGACTGGATTCCTTGAATCTTTTAATTACTGTATATTGTACAATGTAGAAGATGACATGTCCAAAATCCTACCGATTAGTCTTCGGGGAATGTTATTCTCAAAGTGTTGGATTATTTGCTGATGCATCTGTTGGCAGATTGGCGAGCCTCGACCCATCCTTGCTCTTGAAGGACTAGGCCTTTTTGGAAGGCTCCTAATAAACTATGATTAGACAATTGCCTCACCTGTTTCACATCACCTTCTTATTTCAACTTGTCACATCGCTGTTAGTCCTAAATTGCCCTGTCCAAACTTTTTTGGAATGTGTTGCATGCATCAATTTCAAAATAAACGTTTATCTTCAAAAAACTTTGCAGTTGATTAGGTAAAACATCAAATATCTTGATTTTTGGAACCATGTTGAAAAGATTCAGTCACCACTTAGCCTCAGCACACGTGTAATAGGCTGGTAACAATATTTCATTCCTTACGGCTTGCATGTGATGTAAATATAAATATTCATCTTAAATCTATCTACCTTTTCATATCTATGAATCCAAGTACCAATATTTTGAAAGCAGTAAAAGAAATAGATTAAATACAAATACTGTAATTACTGTATTATTAATGACAAATTATGCATTGTAATTAAATACTTGATACATAAATACTTGTGTAGGTTTACTAATCATAAAATCCATAGCCTTATGTGGTTTGACATTAATAAACATCAAATCTGTCTTTGGCTGATACTAATATATTAGTCAACCATTACTGACACACAATAAACAGGATTATTGTTTTGTAGCTGTCTCTTATGACATTTCAAAGTGACATAAAAATTAAGCTCCTTGATATTCAGGAAACAACATAACAATCTAACCCAATGAGTGCAGATCCTGGGTAAATATGTTGCCATGTCATTAAGAGATTGCTCCTCAGTGACATGATGTGTCGAAATGTTTGCCTTGGAAATGCACACGGTCTGTTACTCACACTGCAAATCCCTTAATGCTCTCTATAGAAAGTCCTCACCTCTCTGGAGAGAAATTACCAGCAGCTGCTTAATGCTCTTGTGTAAACATCATTTGTGCAACTGATGGACTTTAATGGGATTTGTTCGCTATTTATTAAGCTGCAGCAGACATTTCGGAAATGCCTGCACCTTCCATATCAGTGGCTAATAGATGAATTCTATGAAGAAGAAAAAAATCTAGTGTCATGGTGCGCATTCGGCACACATCTGCAGCTCAACACTCAAAAAAAGTTTTGCAAAGACCCAACTGCGTGTGTTACCCTGGGAATAAATGACACAGCTATAAGTACATCTGAGTCATTCAGGTTCCTAAAGAATGCCATCTGCAACATACTGGAATGAAGCAGTATCATTTCCACACTCTCATGCTGTTCTTCCTGCATTAACTCTCAAAGCTCCATGTTTTTAAGTCTCTCCCAACTCATTTTTACTCTGCTATTACAGAGAGCATCCTCACTACTTTCATCATTGTCTGGGCTCTCCACTGAGAAAATCTGCATGGATCCCACTCATCCAAGCAATCACGTCTAATGCATTCAAAAAGACATTGCACAGATGGTTCAAGGTGATCAACGTTATATTCTGCTACCTATATTATACAACTATCTGACATATTCATTAAACTTAGACAATGTTCTTATGTGAATCAGAGGTTACATTGTAAGCTAAAGTTTTAATTGGACAACATCCTATTTCTACTAATATATATCTATAATTGGTGACCTCCCTTACCACATACAGAACATGCAGTTAGTATTATTTACTATAATTGTAGTACTTGAACTGCATGTCTGCTTAGTAAGAAATAAAACACAATGGGCCATGCTATTATAGGAAAATAATCAGTCACAGGGTGGTGTGATGCAACATAATGGGAACCAGAGTTACTGTTATGACCCCGAAGTTTAATATTTTTTTATAACAGCAAATTTCTAATTCCTCTTATACCACAGTGATTTGCCAACAATTGCATTTTTTTTTTTTTTACAATTAAAGAACAATATGACATTTTCATGACCTTTTATCTGCTTATACTGTATTCATGTTAATGATACAGAGTGTCCATGAAACAAGGTAGGTCCTGTTATCACTTATGTTATAGCAGCTCTGCACAGATATTTCATAATTTCTCTTATAAGACAAAAAATGCAGAATGTTTCTGAGAAAAGGCCAAGCCCACCACACTAAAGACTTTCCCATGTCTGAAAACGATCTATATTGCATTTTTAATTAAAGCTAACATAGTGCAGATTAACTCAACATATTCAGAATTACATTTCTTACTCTCCTAACTACACACATTTCACTGTAGTTACCAAATAATTCATAGTATTTAATAAAAATATGCTATAAGATGAATAACTTAATAATAAGCCATGCGAGTATGTTGCCATAAATTCTTCTTTGGTTGCTATGTGGTTCTTCTAATATATACATAAATACCAACCAATAAAATTAACAGTCGTTACATTAACATCATAAACTTCCAGGACTTGTCAATGGATCCATTTCTTTTCCTTACTAGTTTGCCTGTAGTTACTATAATTTACAGTATTTTCAGTATGTGTTAATTCGTTTTCTATAACAGCAGCTCTGACAGTAGTTCGGCTGCAAGACAAAGCACAGGTTCATATCAATATGCTCCTACTAATACGTAACAACTTACACAGGGACTTGTATGGCAGAAGCGTCAGATAATCTAAGCCTAATGATAAGCAAATTAAAACTATTCATTGTTATTTAACAACAACAACAAAAAGACACTTATAATCATTGATATGATGAAGCTTTCTGCATGGAGATATTTATTTAACATTTAAGTTTTGACATATATATTTAATATTTAAGTTAAAAGAGAAGGAAAAAAAGAGAGGCTAGTGAGGGATGAACTGTTTATAGCTGCTATAATGTAATTGATTATGGGCTTTGAACAACAATAAATGTAAATATAAATGGATAAAAAGTATTGAGTGTCATTGTTTAATTAATCAAAAATGTATCCATTGGCAATTTGCTTTGGTATAAGAGGAACAAAACACATCAGGATACACCATTGTTGTAAAATAATCAATTTTGCGGCCGTAACAGTCATTGACTGTTTTCTCTAGCAGCACTCCCTGTCATTTTTATTCCTTACATTATATAGTTTATGCATGCTAAGGTAACAACTTATCAGCGTGTTACAGTGGCCCCTAAAGAGAGCACATTGCCCTGGAAAGTTGAATTCTCTTCCTTTTATTTTCAACTCTTACATTTAAAAAATGGCTTTTGGGTTGAAATGGTATACTGCTTTCAGACTGAACGATGGCCTAAATAAGACAAATAGACTGTCTGTTAGAATGGAGTGTGTCCTGGGTGAGTGAACTGAATTTACTCCCCTAGAGTGCTGCAAGATCTTCAAGCAATTCTCAGTGCGATGCTGCAATCACAGGAAATGTGTGTAAGACCATGGTCAATCATGCTGGTGACAGAGTTACTTGATAAGAAGTTGGATCCAGGAAAAAGCTTTACATGGCATTAGGGAGAAAACCGAATTTTCAAATATCATGTACGGTATTTATGCTGTTCAATTCTAAATTGTTAATTAAATTACACTGCTTAGCCATCCATCCATTTTCTGTACCGCTTATCATACACGGGGTCACTGGGAGCCTGGAGCCGATCCCAGAGGACTCTGGGCACAAGGTGGGGCACACCCTGGACAGGGTGCCAACCCATCACAGGGCACAATCACACACACATTCATATACTCCAGACAATTTGAAAATGCCAATCAGCCTAAAATGCATGGCTTTGAACTGGGGGAGGAAACCCCTGATGCACAGGGAGAACATGCAAACTCCATGCACACTGGGCGGAGGCAGGCATCGACCCCAAACCCTGGAGGTGCGAGGCAAACGTGCTAACCAAAACCACTGTGTCCCCCTAAATTGCAACTGACCTATTTTTTTGGGTATCTAATAAGGACATTAATTGCCATAATCCATAGGTTAATTAGAAATGTACGTAGAAATGTACAATTTCCAGCCACCCCTTCCAACTACTGTACATGCATTAGTGTATTTAATTAATAATGTAAAAGTATGTGTTTAATTAATAGTTTACGAATGCAGTGGCTGTCCAAGACATTGAACAAACCAAGCCAGGGATAGAAAACATCTCTCAGTGAATAGTGTTTGTCGTTTCTTATGTCGCCTTTGAGAGCGAAACCAAATTGTAGCCAGTGGCTCGTCTTTCTGTTACAGAGACAGACTGCTGTTTCAAGGCCACTGATGTTCAGTAGATGAGCTTGAAATGCGAACATCTGCGCTGTAAAATGTTCGCCTGAGCCTTTCAGCTTAATAGCTTAATATTTCAGTGCTCCAGCTTCGGCAATATGGAATATATTATGTCCTGAAGGTGTGGTATGCTAGGCCTACATAATATAGAGAATTAACCTCAGGTAGTTAACTACAAGCATCAAATAATAACATGATAATAATACGTTTAACGAAGGGTTATGCTGGCAATTAATCCTCAATCTCAACTTTCTGGGTTTTGTTCTATTTCAGCGCTATATCTGAAAAAGGTCATCAAGGCTTATAGAAAAATTATTATCTATGTTGCAAGATGGAAGAATAAAAATATGAACTGCCAGTGGTTAAGACATTGGACTACTGATCAGAAGGTTATGAGATCAAATTCCAGCACTGCCAAGCTGCCACTGGTGGGCCCTTGAGCAAGGCCTTAACCCTCAAATGCTCAGTTGTATAAATAATATAAATGTAAGTTGCTCTGAATAAGGGCATCTACCAAATGCCATAAATGTAAATGAACAAAACCACAATGAAAATTAGCTTTTTCAGTCATTAATTCAACAGAAATATCAATAGATGTGATATTCTTCTGTGGAAAAAAGTAAGCACACCCTTGGCCTCCAAAGCTAGTATTGCCCCCTTTAGCAAAAATAACTTCTTGTAGGCATTTTGCATAATTGCTTCTGACATGGGCTTGTTGAACTTTTTGACCACTCTTCCATGCAATATTCTTTCAGTTGCAAGATGTTTGATGGTTTTCTTGCATATACTGCCTGTTTCAAATCCTCTCATAACATTTCAATGGGATTCAAATCCGGGCTTTGACTAGGCCATTCCATAACCCTCCATTTCTTCTTTTTGAGCCATTCCTTGGTGGATTTACTAGTGTGCTTAGGATCATTATCCTGTTGAAAGGTCCACTTTCAGTTCAACTTCAACTTTTGGACACATGGCCTCACCTTATCTTCAAGAGTTGAGTCAATGAATGCAAGCTGTCCAGGTCCTGAGGCAGCAAATCAACCCCAAACCATAACATTTCCACCACCATGCTTCACAGTTGGTATGAAAAGCTGTCTTTAGTCAGTGCCAACTATGTCTGCTGCTACCTGCTGTTTGTTTAGAGTGCATCATTCCAAAATGCCTGGTCTATGCCTATATCCTCATTGGCAAACTGTAGTCATGCTCTAATGTTCTTTTTAGACAGCAAAGGCTATTTCCTGGCATGCCTCCCATGCAGGTCAAATTTGTGCAATCTCTTTCTGATTGTAGAAGCATGCACTTTGACACCAACATTTGCAAGACTTACTAGCAGATCCTGTGATGAAATTTTGGGGTTCTTGGAGACTTCTTTTTGCATCAGACGGTCTGCTCTTGGGCTGAATTTGCTGGGATGGCCAGTCCTGGACTAATTGGCAGATGTTTGAAATCTGCTCCATTTGTAGATTATCTTCCTTACAGTGGAATGATGTATTTCAAATAATTTGGAGATCTTTTTAAATCCCTTCCCAGACTCATAGGTGTCCATAATCTTTTTTCTGAAGGCCTTATAGAACTCTTTAGATCTTGGCATGATGACACCACACACCTCAATAACAAAGGGAACATCAGACACTAGATATGAGAGGGGTATAAATAAGACAGGCTCCACCTGCACTCCCTAAGCAGGTTCTAATCACTGGCACCCAATCTTGAACACCTGATTCAAATTTTATGGATTTGAAGGTGTGATAAATGTAGGGGTGTACTTACTTTTTCCATGTGACTGATCTTTTTTTTGTTCATTTAAATTGTGAAAATTACTACAAAATGTCAAATTTATGTGTCATTTGATAGTTTATTAATAGGAATTGTTTAAAAGAGAATGAAATGTTTGCTTGTCCAAATATGTAAAACCAACAAA
This sequence comes from Cranoglanis bouderius, assembly GCA_023630585.1. Classification (NCBI taxonomy): domain Eukaryota; kingdom Metazoa; phylum Chordata; class Actinopteri; order Siluriformes; family Cranoglanididae; genus Cranoglanis; species Cranoglanis bouderius. The sequence goes on from CM042566.1 coordinate 7,484,647, forward strand.
CAAATAAATAAATAAAAATTCCATGGGGTGTACTTATTTTTTTCACATGACTGTACATGTGATATATGATATGTATAATGATATTTAGGCAATGCCACATTTCAGTAGCACCAAAACACCTATGGAACCCCCCCCCCCCCCCCCCCCCCAATATATCTCACAGTCAATATCTGAGTAATGAATAATGTTTATTAAAAAAGGATAAGGAAGTAACTTTAAAAATTCAGTGGAAAAATAGATTTTAACATCCAGTCAATGAATTGATACTGTAATTGTCGCAATACTCTCAGAAATGTGTATTGTGATAATTGAAAATATTAAAATATTTGCTAAATTCTGATTTCAAACATGGAAATTTGGAAATGTATGGTCTCATCAAAGCTCATATGTTCTATTTAAGACCATTTTTACTACATCAATATAAAACCCATCCATCCATTCATTTTCTGTACTGTTTATCCTACACAGGGTTTGCGGGGAGCCTGGAACCTATCCCAGGGAACTTGGGGCACAAGATAGGGGATAGCCTGGACAGGGTGCCAACCCATCACAGGGCACAATCATTCACCCATTTACACACTACGGACAATTTAGAGATACCAATCAGCCTACAACGCATGTCTCTGGACTGGGGAGGAAACTGGAGCACCCGAAGGAAACCCCCGAAGCACGGGAAGAACATGCAGGCTCAAAAGGGGGCGTATAAAGGGTTCACATTCTATCTTTACACTGTATACCTATTGACATGAATAAATAAACAATAGATATGATGATATGTTGCTTAAAATATAGTTTGTTCAAACTGTATTACTGTCAAATCAAAAGGTGATAGAATGATAGAATAGAATTGAAAAAATCTAAATGTTTTTAGTAAATATTATTAAAGGTATGTCTGCACTGATTTGTGTAAAGCCTGTTACTACTACTAATATTAAACATTACAACTGGGCCACATTCTGTGTCTCTGGTAAGAGATAGTCTGCTATGGTTTAACCCATACTAAAAAATCATCTTCTTAGTGATAGATTTCAGCTGAAAGAGTAGTAATTGTGCTTCACATTTCTTCCTGTTAACATTTGTGCTGAACTGACTGTATTGAAGTCTCTAGCTGAATGTGGAGGTGCTTACTTATGTAAATGAAAGCCAGCCAGACTGAGGTTGAGTAGGAAGTCCTGCTTTTTTAAACAGCTAATTAAAGCCAAGGGCAAGAGGCAGCAACTGAATATTTGATCTTTTTAGACACACAGATATTGGACTGTTTTTGTAGTGCACTTAACCTTCAGGTTGTATTTCAGTCAAATTTGATATTTGAATTTTCTCCATCATAATTATGGTTTCTTCCATGGGACTGGACTGCCATTAGGTTTGATCACATCATTCTGGAATATAAATTGCAGAGTAATTTTTTTTTTAATGATGGTCGTGAAATTGGCACAATTTTAATCATCCTGAAATACAAAAGAAACTCTCATGTTGCTGTTAGAAGGCTGCATTTGTCATTACTATCTTATGTGATGCAATATGAAATAGCTGTGTTATTGGTCATGGACAATTTGGTTCCCTTGGCTCCCACCGATGGCTGTAGCATCACTGGTACTCAAACTTGCTTTTCTATTGCACCACTTGGTAGATTAGGGTGGGCATTGTCGACAATCCCACAATGAAGTGCATGAAGCTATGTTAATATTATGTCTCGTGCTCCTAAATTCACAGGAAAACCTAATGCACAGATACAAGTCTGTCAGGTGGTTGTACACAGATGGGTTGGTTTGACAAATTCCGATAAAGGAATTAGTAGGAATAATGCATAAGGTGCTTTATTTGCTTGCGGATTTGGTGGGCTAGGAGCAGTGAAGTGTGACAACAAAGCGCTCATCTATCTCATAAACACTACTCTGCTTCAGAATGAACATAAGCTGATGACATGCCAGTTAAGCCTTATTATAACAAATGTGGCATCAACATTTAACCCCCATCCCTCTAAAAAAAAGCAGGAGACGTAATTTGAGCCAGACACTTTGTTATGCCAATCCTATTTCATACTACACATGTAGGCCTCGAATTAAACTTGACTGTACCTGACTGTACCTAACTCCAGTGGATGAAATGGTCACAGTCACAAAAACGTGAAACTACAGGATCAGAAAATCAAATTGAATGTTAATCAAATGCTGTTACCAGGCTGGCAAATCAGCTCCTGGACTGGGAATGTTGGGATAAATTGAGACCAGGAGTACATTGGGAATCATCCTCAAGGGAAGATTATTACTACTTAGCAGAATTAGATTGACTAACAGGAGATTTTATTGCTTTTAAAGGTCATTTGTTTAATATGCAATTTAGAATGACTACCAGTGCTTTTGTCATATGCATGTCAAATAAAGCTATTTTAATGCTGCAGTGTAGTAAAGCTACTTACAGCTGAGGACTCAAACAGGCACCGTTGTTTTCAGTTGTACTTTGGTGGTTTAGCAGGCTGGGAGTCTCGGACAAAGAGATGTCAATCAAGTGTGCTCACTAGAATATTAAACCACACCAAGACAGGTCTCATTTGGCCTCATGACATGGGGTCCCTTTAGTCCTGGTCATCTCTCTCAATTCATTTCAGGTAGTTCCTACTATTTTTGTGGGCCTGAAAGTCTTTGTCTTTGGTGATGCACAGCACAGTCACTGTCTTATCTGCAGTCCTTGAATAAATGGCACTGTGAATTGCCAATTGTGGTAATACAGACATTCAATTTTGCTTGCCACAGGAGGACATTTGCTTCACCAACACCACCGATTTTCATGTGCCCTCAGCTGTTCTGGTCAGTTTAATCTCCCGCTGTCTTCTTGCTCTCTCTTTTTACTAGACATGTACTTCAGTGTAGCATTTTGAGAAGGAGAACTATAAGTGTAACAATCACACAACAAATGTGTATGGTCCAGGTGCAGAGTTTGTGGATCAAAATGTAACACTAAATTGTAGTTGGAAAAACAAGCTAGGTCAACCAGTGAACTAATCCAAAAGAGCAGGCAAAAAGTGCAAGATAAACAGTCTGAGTTTCAAAATAACAGAATGTCCATCAAGAAATAACAAACGGCTAAGGATTGTGCAAAGAGTAGGCAAGACTTCACAAAGAGTAACCAGACTTTCTGAATGAGGAGGTGATAGGAAACAAGTGAGCTAGGAATCCCAGAAGTGGGGTAGCCTTTAGTTTGTCACACATACATTACAGCACAGTGAAATTCTTTGTTCTGCGTATATCAGCTTGTTTGGAGTCAGAATGCAGGGGCAGTTTGGCGGTACATATATAATGTATAATATTATAATATTTATATATATAAAATGAACTTTTGTGTTGCTTTGTCACTGTGTGAACACTGTGTGGTTATTTGGTTATTTATCATGATGGGCTCTGTCATGTTGTGTGTTGTAGACAGGCATGTATTATCACATTGTGATTGAATGTGATGTCTAGTGATATGCTGTAACAGACAGGATTCTGTATGTGAATGTCACTGGCATCATGCATACACACACACACACACACACACACACACACACACACACACACACACACACACACACACACACACACACACACATGCACACAAATTACCTCTGTGCCTTTTATTCATAACCTCCATCTCACACAGCCCAGGGAGCATACAGCCAGGGGAACATACAGGTGCAAATAAGTAAATGTAATGGGTTTATGCACAGGCTGTACATCTGCCAAACACCATTAAGAACACAGTGTGCAGGTGAGCATGTCTATAGGAGGCATCTGCAAAAGGGAAATGATCTGGCAACCTCAGTTGACCGGCATCACCCATATTATCTGCCATAAGCTGAACTCTTCTGGGGTAACAGCTGTCGTCCCTGGGGGTATTATCATGGTTCAAGGATGACAGTGTGTATGTTATTGTTAGCACACAAGTAATGTAGGCAGGAGAACGCTGCCAAACACAAGGGCGAAGCCCTGCAGTGCAGAATTCAAGAAGTTACAATAAGATCTCAGCCTGAGGCTTGGCAATCTGTTTCCCTGCTTTCTCCTCTCTTCCTCGGCTCTTATTCCGCCTCTCAGCTGTTCATTAGCTGACCATTGAAGAGAGTGCGCTGGGGCTTTGGCTGTGTGTGGAGCTCTCAGGGCTGGTACAGGGTCGCTCTTGCCCTGAGTCAGTGTGACTCTCAGTGGCAGCGCAGGACCGGATGAATAATGCATTCATGGTAGTGTCACTCAGGGAACAATTGCACTGGTTAATATTCACAGCATGCACATTCAGAGGCCCTCATGAAACACATAACTGTTTTATAGGAGCAGAACTCAAACAGTATATTGATGGCATAAGTGGCACGTGTTAAAACAAATCTTTTTTTTTTTTTTTTTTAAGGATTTACAAACAAAAAGTCAGCCAGAAGCAAGTTCTGAAATTCCAGTAGTGCCAAAAGTATAGAATAATTTGTCAAAGTTAACTGTCATTGGCTCCATTGTTAGGTTAAATAGCAACTCCTAATGTCTATTTCCTTTTTTTTTTTTCTTTTTTTTTTAAAAATCCTTCTACTTAACATTTACTTGTGTCACTCTCCCAACTGTTGTATCATTAGGACTGCCATGTTGATATGATATTATTCCTGTCATCTGCGTTGCCGTGATTTAAAATGTGCTCTGGAGAAAAAAAAAAAAAGTTATACATTGATTTCTCCAGCGTTCTGCCTGAAGTCATGTAGTTACACTATTACATACCATAGAAATGGGTGATATAATAACAAATATCATATCACCATATTGTGGAAACGATCTTGTCACAATACATGAAATGCATCATAATATTAAGGCTTAATAACAAAGTGCCAGGAAATACATAATTACCACATTAAACAAATGTTTGGCAGATACTACAGATAAACTTATTAAAAACCTTGTAATTATTGATATGGTGAAGTTTTTAAGTCTCCAGTGTCAGCACTTTGTAGCAATAAAGCTGTCATTTGACATTTTCTGACACAGTATAGTCTTCAGAGTCAAAGGCTTTGCAGTTTCTTAGTAACATGACAAGCTGCGATTTAGTTTTTGTTTTATTAGCCTTAGGACAGAGAAAAGGAGAGGCTTATGAGGAAATTACTGTTTATAGCTGCTATAAGTGATAACAGGACTAAATTGTTTCCCAAATGTTGCACAACAATAAAGAATAAGAAAAATCATATTTTTTGTGACAATATAGATATATAGTATCATCATATCACTCAGCCAACAATAACACAACAGCCAAGATCAACACAACCAGACTGTAGGTTAACAGTGCAAATGACATAACTGAATTTCATGGAGAACGATACAAGATGGCACAAATATACAGTACTGTGCAAATGTTTTAGGCACATGCAAAGAAATGCTGTAGAGCAAAGATGCCTTCAAAATAATGAAATTATATGTTCCTACATAAATAAAATACAGTAAAGAGCAGTAAACAGTAGTAAATGAAACAAAGTAAATATTTGGTGTGACTAAAAAAATTTTAAATAAAAATAAAAATAGTATACTCTGGTACAATTTGTGCAGTTTTATAAGGAAATGAGCTGGTAAGTTTTACTGAGCATCTTGCAGAACCAGCCACAGTTCTTCTGGAGACTTTGACTTTCACACTTGCTTCTTATTTTTGCAGCAAAACCCAGCAGCCTTCATTGTGTTTTTTGTCTGAAAAGTGTCTCTTACGTAATATGCTGCGTTCTTTAATGACATACAAACATTTTTCTGTAACATTTAATTTTGTGCTAGAAAACTAATGTTTGAAAATCTAAAATGTTTTTTGTACTGACTTGATAATGTAGAAGCTATAAAATAAAAAATCTATAACAAAGTTTGTACTAAAAAAAATAGGGTGCTAAAACTTTTGCACAGTACTGTATACGAATAAGTCGACAACAATAGTTGTTGATCGTCATGGTTTCTCCCTTAGTGTCACTGTTCCCCTGACGACTAACATCATCTGTTTGTGTTTTTTCTTTTCTTTTCTCTTTTAAGCTTCTTTCTGCCCCTTTCCTGTCAATTCTTTGTTTGTTTTGTTAAGTCCGAGTCTTGATTTCTGTTTCCTAGTTCAATATTCTCTGGGTTTAGATCCTTTCTTTTTAAAAACAAAATTTATTCACACTCTGCTCCCACTCTGCCCTGAATATGATTTTTTGATTTGCCCAAATAAAGCACATACTGAGTTTACACTTGTGTCCAGTCTCTAGACAAGTTAGCAGTGAACATCAATCCAGCTTCATAAATCTGTTTCTGAATTTTCCTGTAATAATAACCTTTTTATGGCTTTAAGAAACATCTTGCTGCTTAAGACTGCAGCATGCTTGATTTATAAAATGCAGTTTTTCTGCAGTCATTCATATTTTTTTTATTTGATCACACTACACTCTTGTCCCCGCTTAGATATAAATTACCTATTATTTCCAAGCGATGAATGGTATGACAGCAACTCATGACTTCATGTGCAGTGTGAATGTGACCAGACTCCTGTATAACATTGAGCAAGTTGAAATACAAGCTCTATAGCCACACATACACAAGCTCTCTCAGCAATGTGCTGACATATACACGACCAGAGGACGGGCTAAAAATGGACACCTAGGCTCTCACATTGAAGAGAAACAACTTAACACAGGTCTGTTTGTAGTGTACTATATGCTGTGTGTTAGAATTGCCTAGAAAATATAGCAGCACTAGCAGTTGTGTTGAAATCCCTTAGATTTTTAGCTTACACTGAGGCAAGTCATGAAATAATAATTGTACAAATGAGACTGACCTGGATAGGCAGCGTCTGTAGCCCAAAGTCTGCTGTAAACAGATGTTTGCTTGTTTTCAGTGAAAAGCTTTTTTGTGCAGAACCGCTGAAGTCATAATGGCATCGATTCCATCATGAGTAATTCTCTCCCAAGTGTTTCAGGGTTCCTTGAAACGTTCTGACACAAACTTGTGGTCACAAAACAACATCCAGCAGTATTTTCCAATGATATTTCAATGGCACCATCAACCCATATAATGAATTTTAGTCTTCGCTTTTTAATTCTAGGGCATGTGTCATTAAAAGCATGGATTAAATGCTGAAAGAACTTATTACAGAATTCACAGACCAGGCTTGTAATCAGCACATCATAGCCAGGTAGGTAATCAAGAGCTTTGCAGCTTATCCATATCAGGATCTCTATCAAGAAAAGCGAAAGCTGATCTAGTACGACTGATCTTATATACTATATCTTCCCCTGTGCTTTGTTCTCTGGATTGTTTTCATCATGAGAAGTGTGTTGCCTCTCTGGGTCAGACTGGGGGAAGGGCACAGAATGTGATAAACCTGTAATAACTGTACACCCACTCTATCCAGGTATATTTTCAACTGCAACCTTTCACATGTGTGTTGAGGACACTGTTATGGTAATAGTACTGACAGTTTGCAGTCTTTTACTGTACAGGCTTGTCGTCAGACTCAAGACAAAACTTCTTCTTCTCAGTAATGGAAGCATCTTTATAAGATACCCTTAATTGATCTGGCTTCATTATGTGATCATCAATTGTGCATATTGGAACAATTCATCATATTATATCCAAAGATAGTTTGCATTGACTCACAGATTTATGCACATGACTATTTCCAGCTGGTACGCGAGTCTGCCTCGCCAATACCTCACTGCTTTGTGTGCTGCTTCAATGAAGACAATCAGTCATTACTCCTCTCTGCGCTTAAGGTCCCCGTCAACAGCCCATGCATGTGGTCAGCTTAACAAATGTCAGGCTTGTTTTCCAGTGAACTTCAATATAAAAGTGTCAACAGAAAGAGTCCCCAGTCTCAGAATGTAATAACTATCTGCTTATTCAGGGCTGCACATTTTGGACTTATTTAAAATATATATATATATATATATATTTCTACATATTACAGCAAGACAGAAAATCTCTCTTACCTTGTTCAGGCAGCTCTATTCCCTCCACATTCTGCTTCATTCATGCAAACCATCTACTCTATTGCCAGCTTGTTTTTCTTCCCTCCTTTGTTTCCTTTCAAATTGCAGACTGCATTCTAATCATGTCCTTATTTCTCTCCTGCTGGGAATGTTCAGAGTCCAGCGTTGAGGAAAGCAGGATTCAATAATCTGATGCTTGCGGACGGAATCTGCCGGCGTATTTTCCTGCTGTCCTCTTCTGGCATATACACGCTCTCTTTCTCTCCACGCCTTTCACGACTAAAGACTAATGAAGGAGGGATGTAGGCGAGAAGCAGGCATGATGGGGTGATGCTTGCCCTCTCTGTCCTTTTTTCTCGCTCTCTGATTAGTGAGATGGCTGCGGCGGAGGCAGGCTGTCAGAACGCATGGAGAGACATCTGCGAATGTGTTTATGTGGATCCAAAGTCGCCTCCTCTCTGAGGCTGAGGGCCCCCCTCCTCCAGTTGAGATGGTCTTGCTAATGGCCTGTACCATTACAGCTTGTAGCAGGGTGGGTTATCGCAAAGAAATGAGAAAGGAGGGGAGCGAGAGAAGGACAGGGAGGGGAAGAGAGAGGAGGGAGAAAGGAGGATGTAAAGGACTCTGTGGGGGGTGTTCACATTCTGTGTGTGTATATGTGTGTAGGTACTTCTCATTCAGCTCTTCCCCCTCCTCTAATCTGTCAGGTTAATGCAATAATGCACTACAGCTGGATTTATTTCTGGTTTATCCTCTGTACATATACACAGTGAAACCTGACTATGTCAAAAGCACTTTTTTAATCCACACGCCACCACCAGATTTATATGGATGCTTTTTCAAGATTTCAGAGTCTATTTTGCAGGATAAAGCTCTCAGTCTACATCCCTGTTCTCATCTATCGTCACGAGCTGTGAGTATTGACCAAAAGTATAAGGTCTCAAGTACTGGTGGCAGAAATGAGATTCCTCCACAGGGTTTTGGGCTTACTCTCTGAGGCAGGGTGAGGAGCTTGACAATCCAGAAGAGCCTTGGAGTAGAGCCACTGCTTCTCCAAAGAACCAGTACAAGGATGCAGCTAGAGCTGTATCAGGCACTAGCACTGAACAGAGACCTCAGGGCAGACCCAGGACCCGCTGGAGAAACTATACTGTATCTCACAGTTGGCTTGGGTATATCTGAGGATCCCTTAGTAGGAGCTCTGATCTGTGGCTGGGGACAGAGAAGCCTAGATTGAACTTCTAAGCTTGTTGCCACTGTGACACCCAACAGGAAAGTGGAAGGAAAATGAAATTTTGCAACAGAATCTATAACCACTCGAGACCCTAAATACATCTCTTTAGATTAGGAACAGCTGCATTTCTGCCAACTCCGGAATTGTTAATCGAGTTTGCACTGAGCTATCACCTCTAGCAGCCTCGATGCATTGTTTCAAACATCTGATTTTATGGTCATGAATAATGCATAAACAAGCACAAGGTAATTAATCCTTAATCAATTGTTCCATCAAGCACTAAGCTCTAAAGCCAGAACAACAGACCCCTTGATTTACAGCTGATGATACAGACTGCAGGGGAATATTTATCAGTGATTGGCCTCAAATGAGGATGATGTTTCTGGAAAATTAGCACACCTAGTGCACCTCACTTTATAATTTTATAGGGATGTAATTTTGTGGGTTAGATGTACCCAGAATACACATGCTCATCAAGTGAGAATGACAAAGGTAGACAGTCAGAAATAAAACAAAAGAGAGAATGATTGAGGCATAGACACATCCATGATCTTGGACCATCATAGACATGTGAGAGGGCAGTAACATGGTGAGGCATTTTGAATAAACACTAACTTTCAGTGACCCACCCAGATCTAGAATAATAAGCCTACATTTCTCTGCCTAACCCTGGAGAAAGGATATGATTCATAAGTGACACATTTGATTGCTGACCTCAAGCACAGACACCTACTACACACCAAACTGGGTATCATTTGTATTTCCATTTATTCATTTGGCTGATGCTTTTCAAGGGTGTGGCCATGCAGATGGCACTGAGTGGTTGAATAAGCTTTGCTACCCTAAAAGGCACCCCAATTCTTGCCTAAGATCTTCTCTTTGAGAGGTCTATTGCTCATGTAGAATTAATGCAGACTTAATCCTAAGCAGCTCATGTTAATTTAAATCTTCATTGTAGCACTATAGGTTTTTTAAACAAATACCCTGAATATTAGGAATTATCAAAACAACAGTATCATTAGGTGGACATTTGTTCATTTTGCACAAGCTAGATATTCTACAAATTCCACTTTGTCCTATATGTAAGTAAGTGGTGCCCTACAGGAGCAATCCTGGGATTTGATTTGTTCTGGTTGCTAACACTTAGAGTCTTAACCACTGGGCTAACACTTAAGAGTCTTAACCACTGGGCTATGAACCAAGGATTTATAGGTCCAACAACCAAGGGTACATACGTCCATCTGACAGGTCCGTTTAGTCCTCTGATAGGATTGTTAACCCTTCTATGTATATGCTTTGAACAGTAGGGTTCCCCTTGTATAGGTTCATCATAGAACCTCTTTAGAAGGGTTGACATGTTAATCATCCAAAGAACATTTGAAGAACCATTTTTTTCTAAGAGTGTTCCCAGATCCCATTAAGAGTTATGGATGCAAAACAAATATCCAATGAGAATATACAGTGCATACAGAAACGTGTTCTTTGCTTCATGGTTCTACTTCCCTCTCTGACATGGAATCAGGGATGGATCCTTCTACATAGAACCCAGTTTCTTGCAGTGGGATGAGTGTGTATATTTTGTATGGCTAAATATTTGAACCAGATATCAAGTGAGGTCTAATGGCCTATAGCGATCTTTTTTTTTTTTTTTTTTTTTTAAAGGTAAACACTATGATGCTTCCTCGACCATGCATAATTCTCCTTTATCTTAACACTTTCTGAAGTACCCTGTACCATCTGAGCTGGTGATACACTGGCATGCATTGTGAGAATAAATGGCCCTCCTCAAAGTGGAGCCAGTTAGTGGGCTGATGCTTTAAGTGCCAGCAAAGCGAACCCTCAGATAATCTAGCAACCTCATGTTACATTTGTCCGAAGAGTGTTATATAGTATTTTGGGGATGACTTTATTATGGCTTTTAGTCTCCTAATGTGACTATGTGAGTCACCGATCCTGTGTGAATCAAGGCCACTGAGCTAAAAGCATTAAAGTTCTCTATGAAGAACTGGTTTTGGGTGATGGCAAAACATGGCAAAACAAACAAAACATTGCCATTAATAGGAATTGACTTGTAAACTGTAATACAGTGAAACCATCAGTAGAAAACATATGGATGGGGCTTAAGGCTAATAATGAACAGAAAACAAACGTTATTTAACAAAGCAAAGTATCTGATATGATGTCGATATGGTGAAGGCACATTCTGTCAGGATCTCTATGGAAGGAGTCTCCAGTGTCAGGGGAAAGTCTTCAGAATGATTGGTTTTGTGCTTTCCAGTTTCTTAGTAATATGACTGTGTTTTTGTCATATTAATATTATTTCATGATAAGGGAACAATTAATAACAATAAGTAATAACAGGAACTATAAAAAGTATGATATGTTCATTAATAAATTTCAAAAATTGCAATGATTAGCAAATTACCATGGTTTAATAGTAATAGAACACTTTGGAAATGTTATTCAAAATGAATCAACTTCGGAGTGGTAAGAGTAGCTACGCTTCATATTGGGCCATATCACACACTCCGCCACTGAATATTTTCCTATAGCAAGACATCCCAAAGTATTTTATTTCTTACATAACATATTGTACGTGGCCACTATTAAATTCTAGTCTGTTTCATTTGCAGTTTTCTTCTAACACACACTCACAAAAAAACATACAACAATTTACATTTACGGCATTTGGCAGACACCCTTATCCAGAGTGACTTACATTTTTATTTCATTTATAGATCTAAGCAGTTTGAAAATTAATTATGCATTTTCTTCCCACTATTTAATTAGATGATGAGAAATTTCCTTGGCATCTGAAGCTGCTTATGAAGACAGATCAATTTTTTTTTTCTGCTACTTCTGACAGTGTGAACACTTGTATGGCTCATGTGTATGTCCATCTGTTTTCTTATAGATAGTGGCCAGTTTAAACAGATCAAGAAGAAGAAAGGACCTGATTAGCAGTTATGATATATGAAGATATGACAGAGTTGTGCTGAACATGAGCCATCTATTGATGGCAGCTACAACCTTATGATGAGCTGCCCAGCCAGCTGAAACAAGACATCAAGGATGGAAAATGTCCATAAGGATTACGTCATCTAGCATCAATGTGTGTATACATGCACATGTACTGCATGCACACAAAGGCTTGGGGACAGACGTCTATCCATTGCATATGATCAATTAGCAGTTCAGAGTGTGATGATTATGAGCTGTCACGGGTGATACACAGGCGAGTGTGAATTTCAGTAATATCTCGCATGATGGTGTCTTCAGCCTTGAGCTCTGTCATTAGAGAAACAGCAACACAATTTCTGCTCACTTCCTCTGTCTTGACACTGGACAGAGATGGTGAAAATGCATGTCCATTATTTTTCCAGTGTGAAGTGCTCATACAGAGCTTCATATACTGTAAATTCATCACGTCTTAATGAACAAGGGCAACCTTTGTAGGTATTTAACTGCTTAAAATTCCTCTAAATTGTTTGATGCATGGTAATGAGTTTTATAGCAAACCATGGAGGAAAAGGTTTCAGTTAAGCTTGAAATGAGCAAAATAAATGAGACATGTTAGAAGATTCAGTGTCATTGAGCTGTGTTAAAAGTATTATAGAGTTTAGATCCAGTATAAGTACATTATTTTTGGTACTCATCTATACCAACACCGCTCTGTTTATGTTTTTCGGTTTATGTTCCTCTGGTTTAAATAGTTTAAATCTGGTTTAAGCACTTACTCAACTAGGCTCATTCTTTTATTAGCTAGGTACATTAGTTACCTTGGATAGAGTATGGTTTGGAGTCAAGAGTGGGTTTTGTTCCACCTCGGAAAAGTGCTTCTGTACAACTGTAAGTAAAGACTCATTGTAAATGAGCAATAGTGGCTGAGTGAAACATCAAGAGCAATATACTTGGTAGGGATTCTCTTATTTTACTCACCTAGCATTGTCACATTGTTTTGGCTAGCCAGCATTTGTTGCAGCATTGGTTATTGCTGTGTGCTGCTAGCAATGAACTCCTAGTGCTGCATTTTATGTTTAAGATGGTTTATCACTCATATTACTTGTACTGTAGGAAGATTCTCTAGTTCCTCGTCTTGATATTTTTGCATTGCAGTTTGCCATCTGCTTTGATTTGTTTGTCATTATTAATAGTGAAATAAGTCCAGATTGCTGTCACTTCATGTCATCTGTTTAGTTGCATGCCAACATACCGTATATTGAGCTTATGTAACTTACTATCACAATTCATCAGATGTTGTTATAGGAACTTTTTTCTTTGTGAGCAAATGAGAACAATATCAGACTGATAACAGATACCAGTATTGGTACCGACACATCCCTACTTGAAATGCCTTTCACAATATTGTGTGCAAGAGCAATGTCATTTTTAAAACATTTCAATTAATGGTAATGTACTGCCACACCATACAAGTTGGATTTACTGAAACAATTGTTGTTTAATATGTTGTATATTAATAAGTTAAAATAGAAAAGAAACAAATGAGAAGGAAAAAAAATCACTAAAATTCCATCTTCTACTTCTTCTTCTTCTTCTTCTTCTTCTTCTTCTTCTTCTTCTTCTTATTATTATTATTTAGCTCATTAATTAGTAACTACATTGATACTAATACGAAAAGTGATTAATGTAATTCTGGGTCCACCAGGGCATACATTTTACTTAAAAGTTGCACATATTGATGCAAATTTCTAATGGTAAGTTGGATCCTGTTAACTTCAGCTTGCTGTCTCCTTTCAAACATTTCTCTGAAGTCTACTGGAGACTCTAGACCTGTGTTTACCAACCATGTTCCTGGAGATCTGAAGATTTTAGCTCCAACCATTATCATGCCCACCTGACCATCTAATCATTGCCTTAGGAAGTTCTTTATCAACTAAAACAGGTGTGTTAGATTTTGGTTAGAGATGAAACCTGCAGGAAGGTAGATCTCAAGGAACAGAGTCGGTGACCACTGATTTAGACCAATCACTATGACAGTGTTTCCTTTTTTTTCTTTTTCTTTTAAATCGATCCACCGCATTCACATGATAGATTGAAGAAGAATCTTTTGATATGACTTTGTTTGGAGTACATCTTAGGAATTAGGTGGTAAATCACAAGGAAATTATGTAATTTGTTTTTTCCTTCACCCAGCTTGCATTGCTGCCACTGCATGAGGTTTGCTTTTTAAGTGAGATCAGTTTTCAGGCATTCGCATGTTCAGCCATAAATTTTACCTGTTAAGCAAAAAGCAAAACAAAGAGTTCTATATCCAAGTCTCTGTTTTGACTCCACACCGACATTACCCCATGTCTCGAAAAGCCATGATTAGGCAATGCTGGTAGAAAACTGGGCTGCACTTGAACTAGTGTTTTCTTAGAAAACATACTCATGTTTTTGCACTGACACATAAAATCAGGCTCAGTTGGAGCGTCATGATTTGAGGCATCCTCAAATCTTCGATTGACAGTCGCTGTGCATGCAAGGAGGCAGACTGTCTGGTAACCATGGGAACAAAAACTCAGCCCAACTGCAAACCACGGTTTGGCAAGAACCATGGATTTAGAAACATAAAAAATGACACTATTAGTAAAGAACATTGTGTGCATTAGATAGAGTGTCATCTCAGACCAACATTGTTGTAATCTATTAAGGAACAAACAAGGAAATAAGGAAAAATATCACTTCATTATTCTAAAGAAACTGAAGACTGGCACTTATATTAATCTTATATTAATCTAATAAACTGATGAGAGCAGTGGGGTTTTTTTTAGTGCTTTTTGTGAGTCGTCTTGCAATGTTTACCTATAAAACCAAAGGATTCTGAACTAATTTCATTGATGCTAGAGTGATTTGGTAAGTAATCGGGACAACTGGACATCAAATTTTGCAAATTTTTGCACCTTTTTTTTTTTTTTTTTTTTTTTTTTAAACCTCAGTGTGTGGACTTTCCAGCACCATATCTAATTTTTCTCACTTTGTCATTCACATTACTCAATTTGTGTAAACATTTACAAACATTAAGGTTATTAATTGTGGGGATTTTTTTAATTTATACCTTATCTTCATTTGAATGAAATAAAATAAAATCCAACCACATTGCACATGCTTGTTTGAATACCTACACATTCTTTATGATTTTAGGTTTAACAATGCCATTACATCTGTAATAACATAGAAATCTATATTTGGTAAATCTGGCAGGGTTTTCACCTAGGATTTTCCAGTCGAAAATCCTGGAAAAATATTGGATTTTAAAATGGTATTTTCCAGACTTGGAAAAGCCATTTAAAAATGGAATACAATAAGCATCTGTGTATTTTGGTTCAAATGGAAAATGGAAAAAAATCAGAAAAAAAAAATTCACTACATTTTACTGCTTTTTAGAAATAGTGAGGATGACAACATGTCAGCTGAAAAAATCATGAGAATATTAAAGGTGCTACAATCATGAACACTTTAATGACCCAAAAGTTATTTCTGTATATATTGAACCACATTTTTATCATCTTTAATAAAAACAGAATAAAGTTCTAGAGGACACATCTTAACTAGAGAACAGCCTGTAGATTAATATAATACATACACTGCAGTGATCATTTTATCACATTTGGATTCATGAATATTTGATTTCTATGGGAAAATAAATAGAAACAATTAAAAGTCAATAAAAGAGTCAATAAAAAAATGTGAAGAGCATTGTGCTAATTCCTGCTGTCTCTGTGGTGTATAATATCACCATGGCAACAGTATAGATTTTATTTTGCCTTCTGGTTGTTAATGAGTGTGTATATTTTCAATTTCTTTCACTAAAGACAGTGTGCAGCCTTGCCTGATTGTTAGTTTCACTGTAGGCAAAAAAAAAAAAAAAGGCTGGGTTACACATGACTTCCAAGAGCCACAATATATATGTAATATACTGTATGTATATCTGTATTTATACCACAGCACTGTTAGATTCTGATTGGCTGACAGACGTTCTAGTAATAATAAGTAATACTTGACGATGGGCTGTTGAATTATTAGAAAAATAACATGCACACAAGGTGGTAATGTGGCCACAAGGCAAAGTGGAGGCTTGAGCCATTGATGCGCAGTTATTGGAGAAAGCGAGAGAGAGACAGCGTAAGAAAAAAAAGAGAGTGCAAGAGAGCACGTGCGATTGCAGAGATGAGACAGAAAAGCTGGTGAACAAGTATCAATATTTATTTATTTATTTTTTGTATTTTTTTGCTATAATAAAAAATGAAAAACCCTGTGAACAAGTAGGCCTATCGATATTTATTTATTTATTTATTTGTTCTATTTTTTTATTACCAGCATGAAATGATAAAAAAAAAACCTGTGAATCTCTCTCTCTCTCTCTCTCTCTCTCTCTCTCTCTCTCTCTCTCTCTCCAATAACTGCATATCAATGACTCGAGCCTCCATTACTAGCTCTACAATGACGTTTTGGAATTAGAAATGGAGGCTTGAGATGGGTTGCACAAGAAATTAGTTCCACACACACAAGAGCGTTTTAAGGACAAAAACCTGACAAATGTCCTGAAATAAAACATCTGAACAATGTCTTCAGGTTGTGGTAACTGTGGTTACTCTGCTTCGCATCGTGGCTGCATTGCCACCTCGGATGTGCATTATTTTCTAATAATTCAATGGCCCGTCGTCAATTATTCCCTACATATATAATGTATATATGTACTGTATTTCTGTATATCTGATATTGCTAACCAGAGGTGATAAAAGTACCAAAATTATTTGCTCAAGTAAAACTGTTTAAAAGTTGAAGTACAGCTTCAAATTCTTCACTCTAGTTGAAACAGAAAAGTAAAAACTCTTAAATTTACACATTTACTTAAATGTACACACACTGATTTTAGCTACTGATGTTAAATTAGTGCCTCTTTCCTCAAAGAACCTGGGAAAACATTAGCTAAGGCTAACTAACAACAGATTTCTTGCTAATTTCTCAAATGTTAGCTAGCATGAAAATAGATCTTACCATACAAACTAGCTGAATGCCAATTGCTAGCTGTCACAAATTGCTAACTGCCTTGATACAGTAAATATTAGCATTAGGTCTCATTCTTGCTGTCACATCATGTTAATGATTAGATTTGTTAGGATTTTAGATCAACTCATTGAAGCTGTCTGATGCTACAAAAAAAAAAAAGCTCACTGTATGACTTTATAAACATATAATTGAAAAGTGATATTTAAAAACCAGACTGAAGTAGAGTAAGAAAGTGATTGATCAAAGTTGGAGAAGCATAACCAGGTGGGTAATAACCATAACCATTTTTTTCCCCTTAATGGAAATCACAACACACCATTATCAAAGTTATTACATTGAATTATTAAGCTTTCTATATTTATTAGCCTGTTTGACTGGCCACTTTAGTTGAATGGGTTTAATCCAAACCTCAATAACTCAAATAAAGATTGCCTATAAATAATGACACTTGGACCTAATGTCTCCTGCTGATTAAAAGATCAGGACTTCTAGGGCTTCAGTAAAAAGCCAGCATATTATTATACACATTTATACCACAGCACTGTTGAATTCTTGATTCTCATCATTCTTATTATAGAAGGTATTCATTCATTTTCCATAACAGCAACTTTTTCTGTAGTGCCAGCTGTAATTCAAATCATTATACAGTATATGTATATTAATGCACTCTTTCAAATAAGTTACAGTATAGATGCTATAGTAACCGATAAGTCACATTTTTTTATCTTATTAACTTCAAGAGAGAGAGAAAAAAAGAGAGGCTGGTCTTCACAGCTGCTAATACTATCAGTAATAATATAAGGAAATAACTTATCCCATGGTGGTGTCATGACATTAATCATAAATGTATATCGGTAAAAGCATGACATGTTGCTGTTGATTAATAAATGAAAAATGGTAATCATTGACATTGCTGTGGTAAAAGAGGAGTAAAACCCTTTAGGACAAGCTGTTATTGGAAAATAATCAACTTCAGGTTGGTAACAGTAACTCTTTACGTCTGGCCACATCACACCACCCTGTCAATGATTATTTTCCTATAACAGCATGCTCTGCTACTCTGTTAACCCAGCTGGTTGCTATGGTGATGTTAGGTGGCTGTTATGGTGTTTCTAGGAGGATTCAATATGATCCCAGTTGGTTGCTAGGTTGTAGCTAGTCGATTGCTAGGGTTTCAGTAGGTGGAGCAGCGCAGTTTTAACTGTCTTTATTACAGCTGAATGAAGAAAGGCTCAAATCTTGTGAATGTACGATCAACAAAACATTTTTTTAAATGTATTCCAATGGGAAGAAAATGTACATGAAAGTTTGATTGTTCGCAAAAGCACAAGCATCCTATGATCCCGTATGGGATCTATGTTTCTGCCAAATTTCATGGCTCTACGGTGAGTCAAAAATTGCGACCCATGTAAACGGTACAAATTTTCAAATAGAATAAGAAGAAGAATATGGAGAACAGTACTGTCAGGTAATGCAGGTTGAGGCAGATGCAAATGCAGATAAAGTTTAATAAACACAAAACAGGCTCTGTCAAGCCAACATGATTAAAATTTACACCGCATTCAGCTTTAGTATATTGATTCATTATGAATATAAAACTATTTTTCCCTAGTGAATTACTGAGATGATTAAACACGAACAGAGATGATTTGAGCCATGTGCCATTTACACTAATGATGATGGCACTGTTTTTAGGGGCCGTTACTGCACGGATGTAGTCAGCGGAGGCTTTAAGTGATGTGTCCTCATAATTAACCTTCAGCAACTAGACTGAAATAGAGAGGATGGATAGCATCATGAGAGAAAGCTAGAGTTAATCATAATGTCATGCAGAATACAGATCCTTGCTCATGAACTAATCTTACAGCATATTTAGCTGTCTTGATTAGTATAGGCAAATGTTTCATTAGTCTGTAACTTTCTGTCATCTCATAATAAAGGACACCATTTAATCCATTTAATCAGTTCATATGCAAATTCAATCATATAATCAATGATTTAAGCAAGACATTTGTTATACAGCGCTGTGAAAAAGTATTTGATTTCTTCTGTTTTTGTGTATATCTCATACTAAATTGTTTCAGAAATTAAAACAACATTTAAGATAAAACAAAGGCAACCTGAGTAAACATAACATCCAGTTTTTAAATGATAATGTTATTTATTGAAGCAAAAAAGTTATCCAATACCAGCTGGGCCTGTGTGAAAATGTATTTGCCCCCGTAGTTACTAATTCCCCAAATCTATGAAACTGCATTCATAATGGGGTTCAGCTGGACTAGACGCAACCAGGCCTGATTACTGCAAACACTGTTCAATCAAATCAACACTTAAATAGAACTTTTTCAGCAGCATGAAGTTGGTTAAAAGGTCTTACAAAGTAACACACTATGCTAAAATTTTTTTTTTTTAAATTCCAGAAATTATGAGGAAGAAGGTGATTGAAATGCACCTGATATTTCAAAGGCTCTGGGACTCCAAATAACAACAGTGAGAGCCATTATCTCCAAATGGAAAAACTCAGCACAGTACAGAACAGAAGTGGCCAACCTTCCACAATTGCTCCAAGAGCACAGCAACTACTCATCCAGGAAATCCCAAAAGACCTAAGGACAACATCAAAGGAACTACAGGCTTCTCTTGCATCAATAAAGGTCACTATTCAGGACTCCACTATCTGAAAGACACTGGGCAAAAATGGCATATATGGGAGTGTGGCGAGGAGAAAACCACTGCTAACCCAGAAGAACATTAAGTCTGAATTTTCTGAATTTTGAGAAAACACACCTTAATGATCCTCAAACCTTTTGAGAAAATGTTCTGTGGATTGATCAAAAGTGGAACTGTTTGGAAGACAAGTCCCGTTACATATGGTGTAAACCAAACACAGAATTCCACAAAAAGACCATCATACCTACAGTCAAGCATGGTGGTGGAAATGTGATGGTGTGGGGATGTTTTGCTGCTTCAGGGCCTGGCCAACTTGCAATAATTGAGGGAAACATGAATTCTGCTCTCTACCAGAATATCCTCAAGGAAAATGTCCGGTCTTCAGTCTGTTGAAGTTGAAACTCAAGCGCAACTGAATTATCCAGCAAGACAATGATCCAAAGCATAGGAGTAAGTCCACCTCTGAATGACTCAAAAAAAGCTAAATTAAAATTTTGGAGTGGCCTAGTCAAAGTCCTGACTTGAGTCAATTCAGATGCTGTGGCAGGACCTTAAATGGGCAGTTCATGCTCAAAAACTATACTATACTAGGCAAATACTATTTCACAGAACTGTATTCATGAAGATCAATTTGACATGTGCTGAAGTCTTTGTAGGTATCAGAATTTCCTATGTTATTAAAGCAGTGTTTGAGTCTTGATGCTGACACTTTCCCCAGATGAAAATCACATCCTACTCAGGCAAATTACACAGGCAATCATTTTTGATTTGCATTTTCACTCTATACAATATGCACTTAACACTGCATCTAGTTAAATCCGTGGAACCTGACTGACTCTCAATTTAGCCCTCGTAACCTTTACTGGCCTCGTCCTGCTGTTACAATTTGGTGCCGCATTAAAAATTTGTATCAATAAAAGGCTTTCAAATCAAACAACATCGCATCACTTGTGCTAAACGAGATTGAGTCAAGGCTGAGCCTTAAGGGGGTTGAGGGCAGGTCAATATCAAGTCCAAATGAACGCAAGACTGAGCCTGGATAGGGACTAAAAACCATCTAATCCTTGTCAAGGTCAAGCCTTTACTTCAACCAGTTGGCTTTGTCCATGCATTGCACCATTGATTAGGCTGTTTTCTAGAAGAAGGAATCACTTCTTGTCAAACTTTGTGAAAGACAACACAAACGTTATTTTTACAAACTCAGTCGAGACCAGTGCCCAAGAAACAAGTCCATATCTGTAAATCTATCAAGCTATTCAAATGTAACAAGTGCAATTAATGTCTCGAGACTGGACTCAAGTCCAGGACCAGATTTGAGCCCTATAGTACTATGCTCAGGAAAGGTAGGGATGGACTGTACTGCTGAACACCTCAATGTGAGCCCTTGCCTCAGTTGACTTGAGTCTTGCCTGATCATGCTGTTGCTTTTCACATATATAATGCACAAGTCCAATAGTATAATCCAGGATTTGCAGATCAATGTAGTGCCTCCAGAAAGTATTCACCACCCCTCATCACAATCATGATTTCTTTTTTTCTTTTTTTTTTTTGCTGTATTGCAACATCAAATTTAAGCATACATTTTCTTCTTCTTTTGAAATGACTTGCTACAGAAATAAAATTAAATAAAATATTTGATGTATGTCAAATAATTTGAATATAAAAGACTAATAAAAAAAACTTAATTGATAAGTATTCGCCCCATTAATTTGAATTGTTCTTTTGCATCAATTACAGAATTGGTCATTTTCTTCCAAAAGATCTTTTCCCAAAGGCTTTTAGATTTTCTAACATGGCCCTTCTCAGAAGTGGCTTCCATCTGGTCACTCTCCCATAGAGGCTGGATCTGTGGAGAGCTTATGATATTGTTTATGTCTGCACAGGTTCTCCTCTTCAATTTTTTATCTGTCTTGGACACTTCTCTGACAATTATGGACTTCTTGCTCAAGCACTCAGTTTGGCCTGATCTTGGTAGTGTCTGGGTTGTGCCATATTTTTTCTACTTTGTTATAATGGATTTCACACACAGTAGGATTCAAAGCTTTGCTGATGTTTTAATAACCTTCTTCATTTTTCCCCCTCCTAACAACGTAATCTGAAAGCCTCATGGCAGTTCTTTGGTCTTTATGCCAGCAACTCTGTGGTGTGTGTGTGTGTGTGTGTGTGTGTGTGTGTGTATATATATGTATATATACATATATATATATATATATATATATATATATATATATATATATATATATATATATATATATATATATATATATATATATATATATATATATATATATATATATATATATATATATATATATATATATATATATATATATATATATATATATATATATATATATATATATATATATATACAATTTTTCCTGGTTCAGCCATATATTAAATGTGTGAAGCATAAATATTTACAATAAGGTAAATTACTTTTACCTGCATAGCACTTTTTCACCCCAAGATGCACAAAGCAGCTTTGCAGAAACGCATATCTTTTAACAATGCAACATTTCCTGAAGGGACAGAAACCTGGAGAGAAGCCAAGACCTTTAGCCATTGTTGACCTAATGATCTATCCAGGAGGGCATCTATTTATAGATATAGACAATCCACCCTGCATTCATGTATCATTTAGGCTAGTTCAGGGGTGGCTGGTATAAATGCACTGCAAAAGAATGGTATCTTAGCAAGTGAAAATATCTTGAACATAGTCAAATGTATCTAGTATTTCTTTTGATAAGATTACACTAAACCGAATATAAGATGAAATAAAGGCTTCTTCTTCATTTCTAGACATGTTTACTAATTTCAAGCTTGAAATTTTCTTATTCTATTTGCAGAAAATTGTGCTTATTTTGCTTATTTTACTTCTTTTACTTCTTCTTTTAATATGATTGCTTAAAATTAGCAAAATTATCTACCAATGGAACAAGGCCATTTCAAGCTTGAAATTAGTAAAGCAAATATCTAGAAATAGGTTTAATAATCTTATATTTGTTTTAGTGTAGTTTTATATGAAATAATAGATAGATGTGACATTCAAAGCATTGTCACTTGCTAAAATATAATTATTTTTATTTATTTTTATTTTTTTTTGCAGTAGTAGCAGAAAAGAGCCAGTGGGGCTAAGCCCCTGTCTTTCAAAAAGAAACAACAACACAGCATAAATATAAGCTTCATTTTCAAAGACACATGTGCAGAGTTGTTGTTAACAAATTTCTTAAAGTGGAACTATGCGAAACAACACCACCAATGGTTGTAAGAAAAATACACAGAATAGTATGAAGATGAGAAGCTGAGGCTGATTTCATTCTAGCCCAAATTGTAGATTCATGCAGCTAATCAGTCACATTAGGTGATTACACAGAGTGAAACACACCCTAGATTTGATCTCCATTTGTGTTGATATTTTTTTAGTCCATGTTGCTGATGCATCTGTAACATGTCATCAGCAGTGATTGAAAAGGTGCATGTGAAATACAGTTGTGGGTGTAATGAATGTGAAAGATGTGGATCGTTTACACTTTTTGCCCCCAAAAATGCCTTTCGAGGAGAAACTAAAAGTAAATAGACTATAGTAAAGTACAGTAAAGCACAGTTTTTCCCATCAAAGTAGAGATTACACAACAGATTCCACCAACCAAAAATATAAAGCCACCAGTTGTTACGACCCGTGGGGTAAAGGTGAGAAGCAGGATGCACTTGCAGGGGAAAGTGGTCAGTTTATTAGGAACAGTTCAAACAATAACAAACATAAAAGATTCCATCCAACATAAATGCATGAACAGAAATGTCACCATTTTCCAAAAGGATATTATACTTGGCCGTTGAGGCAGTGATCCAAAGAAGGTAGAAGTAATCCAAATGAGAAACACAGTAATCCACAACTGGTAGAAAATCCGGAAAGCACAGGGAAATGTACGCTAGGCTAGACGGTGGTCTGGAAACCACGAACTACGAGCTAAGGAAGAAGAACGCGAGGCTAGAAAGGTGGTCTGGAAACCACGAATTACGAGCTAAGGAAATAAACACGCACGGCTAGAAGGTGGTCTGGAAACCACGGGAAAAAAGCTAAACTAAACTAAAGCTAAAGCTAATACTCTGCCCTGAACCGGAAACGGAGTGGTGTATTTAAACACATGTCCAAATCAAAAACACCTGACATCAATACACATGAACAAATGAGGAGGCGGAGACATGACACGAACGAAAACAAACGCACATGGGGAAACACAGGAGGCGGAGACATGACGTGAACGAAAACATGAGTACACATGGCAGAGGTAAATAAACCGTGAGTTCATGAATAAAACGTCCATCGGAGAGTTTTTGAATAGCGCTGGAATGTGCTCAATGGAATGCGGAAGCATGCCACTCGCTACTCCTTGCAGCGTAGCGAGAACTAGAGAAGGGGAAACCTAACACCAGTGCTTCTGTGGTCAGAATTTGACACTGATAAAAGGATAGCAGATGATTAACACACAAGGGATATGTAAGAAATAAAACACAACAAGGGTGTGCCGCTATAGGGGAATGTGGCCTAACATAAAGCGTTACTGTTACTGTTACAGCGTTACTGTTACCATCCCAAAGTTGATTAAAGTACAATATGTACCTTTTATGCTCTTTTAAAGTTATGTGTAATGTTGTGGAAAATGTGTGAAACAAGTTTCTGTTATTACATTATAACAGCTATTATCAGTTGTTCACTCACCAGCCTCTTTTTTGTTTATTGTAGTTAATAAGACAAAACAATGCAGCTTGTCACATTACCAAGAAACTGCAAAGCACTCCGTTAAGACTTTCCCATGACGGAGAAAAGTTTTTTAAAAGAGCTATAGCTTTGCCTCTTACTGGATAGTTTTTAAATCCATTTATGTGGAAAATCTGCTATACAACTCCTTGTGTAAGTTGTTACTGCACAGTGTCCCAGAAGTCTCCATACATAGGGGAAATTAACACTTTTTAGCAAAATGTCTTCCAAAATTTGATATAAAGTTTAAATATATAAAGTTTATATTATATATGTTTTTCAGATAGCCTTTAAGAATGCCTTTGACAAAAGAAGAATGTATTGAAATCATTCTCATAGCTGGATTGGGAAACTCTGTGTGTGTTTACAAAGAAATGGAAATCGTGTAGAGGAGGTTTTGTAAATAAAGTTACATTTTGCTAAAATGTTAATTTCCCTAATTGTCTGAGACTTTATGGACACCCTGTATAGAAACAACAATGTATTAGAATGAGCGCATTAATATACTGTAAACCTGTATTTTGCTTCACAGGTGGGCCTATGGTCAGAGCTGTTGTTATAGAAAATTAATCAACACCTTCTGACCAATCAGAATTGAGCATTCAGTAGGGCTGTGGTATGGACAGCCAGCAAGGACAACCAACAAGGTCTGACAACAGGGCAGCATGGGCAACAGTAAGTGCATAGCTACAAATTGCGTTTACATTTAGGTGTATCTGGTAAACTGTCAAGTACATGATCACTGCATAAGCTGTAGACTTACAGCACCATTTCATTCATCACAGTGTCAGTGACACTCCTGGCCAAATTGTGAAGTAGCTTCTTCTCCAGGCAACACAAAGCCAGTATACAGTAGCTTACAGTCGTGCATTGTGTGAAGGTCAAACACTGTGGCAGGAGAAAACAGAACAACTTCAAGTCACATGGCATGAGGGGTGTCCAGTGAATAATGTGAACAAATATCATCTGTCTGGAACATAGATTTAGTTTGTCTTAAGGGCGTATTTGTACTTCTGCTGTGGGAATAACATTTTCACTGCTGGATATTTCCCTGATGCATTTCACAGCCCACAGCTTCATGTCACAATGGCCCAATTCACACAGCTGGACTATCAAAAAAGATGCTTTAGTGGATCAATGTTGGGTAAATACACTTACTCTTATTAACTGCTTTCAACTACACTAAACTCCATATGGATATCATTGAAGAATGCTTAGAATTATTGAAAAAAAAGGATCAAAATCTAGGTAATTATCTCCCTATCACTGAAATACTACCAACATGAGAGGATAAAGGTGCTTTCTCTGATACACATGAAAATACAATCATTTTCTTACTGTACTTTAATCTGTTTAATCTGCAGTCTACTTGAGTTTTTTTTCTTCTTCTTTCACCTAATACCTTGACTTCCTACATTTAAAAAAAAAAATCCCTACTTCCTACGCACTCACATCAGATTTTCAAAGACGCCGATGCAGAATTACTCTTAATAAATGCTTTAAAGTGGATTATTCTGGAATTTTTATAGAACCAAGTGAAACAGCACCACCAGTGGTCATAAGAAAAATACACAGAATGGTATGAAGATGAAAAGCTGGGGCTGATTTCCTTCTAGCCCAGACTGTAGATTCATGCAGTCGATCAGTGACAGTCATATCAAGTGATTACACAGAGTGAAACTCACCCAAGATTTGATCTCCATTTGTGTTTGTAACATGTCATCAGCAGTGATTGAGAAGGTGCATGTGAAATACAGTTGTGGGTGTAATGAACATGAACAAGGTGGACTTTTTATTCTTTTTGCCCCTAAAAATGCCTTTTGAGGAGAAACTAAATGTGGATAGACATTTTCCCATCAAAGTTCAAATGTGGCTTCAAACATGTTTTCCCAGACCAAAACAAGGGGCTTTAAGGATTTTGACCAGAAACTGAAACCCTAACATCCTCGCATGCTGAGCCAGGAAAACAAGGTGTGTAAATGTCTATGTGTTCCAAGTTACGTGAACATGATATGAGCAGAGCATAAGGACAGCTACAGATGTGGCCTTTAAGAATGCACGTTTTTTTCCACACTGAGAAAGGTTCACAGATCCGTGGGCCAAGCACAAGCAGATCATGGGCTTCAGTACAAGAAACAGCACAGTTTGGTTGGTAAAAGAGTATATGCTGTATACAGTATATGTCCTAGCAGAACTACTGTATCTAGTTCAAGTTCAAGTTCAAGTTCAGTTTATTTGTATAGTGCTTTTAACAATGGACATTGTCCCAAAGCAGCTTTACAAAAATATATAAAGTCAGAACATAGATTTTAAATTTATGAATTTATCCCCAATGAGCAAGCCAGAGGCGACGGTGGCAAGGAAAAACTCCCTGAAACGATATGAGGAAGAAACCTTGAGAGGATCCAGACTCAAAAGGGAACCCATCCTCATCTGGGTAACACCGGATAGTGCAATTATAAATAAATAAATCCCTTCTATAAATGTACCAGTACTACATGGTCAAATAGCAGTTGTGAAACCATGAAAGTTTGCTAGTATCTACAAGCAATTCGTGTTTGTTCAAATGAAACATGACTGCCCCCTACTGGTCTTGTCTTTCCTGCGCCCGCAGCATGCACGTGATAACGCGTGATATCACATGAAATCGCAGGAACCTTTTTCCTTTGACATGCATTCTCAATGGCCACACGCATTCTCAATGGCCACATCGTACTTTGCATGGCACTGTAGCCAGCTAAACTGATACAGTGATAGCTTAGTTGTTCCTGCTCTTGGCTAGCAACACCAAACTAGTCTAGTCTCGTGTTAGATAGCCAACACGTGAGATTTGCTATAATTTGTATATTTATTCACTCACTTTTGTTTGTTGGATAGCACATTTAAGGGCAAGTGTCAGCCAAAATGCTCCAAAATAAAATCAAGTTACTCGACTAAGTCTTAACTGAAAATACCATTCAAAATGTCTGTAGATTAACTCAGTAACTCAGTGTCAACTAAACATAACTAAGACAACCTCATTTGAACAAGAACATTTAAAATAATTGTTTGACATATCATCAATTTTTTTTCCGAATGACAGCACATGTTTCATCCCTTATGAATACTATAGCATTACATACAGTACTATGTCTGTAATGTCATTGATATTATGGTGCAAATGAATGTTTTTACTTAAAGAGATTACTAGTGTTCCCCAAAAACCTTTTATCGTTATTAGCCTTCCAGACTCTAAATCATATATTGTTCTTATCGTGACACTTTTCAGAGGAGTGTCATTTTGATTTAAAGCAGTTCAGTCGATACGATCACAGATCATGTTGCAGAAATGACCTGTGGCTAAAATGCTTTCCTCCATTTTGTACAGCTTTCACACACAGATGTCTGGATCGAACCTGGATAGTGATTACGTAGTATTTCTTCACAGAAAATGATTGTCAGCTTTCCTGTCTGCAAAGGCTGCAAGCCTTTTTATAAAAGCAAGTAATATGTTTGAAATGATTGCAAGAGCTGTGTATTGTTCATTTATTCCCATTTCTCTCTAAGGATTGAATTTAGTTAAAACAAAGAGAGATTTATTTCTGTAAGTGCAAAATTATCATTCCTTACCAAGGTGATCTTATCGCTTTGTCTTATTCAAAATGAGCCTCAAGGCTATTATGATGTTCCCTTCATGTTCTTTTGTCTATTTATATAGGACTTAAATTTATAAAGCATAGTCATATTGAGGATAAGATAATGGACATCATGGTGGAGCATGTGTCATCAGACTCTTTTAATCAAAGTCTAACATTGAAGAGACTTCCTGAGCTCTCCACAGTGTGTCTTCTCCGTTTTAGATCGTTGTCTATCTGAAGGAGCTCTGGCTTTGATCAGTGGGATGAAAAAGAGCCACATGGAGAGAACAGTATCTAGGTGGTTTAAGTACATTTTAGGCTTCAAATGAACCATTGCATATCAACCACAGTCATACCTGCTGCTTTTAAGAAAAAGTAGAGAAATTTCCAGGAAATAAATTAAACAAAAAATAAAATGTCCATGAGCTGTACTGTGCTACTCTCAGGATAGACACACATGTTTATATGACTATAGATCATCAATTACACAGTTGATAAATAAATAAATAAACAAACATTTTTTTAATTATTATTATTAATAATAATAATAATAATAATAATAATAATAATAAGTTATTTAAAAGGCATTTTATTTAAAAGGAGTTTCTTTAGATTTTTTGTATTACTTAAAGTTGCATGACAAGAATTTAGACTTTTTCTAAATATGACATATTCAAAAGTAAATAGATTGCCAATGTGTAAGGAGGCCATGAGTTTAA
The DNA here is from genome assembly GCA_023630585.1 of Cranoglanis bouderius. NCBI lineage: Eukaryota > Metazoa > Chordata > Actinopteri > Siluriformes > Cranoglanididae > Cranoglanis > Cranoglanis bouderius. Next base: position 7,513,601 of record CM042566.1, read on the forward strand.
AAAAGGGATAAAACATTTTAAATAAACACCCCCCCCCCCCCCCCCCAAGGTTTCCAAAATTTTTAATTAATTACTTAATTCATTTCCACTTTTATTGAGAAAGTTAATAAAGATATGCTGGATAAATGCTGCATTCATAACAACAAATAGTCTAAAGAGCAACAGAAATCAGGATAATAATTTATGTTTCAATAAAGTGATGCTCTCAAGTAATTTGGAGGTGATTTACATCTTAGAGTTTCCTTAAATTAAAAAAGTCCATAAGTGTGGACACTATACATGAAAGGGTTAAGTTTTATGTTCGGATTTCTGTAAAGCTGCTTTGTCACAATGTCCATTGTTAAAAGTGATATATACTATAAATAAAATTGAATTGAATGTTTAAAGCCGTTGTAAAATCACACAGCTCTGACCACATCACAATAATTGAATGCTGTATTAATGTGCCAAGTTTTAAACCAATAAAACGGTAACACCAATGTGTAGTGGACACTACACAATTTTCAAAACCTAAGAATCTCCTCACTGCTTACACTACATAACTTTTATCACATGTGATCTGTTGTTTTTTAGCTGTAGTGATGTGCGCACTGCATGAGAGCTTGCAGACGGGGTTCACACAATCTTTCACCTGGAACGATCCCAGGTGAAGTGCACCCACCTGATCCCTAAATCCCGCTTTCTCACCAAAATAAACGTGAGAGCTGTCTATCATGTCTATCTGCACTATTTTGTACAGAAACAAGAAAAAAGATACATGAGAGAAAAATGTGGAAGATGGAGATGTGAGCAATGATGACTGTCTGTTCTGCAAAGAGAACTGGAGGTATAATGAAAAGAAATGTAGCTATTTTATCCAGAATCATGTTGTGTTTCTATTTTTTCAATCCTTAACAACAATTTCGGTATGACATGACAATTAACTGTTTAGAATCATAGCAGCGCTATTATTGTGTTTACATTGTGCTCTCTCCCTCATTCACAAAAAGATGGATGATGGGTTCAGGGATCTACTTCTTACTACTGTCATAGAGGAGCTCGCACATCTACAAGATGTATCACCAAGAATTTTTAAAAAAAGCTTCTTTGAAAATATTAAAACACAAGCCACTGTTCTGTCCACACTGCTGAAAAAAAAAATAGTAACCCTAATAGAATTTGTAATGGTTTTAACGGTTATAATGAGAATTGTATTGGTTTTAATGGAAACTGTAATGGTCCCTGTGGGTCTCTACTTGTAATGTGTTGCCTTCTATTGGTGGCATGTTGGCATGTTATCTCTAGTGGATACCATTAAGGAGCAACAATGGTAATGGTAATGGGTTTAAATTGTTAGCTGATGGTTTGTAATGGTATTTGTAGTGGAAAACATTAGAATTTCTGTGATGGTTACTATGATGGTTTTTTTTCTATGAAGGTTTTTTTTTTTTTTTTTTTTTAGCAAGGCATGGACTGCCCTAGTCTTTGTTTGTTATGTTGCTTAGCAATCAAAGCTTACTGCTAGCAGACTACATTGTGGAAGAATTGTTTATTTGCTAGCATTATTAATAATGAATTAAATTATTTATTAAAGACTGTATTTTATCATACTGTTTTTGTCACCATTTATAGAAATGCAATAAGCCACTCGAGGGCGTGAATTACAGTGTTTTTATCACAGGAAAGAGGCTTTTAGGCATGACACAGTAGGCATGCCAGTTACTAATGTGCGAACACTAATTGGTGTATGCAGTACAAACAAACATTTACTATAAACCTGAATATCTCAACAAGCAAAATGCAAAGAGAGTTAGAAGTTTAATTCAGTGCCGTAGTCAGTGCTCATAATTATTACTAACTGCAAAATTTACAAAATGAAAAACAAGCCTTTCTACTTCACTATAACAATGCTCTGGAATTCACAAAACCATGACTTTTTTTTTTCTACATACACACAGCCTATATGGCACTAGTGGACTAATCCACAGATATCATTAATATTTAGGAACACCTCTAATACCTGAAGAATTGTAGTTTAAATAAATATTTGCAAATAATTTTTTAGCATGTAGTTTGGGTAAAATGTTTGTTTTTTCTTCCCTGTACCTGTGACCTGACATTGAGGTCAGATTTTAAAACATTTAAAGCTTCCAAAATAACGAGCAGAAAAGGCTCTTATTTTAGTTCTTGGTGGATATTTATCAGTGATTTATGGTGCAAATATTTCAGACAGATATAGTAGACCTCATTAACACCGAAACAGAGAGCAACAAATCAGATGAAAAATGCTCTTTATAAACAAAACCCACTGTCAAAGTGTTCTGTTGTTTTATGAGTGCACAAAGCTAAACTAGCTGGTGGGCATTCCCAAGGTTATATGGGGAAACTGTTCTGTTTTCCCCTTAGCCACTCATAAGAGAGAAAAATTACTTCAATCAATCATGTCCAAGCCCCAACTGGGACAAGCCTTCATTAGGTCAAGAGCTGTGAAACCAACCATCATTACTTCCATTAGTTTCTTGTTTGCATGCTGCATTTTTCTGAGCTGAGAGCTACACTGGACTTCCACAGTACCTGATGTGTAACAGTGTCAGATGGGGTGTCATAAGTTTTATTTGGTTGGATAAAATTTCCAATTTTCATCACACAAAAAAACTGCATGTCTAATACAGTATGTACACCTGATTTTGATACACATTGATAGTTGTAACCTTTATAATAAGCGCTTGTTGTAGGGATGCTAGCTGTACAGGTTGATCACTATAGGTCACATGACCATAACATCGATGTAGGCTATACCTGTGCTAGGAACTCAGTAACTTACCTAAAATCTTAGGAAGGTTTGCTTCTCTGACACATCCTTTTGAACTTTGTCTTTTGAACTTTTTGTTCTACAGACTAGAGTGTTTCCTGGTGTGTCTTTATACTAAAGAAAAAGTGCAAAAACTCCTTCCCCTCAGGATATATTTTACATATATTTTACCTTGGATAATTTCTACTGGTCATTTTTTATTAACTTTTGCATTTGCACACATCTGGAAAGATTACACTGTATTTTACTTTGCTGTAGCTTCCATAAAATGACCAGTAGAAATAATCCAAGGTACAGTACTGTGCAAAAGTTTTTTTTTCTTTTTCTTTTTTTAGTACAAACTTTGTTATAGATTTTTTATTTTATGACTTCTACATTATCAAGTCAGTACAAAAAACATTTTAGATTCCAAAACATTAGTTTTCTAGCACAAAATTAAATGTTACAGAAAAATGTTTGTATGTCATTAAAGAAAGCAGCATATTACGTAAGAGACCACTACTCAGACAACAACAACAAAAAAAACACAATGAAGGCTGTTGGGTTTTGCTGCAAAAATAAGAAGCAAGTGCGAAAGTCAAAGTCTCCAGAAGAACTGTGACTGGTTCTGCAAGATGCTCAATAAAATTTACCAGCTCATTTCCTTATAAAACTACACAAATTGTACCGGAGACTACTATTTTTATTTTATTCATTTATTTATTTATTTATTTATTTATTTATTTATTTATTTATTTATTTGTCACACCAAATATTGACTTCATTTACTTCTGTTTACTGCTCTTTTGGACAAATAAAATCCCAGAGATATTCCACTTATAATTACATTACCCCACACCACCCTTTGTAAAAAAGAAAAAAAGAAAAAAGTATTCCAAACTGAGAAGGGCTATATTATCACCTACCGTACATTAAGGTACATACAAAAACAGTGGAGCCCTAAATTTAAAATATCCGTATGCCATCCATCCAGAAGCATTTGTAATAGACTCACATTACCAAAAAAACTGTTTATGATGACAGACTGCAGTTTGAATGGAACACTGACATGACTATGCATTCATCAAGAGTATCATCCATCCTCTTGTATTTGCATCTTGTTTGGTTTGATTCTGGAATAAAAGAATAAAAGAATAAAAAATATCTCCAGCATTTTGTAAATGCCTGCTGTGGAATATGTAAATCACAGATTTGTCCCTTAATATTTTTTTGGGATCAGCAGATTTTTAAAGGTGCACTGGTCAGTATTCCATCCATCCATCCATCCATTTTCCATACTGCTTATCCTGCACAGGGTTCCAGGGAGCTTGGAGCCTATCCCAGGGAACTCAGGACACAAGGCAGGGGGACAACCTGGATGGGGTGCCAACCCATCACAGGACACAGTTGCACACACATTCACACACACATTCATACACTACAGACAAATTGGAAAAGCCAATCAGCCTACAACACATGTCTTTGGACTGGGGGAGGAAACCAGAGTACCCAGAAGAAAACTCTCAAGCACAGGCGAACATGCAAGCTCCGTACACACAGGGCGGAGGCGGGATTCGAACCCCCCAACCCCCACTTAGTGTTAACCACCGTGACCCCCTAGTCTGTACTCTTCTTGTTTATTATTCTTACTATTACAAATAACATGATGAAGCATAATTGTTGAAACAGTGTGATCAGAGCAGGTGTATTGTACACCTGATGGGAAAAGGCACCTGAAAAAACATTCTTGACTCATTGGCAGTGCTTACATCCCTTCTATCAGTCACATTATAGACTGTTTCAATGAGGTAAACAACAACAAAGTTACTGTGCATATCTAATTCTAAAGCATTTCCATTAACCTGCCAAAACAATATGTCTAGCTTGTACTTGATGAGTTAAAAAAAAAGCAAAGAAACAAATTGATTGCATTACCCTATCCTTACAAAAAGTTTGTGATTAAGATTTAGAAAATGTGTAAGAAAAATTATGTGTGAGTTTTTTTTCGATCAGAGATGGAGAAAACATTGTATTTTGAATACTTATTATTTCTTTCTTATCGGAATGGTGGGGAAAAATCTGTTCTTATGATTCAGATAGTATCAGTGTTGTGTATAGTGAGGTAGGAGCAAGTCAAACGCTGTCTAAATCATAGTCAGCAGGGTTTGTTGCTAAGAAAGAAGAGGAAGTTGCATATTTAAAACCCTGAAAAGGATGCATCTCACACAAAATAAATTATAATTATGTAATTTTTCATATAATCTGAGATAAAATATGTGTGCAAGATGTTCCCTGTAGTTAGTGGGTATCCAGTGGTCTCTATTCACTGCAACAATCCATTTCACTGTGCTGTGTTTTTGGAAATCGATACACTTTAATTTCTGCAAGTAAGGTTATTCCTGGTCTGAGGGAACATCCAACAACTGAGTCACAAGGTCCTAATTTTAATTTAGGCATCCTGTCATTAAATCAAGCTACTGATCACATTAAAAAAGAGGTGCACAGAGCATGGTTCTTTTGTTTAATGTTTACTGTCAACCGGATATGTTCTAGAAACAGCAACATCACTTACTGTGCTTATAAATATTAGTTTGAACTGGTCTATAGAAGTCCTGAAGAAATCCACCACCACCTTTATATTATTAAAAATAAAAACATGATCTACTGTGAAAAAAGAGTGATGACACTAGAAGAAATACAGTTGTGTGAGCTGTTTTTTCCAAGATGGAAAAACCCAATGATGCACAATTAGCTACAATTATCCTGGACATTGAATAAAGCTGTTATAAGCTGGTAATCTGCTTGGATCAATGACAGGAACAAATCAATAAGCTATTTGATATGTTAATATATGGTGTGGGAGGCACACTGGTGCAGATCCAAGGTCTGAGGTTCAATCCTGAGCTCAGGTCACTGTCTGTTGTTACTGTGGATGTACTGTATTTTGTATTTTGCATGTTCTCCCATTGTATGTGGGTTTCTTCTGGGTTCTTCAGTTTCTTCCTATCTCTCAAAAACATGCCTGTATGCAGTTTCTGAGCCTGTCACAGGAACACTGGGCATGAATACTGTACATCCTGCAGGGCAGCATGCAAACACAGATAAACAAACTCATTCACACTTAGGGTAATATAGAGAGTAGACAGTTCATCTGCTGGCAGGTATTTGGGAGATGGGAGGACACTGGGAAAAACCCAGAGGAAACCCACAATAATACAGGAAGGACAAGTGAAACTCTACAGTAACCCGACCTCAGGATCAATTCAGGGACCCTGGAGCTGTGAAGTGGGGACACTACCCACTCTACCACCATGTTACACTCCCTTTGGGATTAGGGAAGTAAATTGAATTGACTTGTATTGAATTTTCATGGTCAGACACTGATCAGCAGTGGGAGTGAACTTACTGGCAAATGCCATGCTGGTTCCAGCTCACTGGACACTCCTCTTGAGAAAAGAAAGAGTCTGAGAAAGAGTTATCTCAGCCAACATAGTGAACATGCATAAAAGATGCTCTACAGTTGGTAGTTAATGAGAAACACATTATATATACAGTATATACACACAAAAAGGAAATGTGCAGGTCATCCTCAAGGCAAGTTCCATCATGCTTCTGTTTCCAGTTGAAATCCAATATGTGCTTGCATGTCTTCAATGCACTGTCTCTCGCTCTCTTTGGTTTAAATAAACAAGCTCTATCCACCTCCTGCTATGCCCTGCCGTATATACCAGGGTGTTTTCTCTGCCTTCTGGCTGTCAGCAGTGTGTCAGTTGGGGAACTGACCATCATTTTCCTTCTGAGTGAACAATTTCCCATAATTCAGCCAGCACATCTCTCCAAGCACTGCAGGAGCTCACAGCTTTCAGTGTATCTGAAGGACAAAATGGATATATATATTGTCACAGTTGAATTATATAGCAAGATGTTAAGCATATAATAGTTCACTGTGTGTGTTTGTGTGCATGTTGTTTTGTTTTTTTCCCTCAATAGTGCCTTTGTGGCACCTCCTGACCGAAAAGCTGTAACGTGACACTCATTGACAATCAGCGCTGTCATGTTCTTACTCCTTTGACTTGTGTATTTGCAGCACTATTTAACAGTTAAACCTGCTTTCCTGCTGTGTATACTATGCGTACACAGTCATAATAACCAACTGCTGTAACATTAGCGTAAATTAACTCAAGCTAATAGCACAAAAGGTTTCCCTGGAAAGCATTCAAAATCCAAGACCAATTCTAGGATATCATCTCATATGATATTGTGGTGTGTAGCAGATCCTTGAACATGACATGGAATTGGTCTTAAAACAAGGCCGAATGTTGGCCAAGAGTTATATTAACACTTCAAGCATTACTTGGAGAAAAACTTTGACATTTTGCACTGTTGAGCATTCATTAGAGGCAGAAACATTACACATGATTGTTCTTGTTGCTTGTAGAAAGAGTTTACTACTTGGGTAACGTTCAGCTTATTCATAACAGTCAATGACCAAGTATTGTTCAAACCATTCAAAGGTCAAAACGTTATGTGAATCTGTTCATATAGAGTACACTTTAAGCTACCTCTTTCTCATTCCATTTCTATTTGCCTCACTTTTTTTCTTTCTTCATCTCCCCTTTCTTACTCTTTCCATCGATCTCTGTCTCACTAATTCCATCTTTCTGTTTGACTCACTTTTCTCCCATCTTCCCACTTCTCATCTCCCATCTCACTTTTGAGCTCCCTCCCTCACACTCATTCCATTTCAATTCCATCTACCTTTCTTCCAGTTCTGTAAAACACTGGAGAAACCTGGATATTATTTTTGATAAAATGGATGTTTATGCAGTTTTATTCCCAAGCCAATGTTAAAGCATGTGTAGCATTGGTCTTGTTAAAATAAATGTTATATTTTTGAGCAGATAAGTTGTACGTTGATTCAGTATGAATAAGGAAACTGGCAAAGTTGTCATTATTAGTCAAAATGAGAAATAAATCTAAGTAGAAACAATTTAAAATCATTAGTGCTCTTAAACCCCATCCAGGGTGTCTCCCGCCTTGTGCCCCGAGTCCCCAGGATAGGTTCCAGGTTCCTGCGACCCTGTGTAGGATAAGCAGTACAGAAAATAGATGGATAGATGGATGGATGGATGGATGGATGGATGGATAGGATAGGGCTCTTAAAATGATCAATTCATATCAATCAATTGATATGAATATAGTTGAAGTTATCTTAACTTGAAAGTGTGCGTTGAAATAGTGAGGAACTGTATGTTCATTTCACAAGATAAAGTGAGTTTTCTTGAATTGATAATGTAACAGTAAATTGTTTAACAAATGATCACTAGTAAAAACAAGTTGTAAAACGTAACTTCTTGAGTTGAAACAAAGGTTATTTTCAAGCTGAGTTTACTCACGTTTTAAAGGCAGCAGGTGAACTTTTGTTTCTAAGTTTAACCAACTTGAAATGTCTTACAGTATGTAAGTTTTAGTCAAACCAATAACTTAAAATAAATAAAATAAGAAAGTAAGAGAGAAAAATGCTAATATTTTCTATATTTTATTTCATGTAAGTCAAAGTCAAATAATACATAATATAATATGATCCATACTGTAGTGTTTCAGAAATTGTCTAGCATTGTGTTATGTAATGCTTATAAATGCATTATGAAGGCCCAGTGCAGGTACTGGCCAACAAAAAATTAATGTGAAGAGCAAATTAGTGGGTGGAAATTGACTGTAGCTAAATTGGGAGGAAATGATGTATATGTCTTGTGTGCAATATACAGTACAGTATATGGCATGTAGTTGAACTATACAGGACATTTCCCTTGTGATTTTATGATTTCATGGTGTGTCACATTTTTGACTGGCTTGTGCTACTGCTGCTAATCATATCGGATTAGGTCTACAGTGACCTTTCCTTCATCTGATCTTATGATAAGTTCCATTGAGACCCTAGAACAGTACCACTAGTTTGATTACTGTGGTGCTGCTGCTTCGAAATAGGAAACTGGAATGTTTTAAATCTATTTATACCACAGCACTTTTCCTTTCAGTTCTGACAGTAGTTCTGGCTTCAAGGCTTACATCATTGTGCCCGTTTGAATATTTGATCATTTTTATAGTACCAACTTATACAAGGTCTTGTATAGTGGATGCTCCACAATCCATAAAATGGAATAAAATGTGTGCAATTGTTTATATGGTCAAGTTTTCTGTAAAGACAATAAATTTGCATTTTTGAAAGGAGGCCCCAGTGTCAGAGGTAAAGCTTTCCTGTGACATTTTCTGACCCAGCTGATTCTTCAGGACAGAGGAATTTAGAAATGTCCCCCCAGTAGTGCTTTCACCACGAAGTCCATGGACACCTAGCTTCTCAGAATTAAAGAACAACTGGACAGAATTTATTCATTCACACACACATACACACACATCCATGCATGCATGGATTACCAGAACTTTTGTAACCCTATTACATGACACTGTATTTTCACACATAATTACTGATGTCTCTTTGCACTGCACTAATTGTTAATATACAGTATGTTGAATGCTGTACGTCCATCCATCTGTCTGTCTGTCTGTATATCTATTTTGCATTTTTGAAAGCTTTCCAGTTCCTTAGTAACAACATGACAAGCTTTTTTTTTTTTTTTTTTTTTTTTTTTTGTATTATTAATCTCAAGAGAAATAAAGAAGAGAGACTGGTGATGGAAAAAAAATTATGTGGAGTGTGATGTGTCATTCTTTAATAAATAGATAAATAAAAATAATTGTGGGGAAATTGCTGTGCTGTGAAAGGAATAAAACACTTCATGCCGTTATTGGAAAATAAACTGAGAGCATCATGTTTTATTCCTTGCCTTCATAACGTCACTTTAAACCATACAAGTACAATTTTGTATTTCAGTATGATATAGAATGACGTGTTTCATGCTCAAGCAACAGGGATATACAGTATCTCACCAGCATAGGGCTGTGAATCTGTATAAACCTTAAAAACAACTCCTATTGGTATCTGTATTTATATCCATTTCAAGCCCATTATCTGTTTATTCCAGACAATTTGTTCGTATTCTTTTAACCTGCAACAGCAAGAACCAGCACTCTTTTCAGATTCTACATAATCCCTGGCTGCCTGTTTTGTCTCTCAGGTTGTTGCACATATGGTCTCGGGGGAGAATACGTTTTCAGACAGTGAGACAGATTTGCTGATACATCTAACTCACAGTGCATGCCTCAGCTGCTTTTATAACAAAATGGGTCAATCTGCTGCAGCCAGTTTCATCTTTCATCAGCCTTCATTAGTCTAATGTACTCTGGCCTTTCACTTACACTCATTTTTTGTGAAGCTTTGGTCAAGCTCTTATCTGACCTGTGTGACATGCAATATGAGGAACACTGAATTACTTACACAAATAACAAAGAATATTACATAGCCTCAGGATTTCATATACGTTTTAAAGTAAACAAGTTTACCTGAATGATATAAACTGTATTTTTAAAAGAAACGATGAAAAAGTGTCACATTTGTATACAACTGTAAACAATGTTTCCAATTCCATGTTCATTTATGTTGATTTAAAAAAAAAAAAAAAAAAAAAATCTATTTTGTATCATTTCACTTACAATATAGCAGCTAGTGTGACATGTGGCTAATCTTATTTTAGCAAGTGAGCAAAGGTTTCAGTCACTTTCTAAGAACAACAACCATCTCACACAACATCTCATTTTTACAACATTTCTTTTCAGTCTATGGATGCATTTTGTTCTTAAATGAGTAACAGGGTTCAGTTGTTGTTTTTTTTTTGTTTTTTTTTTTAAGTTGAATTAACAAATGCACAGAATTTGGTTACATCCATGATAATGGAATGAGGACACTGTAATAATTTACCTAAAATGTTAAATAAACTTTTGTTAAATAAATTATTTGCTCTCAATTTCCACCAATCAGCCATAACATTAAAACCACTGACAGGTGAAGTGAATAACACTGATACACCGCCCTGCATCAGATTTGCTGAATAGGATCTGATAGTTGTTTCTTACTAATACTTAGATGCTGAGTCCAGATATGCTGTTAGTTTTGCTCTAGAACATCACAACTGTTCACAAAGCCTGATGACCCGTGTACAGCTTTTTTGCCTAAGATGGCCCATAAACGTTAGAGCTACCAACACAGGAAACACTATGTTTATGTACAATAGGTGAGCAACATTTATCACTTTTCCCCTGATTAGTCCTTATATGAATGCTAGGCACACTTACATGCACACAAAACTCCTGATTTCAGGGATTTATAATGACCAGTGAAAGATGGAAATGCAAGCATAGCCCAGATGATTTCTTCTACATCTGTGGGTGTTTTGCAACATCCAAACAATGGCAGAAAATTACAGACTTTGTAAAAAATGCATATTCTGCATATTTTGGAACGAAGCTGGGTGACCAGGACAGACCATGGTAGTTGGAATGTGAACATGATGGCTGACTACTGCTGGTGCCTTCAGAGAGACTGTCAAGAAGTCAGCCATTCCAGAAAATCCATCAAAAGGAAGTTCACTCCTTAAGCACTCTGCATATTATTATAATGTTCGTCTTTTGAAATAGCTTTATTTAGAGATTTTCACAAACATTTCACAGACTATTTGTCTGCTGTTCATGTTGTAAACAAGTGTTATGTTTTGTGTGCCTATTGTTGTAATGAATAAATAATAATAGTGAAATTTGACAGCTTCTACCAATTTAAATAAAACCCTGAAAGCAATATAAATTTAGCAAAATTATTAAAAACTTAATTCTTATTTTGTGGGAAAACAGTACGTGATAGGGAATTTTCAGTGGCATATTTGAACTCAGCATGACCAAAATAGGTAAAAACAAGTGTGATTTGCAAAACAGCATAAACTTTTTTTCTAGATGCAGGGCGGTGTTATCTCATTACAATGGCACCTGTTAAGGTGTAGGATATATTAGGCAGCAAGTGAACAGTCAGTTCTCGAAGTTGATGTGTTGGAAGCAGGAAAAATGGGCAAGTGTAAGGATCTGAGGGACTTTGACAAGAGCCAAATTGTGATACCTAGACCACTGGGTCAGAGCATCTCCAAAACGGCAGGTCTTGTGGGGTGTTCCGGGTATGCAGTGGTTAGTACCTACCAAAAGTGGTCCGAGGAAGGACAACCGGTGAACCGGGCAACAGGTCCACTGACATGGCCTCCAAATTCCTGAGATCTCAATCCGCATCTGTGGGATGTGCTGGACAAACAAGTCCAACCCATGGAGGCCCCACCTCACCATTTACAGGACTTAAAGGATCTGCTGCTAAGGTCTTAGTGCCAGATACCACAGCACACCTTCAGAGGTCTTGTGGAGTCCATGCCTCGACAGGTCAGAGCTGTTTTGGCACTAAGGGGACCTATACAATATTAGGCAGGTGGTTTTAATATTATGGCTAACTGGTGTATAATTTGGGTAACAGGGTTGTACTTTCAAAGTGACCTTGTTGGTCAATATTACAATCTCATTGGAAATAAAGAAAAAAGAGAAAAAACAACTTTCTTTTCTTCTTACGATGATCTTCAGGAATTTTTTTAAAATGCAAGTTCCTGTTCAACATGTGGCTTGTGGAATATTCCAAATATTTCATAGGGGTGAAAATGTAAATTCTTCATAACATATAATGGATGATTCATGGAACAGGACATTTCAAGCATCAGATGTTACATAGAGTTACACATTAATGCAAAAATAATACAATTATTGAAACATTTTAATGATTATATTTCAAGGTGGTTATAGTGGGCTGGGACTGGCAAAAATGCTTTGTAGGCTTTTAAGTTATTTATCTGAAACATATCCAAAGGATGTTGTGAAGGACACTTTAGCTGTTTTTAAAATGTCTTCCAGCTTTACTTTACATTTTTAAATGGAATGTCAGTGGGACAGAAATGTCACCCCAGTTGTGGACTTACCCTTATAGTACCAGCATCAAATGTGCTTATTTATCAGATAATGTAGGATATGTATCAGATAAAATATGGTTTTTCTGTCTTTTTCTTTTTTTAACCTCCATGTTGGTCAGTGTTTGCAAATGCCTATGAAGACAATGTACACAAAGTTTACGATTGTAAAACTAATCAGATCTAAAGGTTAACTAGGAGATTAATCATCTGGGGGCCAGATGAACTTCCCTTGTTCTTTAAAGTTCAAAGACCAAAGCTAGCAGCTCTGGGGAAATACTCACTTCGGCTAGCTAACAAAGGCAGCCATGCCACAGAAAGTTGTAATTCCAAAGCAAGGTAACATTTATTGGCAATTCTAGTGCACTTACTGCCAGTTTTAGTAAAAGGGAAACTGAAAGGTGTGCGTGAAAAACTGAGAGCTACACTATTCATCCATGTTACACATAGCTCAGATAGGGACCATATATGAGAAGAGAAAAAACTTATTTTTCTCCTTGCGAACTCATTAAAAGTAATGAAAACTAACATATGCCCCCCCTTTAATAAACTGCTATTAGAGTCATACCAATGCCAATTTCCAACACAAATTAAATTTCAAAATCATTTGTTTACTGTATGCAGATATTTGTTGCCTTTTTCCAATTGACCTATCAAACCTATGATAACAGAGCTATCATTAATGGGTTATTAGGCTGTATATAAATGTTGCCATTGGTTTACTCACTATATGTAAAGCTACACTGAGGCCATCTGTATTGTAAAAATTGTATTCTAATTGTCTAACATGTCTCCATCTGCTATAGCATGTCAACTTATATCTTTTATTTACTGAGATTGTATCTGTATGAAGTTATTCAGCAAATGTAAAGTACGTTCACTTCACAACTTGCCAAATCAAAGGCGCATGCTAAAGACCCACACCACTTTTAGATCCATGTATATCTGTGCCAGAGAATCTCAACCATTTACTTATGTGACACTGAATGAGTGTGAGAAGCAATCACAAAAATATCAGTTAGAACTTTATAAATACAAGGTCTTACAGTGTCTTATTCAAGATCATGTGGTTCGACTTAAAATGTGTACAGTATACATTTCCATAATCTGAATTAACACCTCAGTTGCCAATGGGTTTAGAATGCCAGCCTAAAATATACTTTATACAACAGTTAGTTCTGGTCCACTAATTTGATTGATCGATTCAATTGGTGGCATTCCAAGAGTGCTTATATCTAGTGTAACCTCACTGGCATGTTTCACTGTTTGTAACACTGCTCATCTGTGTTCACCACATAAAATTCCAATTGCTAGTTTGAAATCATTACTACAGTAGAGTTAGCGACATTATCAGCAGGCAATACTTTTAAAGAATATAACTTTGACGTAAAATATGAAGGCTTGTCAGGTGAAAAGGGTGTTTTCCTTTGCCGACTTGTTCCATGTCTGGTTGCTTGTTTTCCCTCTTTTCTGAAAAAAATGGGTGGGTTCAAACAAAAGGTGCCATGTTCAAGTTGTTTAACACATCTAGATGTAGATATCAGAAAATTAAAGCTGAAATTTTGCTCTATCATCTCATATTCATCCTTTGATCTCAAACCAAAATGTCTTCAATGTATAGCCAAAAAAAACACAAAAAAGAAGAAGAACTGGCCATGCTGTTCCAATACTTTTGGAGGTAACTGTGTGTGTGTGTGTGTGTGTGTGTGTGTGTGTGTGTGTGTGTGTGTATATGTGTACATATATATATATATATATATATATATATATATATATATATATATATATATATATATATATATATATATATATATATATATATATATATATACACACACACACACACTGTATATAAGCTCCGATGCAGGAAAAGTGATAGTTTTAAGTAGTAACAGTAAGACATAATATAAACTGGATGATGTATGGTGATGTTCAAACTATCAGTTCCTGATAGTGGCAATAATGAGGCACAGGTGTTGGGTGCTGGTGACAGAGTTATGAAAGTAATGAAGACATCTTATTCCAGGCGATAAATCCTGCCAACAGTCATGGTGGAGTGAGGCCTATCAAGACCACAGCCCCTTTAAATGACTTTTTATTGTGGCCCAGCGGTTTCTGTTGCTGCCTCACAGCTCCAAGATTCCAGGTTCGTTCCTGAGCTCGGGTTACTGTCTATGTGGAGTTGCCAGGCTCTTCCCCTATACATGTAGGTTTCCTCTGGTTTTCTCCAACCTCCCAAAAACATACCAGTAGGTGGATTAGCTACCCTAACCAGAATAAAGGGCTCACTGAAGATAAATGAATACAATATTTCCACTAAACTGCTTGATTACTGATGGTTGTGTAACGCCTCAGCACAAGCAGCATCATATAATTCACACAATTATAACCAGAAGAAATAAAACAATGGGCCTTCTCAGCCAGAGAACCCACAAGAAACTCTGGACCAAAATGTCTCCACTCAGGGAGCCATAAAACAAGGAATCCACACCCAGACACCAAGGAGCCACTTAAATCCAGTGTGTGCATCTGCCTTATCTCAACCAACACGGCAATCGTTAAAGGCCTCCCTGACCCAGGGCTGAACCCTCTCGACCACAGAAACTGCTCTCAAATGCAGTGATTTAGGCCTTTTGGGCCAGACCAAAAGTCCAAAGATTCATACCATTAAGGCCAATAAATTCTGGAAGAAAGGAGAGACCTTTTTACCAAGATTACACATTCCACAATTCCACAAGTCTACACGAGGACTCACACATTCCACAATTGGCGCCTACCAGGAGCAACGACTGTGGGAATTAATACATCTTTGAACAACTGAAGTCACCCATTTCCTACCATGTGTTGTTCTATTTTCTTCATGTGTATCACCATTAAGTTGCCACTAATTGTTCGATTTTGCATGTATTAGTGTAGTAGCCCTAGGAGGATTATTGTGTTTTAAATATTAGTAATGTACTTTAAGTATAGTCAAACATGTCTTGTTTGGTATGTA
This sequence comes from Cranoglanis bouderius, assembly GCA_023630585.1. Classification (NCBI taxonomy): domain Eukaryota; kingdom Metazoa; phylum Chordata; class Actinopteri; order Siluriformes; family Cranoglanididae; genus Cranoglanis; species Cranoglanis bouderius. The sequence continues at coordinate 7,529,307 of CM042566.1, forward strand.
TGTGTTCATTGAGTGATTTCCTAAATCAAAAAAGTAAGGAAATTTGTGTAGATTGTTCTGATATGTACATGCAAAGTTTCAGGACAAAGTTTAATAATCCACTCATCATTGAAGAGTGTGGACACAGGGACAAGGGGCTGATTAATATAATAATATAATAGGTGGAGAATCTGTCTAACACCCCTCCCAAAGACAATATTGATTGGAGGAAGCACTCTGGGCTGGACTAGCCCAGGAAGTGTTAAAATCCTAAGAACACAAGAGTTTGCATCGTCGTCGCTTGCTTCACTCTCTCTCGTATCTCTTGCTTCTTGGCACGCTTCGAAGGACGGGGTCGGCGGAGGGTCTCCAGAGCCAATCAACATCGGGGAGATCAGATCACGTTTACATCGGCCTGGGGACCCAGCGAGAGCCGCCGCCTGCTTTTCAAGCCTTCCGCCTTCATTCCACTCAGCATTCCGATTGGTCTTCCGAGACGCCGCTCACCGACCAGACCGCTGACGACATCACGACGTAACGAGGAAATCCCTTCAACACAGCTACGGCAAGCGCAATACCCCAGAATCTAGCTAATCTGGTGTCTATAATAAGTTGAGCCCTTCTAAAGGAAGTGAAGATCACTTAATAAGTTGATGGTTCGTTCAGATCATGGTCTGTGAAATAGCATGCAATGCTAGAGACTCAGAACTTCATTCACTCTTCATCATCACCTGTTTATGTATGCGTGTTTGTGTGTGTGTGTGTGTTTATATGTTAGATTAGTTTTCTATGTCATAGAGTAGTTCAATAAAGTCTCGTCTGTTCTTAAATATATGTGTTCTTATTGCTTACAAGTGTCTACTGCCTTGAATTGCGATTCTGCTACATGCTCTTAAAATAATGTGTCACTATGTTTAGGATATTATTCCCGGTGGCCACGGAGGTAATATCTAATGCATAATTAATGAATACACTAGTTTCAACTTATCACTGGACGAATAGTTGATCAGTAATACTAAATTAGTGAAATTTCCCTTTACGAGCTGATCTGTTAATCTCTCCTACATCTTTGGAGGAGAATAAAGATAGCTCAATTCAAACAACTAATTTTTACTTACGTAAAATGGTGGAGAATATATCAAATTAACCCAAACAGCTAATTTGCCCTACATATTTTGGTGGAGAGATGCGCGTAATTCAATCTACATATTTTGGTGGAGAGATGCGGGTAATTTTCACTACATATTTTGGTGGAGAGGTGCGGGTAATTTTCACTACATATTTTGGTGGAGAGGTGCGGGTAATTTTCACTACATATTTTGGTGGATAGAATGCGGGCAATTCAATCTAGACTGTAAGCACTGAGTCACGTGTGTAACTTTTCTATTATTGTGGATAATAGATCAGAAACGAAAAGACGAGTCTGATGTGTGAATGTGTGACGTACACAATGTGTGCCGGCTTGCTTTCTGAATGGATGTGAAGTGATAGCCCGGTCTGCTTCTCTAGTGTGTAGAGTGAGTAATAATTAAAAGTGCCCCTGGTAGGACGAAGAAATCTCCTCTCAGTGTGGCAAGGATAAGGATATTGAGCGTGTTCCTCAAATTCTTCCTAAAAGGCCGTATGTATAGCTAAATTGATGCGATGCGTGTTCCAATAAAATAGAGAGTTGAGCGTGTTCCTCAGACTCTGTTGAACGGCCTCGTGTTATAGCTAAATGATGCCATTGCGTGTTCCAATGCCATTCCAATAGTTATTTTAATTCCCTGGGTTAACTATCAGAGCAGCGAGCTCGTACTTGTCCTTTGTGTCCGTGCGCAGAGTAGCTTTGAGAGAGATAACACTTAACTTAACACTTAACACTTAAGAGATAACTCTCAGTGCAACACTTTGTCAGTGTCCGAGCTGTGTTGAATGAAAGTTTGTTTAAAACGAGATCAAATTAAGTTTTGATAAGTTTGTGTAACCAACAGCGGGAAAAAAAATGCGCCTACGATTCATGCGAAGCGCTTGTGTGCAACACAACGTACTAATTAACTGTGTTTGTGTAGATTGCCATAGCAACGAGTGAACCCGGAAGTCCTAGGAGACTCTTCCGTGGTAACTCTGAACTGCGCATGCGTAGTGCCGACACCATACTGTAAGCAAACTCTCCGGCGTTTACATTGAGGCATACGCTAAAACAACTAGCCTCAAAGGCTAACGGTTAGCGATTAGCATGTTGTGACTTACAGCAGTTGGCTACAGCTAATGTTTTGGGTACTGCTAAAGTGATTAACCCCCGTACTTCTCTTTCACTTTCTCGTTTCATTTACTTTTCTCACTTTTTACCATTTTCCCTCATTCTTCTAGAAAGGAAACACTTACCCACAATAATTTACTGTGTTAAATGTAAATTTAATAAAGCTATTAAATTTAACTGCAAACACTCTAAATTGTGGATGCTTCTCCACCGAGTTAAAACACGATTATTTAACCTCTAAGGCCCTGCAATAGGATACACTACTAACCTTTCCTTTTTAATGAATTTCAAAGTAAATCAGAGATAACCCTCTTTTACTTTAAGTTCATTCCTGGCATATAGTTGTACATCAACTGAGATGCGCGCAATTCAATCTACATATTTTGGTGGAGAGATGCGGGTAATTTTCACTACAGTTGACTGCCACTAATCCATATAACCATTATATTATATGACATTTTTTTTTCCACCAAGAGCAAGAAGGATAGTTACAGAACAGATTGTCTCTTATTTTACCAGCAGTTCTAAAATTACAGGAGGGTTGCAGAAACCTCCTGTATTCAGCTTCTGTAATATTTGGTGAAGTTCTCCTCATGTTCAGGTAGCTGTCAATAAAATATCAGCTTAGAGGTAAAACTCTGGGCAACAGAAGCTCTGAAAAAAAAAAAAAGTTTGTTTCTGAGTCAAGTTTTCCATGTTATTTTTTATGCCTTGTGTAACATAGCAATGTTACAACTTTAGCCATTAAAAAATCCCTCCTTATTCAACTTGTACATTGGAGAAGAAAATAAAACAACAAATGATGTTGTCTCTAACACCCAAGCAAACGGGTGTCTAATTGGCTGTCAATCATGTTGCTTGTTAGTTCTGAAGTCTTTCTCTAATGTACCAGCGTCAGGTGTTATGGGGTGTGTTATTGGAGGAATGAAAAAAATCAACTGTATTTCATTGAATTTTGAGTTTCAAATCATTAAAAAATGGCTGACTATACCTTTACAATGTTTAAATAAACATGTAACACTTTTGATTCCCCACTTTTGCTAATCATAACATGCCAGAGAACATACTGTATTACATGTCTCTGCATGATAAAAAGCTGAAAATTAATATATGAGGTGAGTATGATATCTAATATGCACATAATACAAGCATTTCCAAGCAAAGGCGACACACAGCTTGCTTATGATAGCTGAAAGTATAATCTGCTGGTGGGATGTTCTGCTGAGAATGCAGGATATATTGTGCTTTGTCTGTTTGTCCTGTAGATCAGAGAGCAAGATGGAGAAAACAAGAAGCAGCTCAGCAACATGCAGAGTGGTCAGAGGGGAGAGACAGAGAGAGAGAGAGAGAAAGAGAGAGCTGGAGATATCGCTTATCATGACTCAAAGGGAATGGAGGATGAGTGGATCACAGCAGCACTCACTGTTTTTCCACCTGTATACTCACAGCAAATAAATCACAACACAATTTATAGGACAGTAAGGTCCAGCTAAAGAAATTCTGTAAAGCCTTCAAAAATAGAAAAAAAAGAACAATAAAAAGGAAAATAAATCATAATTCGGCATTGCATGTAAATTTAGTATGTGCACTGTTGTGCAGCTTTTAAGGGAAATAGCTAGGAAGTTGTTCCAAGCATCTTGGAGAACTTTCCACAGTGCTTTGAGAGACTTTACTTATTTATCTGTAGGTGAAATCATGGTAACATGGAACAAAAAGATATCTTAAAGTTAAGAAATCTATTATTTTCTGTCTTTTGACACACAAAAAAAAGCATGTAGGATGCCTGACATTTTCTCAGTCAAGAGATCTGTGCTGTTAAGGCTTGTAACTCCTAGTCAACATCATACATAATCAAATATTCATTAAAAGATGACAGTAGTTGGCACTGCTAATGTTAGTGCATGAACATACATTAAAAAATTAACCAAATACTGTGAGAGCAGGATGTTCAAATATCAGCGTAAACCATAATTCCATACCAGGATTTCTGAAACAGACAAAAAAAAGTATTTTCTTTTAGTGGTATAGCACCTTTAACTACAGACATTGTCTCAGCGTTAAATCCAAATGTAGCTTAATATCCATAATGAGCAAGCCAGAGGCTACAGCGACAAAGAAAAATTCCCTATGAAGACATGAGGAAGAATTCTCCTTCTCCTATGTATAACTTCTAGGCAAATTGCGAATAGTCTTTATAATTGCAGCAGCAGTTCTTAGATACAAATATACAGTATTAATATGAGATGTACAGTCATGTGAAAAAATAAGAACACCCCTTGGAAATTGTTGGCCTTTTTTTTTTTCTTTTTTTTTCTCACATATTTAAACAAGCAAACAGTTGATCCTCTTTGAAACAGTGCCTATTAATAAAGTTGATACACACTATTGAATGACACATAAAACTGGCATTTTGTAGTAATTTTCACAATTTAAGTAACAAAAAAACACATCAGTCACATGGAAAAAGTAAGTACACCCCTACATTTATCACACCTTCAAATCCATAAAATTAGAATCAGGTGTTCAAGATTGGGTGCCAGTGATTAGAACCTGCTTAGGTAGTGCAGGTGGAACCTGTCTTATTTATACCTTTCTCATATCTAGTGTCTGGTGTTCCCTTTTTTATTGAGGTGTGTGGTGTCATTATGCCAAAATCTAAAGAGTTCTGTAAGGCCTTCAGAAAACAGGAAATCTCCAAGAACCCCAAAGTTTTATCACAGGATCTGATAGTAAGTCTTGCAACTGTTGGTGTCAAAGTGCATGCGTCTACAATCAGAAAGAGGTTGCACAAATTTGACCTACATAGGAGGCGTGCCAGGAAAAAGCCTTTGCAAGACTACAGTTTGCCAATGAGCATATAGGCAAAGACCAGGCCTTTTGGAATAATGTACTCTGGACAGACGAATCAAAGATAGAGTTGTTTGGCCACAGTAACAGCAGACATTTTTGGTGCAGACTAAAGACAGCTTTTCAGGGGAAGCAGTTCATACCAACCGTGAAGCACAGTGGTGGAAATGTTATGGTTTTGGGTTGATTTGCTGCCTCAGGGACTGCACAGCTTGCATTCATTGATTCAACTATGAATTCTGCATCATATCAAAGAGTGCTTGAAGATAATGTGAGGCCATCTGTCCGAAAGTTGAAGTTGAACAGAAAGTGGACCTTTCAACAGGATAATGATCCTAAGCACACTAGCAAATCCACCAAGGAATGGCTCAAAAACAAGAAATGGAGGTTTATGGAATGGCCTAGTCAAAGCCCAGATTTGAATCCCATTGACATGTTGTGGGGAGATTTGAAACAGGCAATATATGCAAAAAAAAAAACCCTCAAACATCTTGCAACTGAAAAAATATTGCATGGAAGAGTGGTCAAAAATTCCAGCAAGGCTGGTGGACAATTATGCAAAATGCCTGCAAGAGGTTATTTCTGCTAAAGGGGGCCAAGGGTGTATCTAATAACAGATTATTAGGTATGCTCTTATCCTACAGTGATGTAAAAGGGTGTACACTGTGATAAAAGCACAAGCACAGACTTTGGCATGTCTAGTTATGACAGCATGACTTAAAGCTAATAATAGCATATTAGTTTCTTCTAAATTGTGCCATTAAAACAGTCCTTTGTAGTGGCATCAGACTTTCAAATCTTACAATTATTCTAATTGATAATCATCAATTATAATACTACAGTGCATATTTTGCGCAGTTACAATACAATAGTTTCTTCTTTTAGGGGTAGTTCATCAGAAGAGAAATACCAGACTTTCACATGAATACTACAGTCTGTAGCTTCTCAAAAATGAAGCAAAATTCCACAAGAGTGGACAAGAGGGAAAGTAATGTAGATATCACAAAGAGTCTTGTCTCATGGTATTTCTCCATTCTTCAACTGTCCAGTTTTTGTCGGTCTGTAACCATTGTAGCCTCAGATTCCTGTTCTTCGCTGACAGGAGTGGAACTCCTTGTGGTCTTCTTCTGTTGTAGCCTGTTGTATCCACCTCAAGGTTTGATGTGATGTGCATTATGAGATGCTTTTTCTGCTCGCCACGATTGTAAAGAGTAGTCATTTGAGTTACCACAGTCTTTCTATAAGCTCTAACCATTCTGGCCCTTCTGCTCTGTCCACTCTCTTCAACAAGGCTTTTCCACCTGCAGAACTGCCACTCACAGGATGTTTTTCCCCCATAACATTCTGTGTAAACTGTTGTGCATAAAAATCTCAGGAGATCAGTTTCTGATCAGTCTGCCTGGCACTAATAACCATGCCACCGTCAACATTACTGAGATTACATTTTTTCCTCATCCTGATGTTTGATGTGAACATTAACTGAAGCTCTTGAACTGTATCTGAGTTATGCATTGCACTGATGCTACAAGATTAGCTGATTGGCAGAGCAGGAGTACAGGTGTGTCAGTGTATATAGTATATACTGAACAGTACATCTACAATCTCTAGAGCTCCTGCAAACCTAATTGGGCAGTATATTTCTATGTTGGGAGCATTTCAGCAGGCACAGATGTGGAGTGTGCAATCAGTTACACCCCAATGAACTGCATCAAGCAGCACAGAAAATGCAGCTATGGAACGCCCCGGTCAGTTAAAGTCCTTTCAGGAAGATGGGTTGAGGGTGAGCTAGAGGAGATAGACACTGAGGAGGCAAATGCTGGATTAATTCCATCTCCAAAACTAAAAGTGCACTAGTGCTTATTATATCCAAAGATTTAAACACTGTTATTTAATCTGTAATGATGTGTAATTTTTCTAATTGCCCAATGGATACACAGGCATCCATATTGATATTCTACTTATCAAAAGATGAGGCATAAGATTCTGATGCAGATATATTCTTGGTATTTTCATGAACCAGCATTAGCACAGTCAATCTAGGACAGGGGGTCAACTAAAATTGTGAAGGTCCAGCTACATACAATTCCTTGTTTAGAAAGATCTGGATAAGCAACTTATGTGACAGAATGGTGACGCCATGTACCCTTTAATTAGGGTTAGGATTAGTTAATGGCTGTAATTAAGACACATAAAAAAGTGATTATGTTTTGTTTCACAGCGGCACTTCATATTAACACTTTTAACTTGAGCCACAGACTATGAACAGATGAGATATCTATTTTTAATTTAAAGTAAAGAATAAACACATACTTCTTTGCCCATTCGTCTTTCTAATTCTGTTTTTGTCATCCATTTTTTTTAAACAAGCCAAGTCATCAGTTCATTAAGACCAAAGAGAGTAACACTTTTTTTTTTTAATTATCAATATGTTCATATTAAAGGTAATATTAATGTGAAACTCTTCCCTTTCTTGATGAGCCGCCTTCAGGTTAATAATGTATTAAAATGCATAATATTGGCCCCATCAGAGGATCTGCTACAGAAGCTGTGATGATTCATGTTTACAAAGTCACTGAACTATTTTTTAATTTAAAGTAAAGAATAAACACATACTTCTTTGCCCATTCGTCTTTCTAATTCTGTTTTTGTCATCCATTTTTTTTAAACAAGCCAAGTCATCAGTTCATTAAGACCAAAGAGAGTAACACTTTTTTTTAAAATTATCAATATGTTCATATTAAAGGTAATATTAATGTGAAACGCTTCCCTTTCTTGATGAGCCGCCTTCAGGTTAATAATGTATTAAAATGCATAAGATTGGCCCCATCAGAGGATCTGCTACAGAAGCTGTGATGGTTTATGTTTACAAAGTCACTGAACTATAGCTAGTGTTTTGCATACGTTGATCCTTTCTGCTGTAGTATTTTTCCAATGCCCAGTTGAATTCTGCTGTGTCTGCCCATTGACACTCCCTGTTCCAGGACATAGCCTTTATATCAGCTAATTTCTCATCTCTCTGATTGCAAAACATTTGGTGGGACTTGCATTGAACTACTTTGGTTAATGAATTCTATTCATTTAATTATTATTATAGTAAATAGAAATATAGGCTGTGGCAGTGTGGTGGGGCAGTGGGTAGGTTCAATCCTGTGCTCAGGTTACTGTCTGTGTGGATTTTTGCATGTTCTCCCTGTGTACACATGTCCTCCATGTTCTTCAATTACTCCCTGCATCACACAGACCCTGACTAGGATAAGCTGTTACTGGAAGTGAGAGTGAGAAATATATGCTAATAAACAGTGCCATGAAAAAGTAATTGCCACATCCTGATTTCTTCTGTTTTTGTGTATATCTCATACTAAATAGTTTTAGATCAAACAAAATAAAACACAAAACAAAGGCAACCTGAGTAAACACACAATACAGTTTTTATTTTTAGTTTTTATTTACTGAAGCAAACAAAATCAAAAACCATGAATCAAGGAAGAAAGAACAGAATGGCTTGCTGATTACTGGTGGCAAAACACAGAAACAATACTTCGCGAAGTATAAAGACACACAAGGGGTTTAAATAGATAGGCAAGTCAAAAGGGGTAAGAAGGAACAGCTGTGAATGATAGAACACGTGAGGGAAACACCCAATAACAAAACAGGGGCTGAGACAAGACAGAAACCAAAACAAACACACATGTAACTGTAAGCAAATTCAACCAAGAAGCATGCGCTGAGGGGAAATCCATAACAGAGTTCCCCCCGGTGATCCTGCCCCCCTAGGCAAAATGTCCATGCCTGATCCAAAGTGCTGAGCCAGGCATTGTCTTTGGAGTGAGTCAATGACAGGCTTGCCAGGGTTAGATGGCTGGGCCAGGACATGATCACCGGGGTTCTTAGCTGGGAGCCATCTCGTTGGCCTCTGACGTAAGCAGAGTTCCGTCGGCCTTTGGCGTGAGCACGGAGCATGACATGGGAGGCTGCTCTGTTGGTCTCAGGCGTGAACAGGACTTGGTAGGCTGTATAATCGACCTATGGCTTGAGCATGTCATGGGAGGCCATCTCATTGACCTCTGGCTTGAGCATGTCATGGGAGGCCGTCTCATTGACCTCTGGCTTGAGCATGTCATGCGAGGCCGTCTTGTCTGCCTCAAGCGTGAACAGAGTTTGGTAGGTCGTCTCGTCAGCCTCTGGCTTGAGCATGTCCTGACGTTAGTCTCTAGTGTGAGCATGGCTTGGGAGCTTGCGTTGTCAGCCTCAGACAGGAGCAGGGCATGTGAGGCCATCTCATCGGCCTCGGGTAGGAACTGAACTTGGTAGGCTGTGCTGTTGACCTCTAACTGGAGTTGAACTTGGGAGGCCATGCCGTCGACCTCTAACTGGAGCTGAACTTGGGAGGCCGTGTCATTGGCCTCCAACAGGAGCAGGATTTGGTAGGCCGTCTTGTCGACCTCTGGCAGGAACATGGCTGGAGAGACCATTTGAGTTCACCACGTTGACCTCAGGCTGGAGTTCATCAGTAGAAACCACCTCGTTGGTTTCAGGCTGGAGCTCTGGGGTTGAGGTCGGCAGGGGACCAGGGATAGAGGCCACCTGTCGGCCTATGGATAGAGCTCTGCAGGAGAGGCCACCCTGTCAGCCTGTGGCTTCCTCTCATAGTAAATGGAGAATGGACAAATAGGTTCGTCTGACATGCCCCAAAACCAGGCGTGGGTCAGGTGATCAACAAATGGGCTACACAAGGCTAAACCACAATTTCAAAACACGAGGACAAAAACAGTATCAAAAACCATGAATTGAGGAACAAAGAACAGAATGGCTCCGTAGAGTGCTGGCAGCAAAACACAGAAACAATACTTCGTGAAGTACAAAGACACACGAGGGGTTTAAATACACAAACAAATCAAAAGGGGTAACAAGGAACAGCTGTGAACGATAGAACACATGAGGGAAACAACCAATAACAAAACAGGGGCGGAGACAGGACAGGACTGTAAACAAATTCAATGTCAACCCGAAAGCGCACGCTATCGCACTTCGGGCAGTTCATGCAGTTCATGCTGGAGCATTCAGCGTGAGGGGAATTCCATGACAATTTGATTGAACAGGGCTGGCAGTAATCAGGCCTGGTTGTGTCTAGTCCCCATTATGAAGGCGGTTTCAGATTTGGGGAATTAGCAACTACATTTTCACACAGGCCCAGTTGGTATTGGATAACTTTTTTGCTTCAATAAATAACATTATCATTTTAAAACTGTATTTTGTGTTTACTCAGGTTGCCTTTGTTTGATTTTAGGTTTTGTTTTAATTTCTGAAACAATTTAGTATGAGATATACATGAAAAGAGAAGAAAATCAGGATGGGGCAAATACTTTTTCACAGCACTGTAAATATATAAAGCTTCAGGATTTAATGAAGCCCAGCATTCCACCCAATCAAGTCAATATCCTTCTGCTTGCCTGGAACTGAAGATATGATTTGGTTTCAATTTTGTTGGACTTCAGTATAACATTTCACACTATGAACTGTGATATTTTAATATTTCAATATGCTTGAAAATATGGTTGATTTATAGAGACAAGTTTGTTCCTTGTTTAGCTCTTATTTGATAGAACATTCTTCAATCTTCAGAGCCTAAAAAATGCAATGTGGTTTCCCACATGGTTCTGTTTTAAGGTCCTTTTTTGTTCCCCCTTTGTGTCCATCTTTTTAGACATGTAAATCACAAACAATATTGTCTTTGTATTCTATGCTGATGACACACAATGAGCCTCATTTATCAATCTTTCAGAAAGTTTTCTAAAATATTTGTGGAAGCCAAACTGAACTAAAAATTACCACCAGTTTTACAAAACTTTCACGAAGGCTGATTTTCTTTGTATTCACTTGCATATGTTGATGGTAGTTACCTGTAAATTAGTTGCCGTGTGCAGGATACAGCTGATTTGCATTTAGTGGCACCCACAAAACTCCATAAAAGGCAAAACTCACAGAGCAGATTGATGACAAGTGCATAATTACAAGTAAATGGCAAAAAAATAAGTATTTCTCAGAGGCAGAAGTGGAATTACCTTTAACTCATGTCTATGAGAATACTACTACTACTACTACTACTACTACTACTACTACTACTAATAATAATAATAATAATAATAATAATAATAATAATAAAAACATTATTTAGCAGTGTAAGCAACAGAAATCACAATACCTGAAACATATAAACATATAAATCCAAAATATGGAGAAACCAAGAGTCCTCATCAATTCTGTCTTGGAAAACCATGATGCTATGCTCAGAACAGTGGAGGTGCAGCAATTCTAAGAGACATGAGTTCAAGTTTAAAGCGTATTTGCCAAACACTGCAAAATGTGAAAAAGGTGAAAATAAAGCTTGCTCTATAAATTAAATGCATAGCTGAATTTCTTCCATTTATGCCAGGGACCTTTGCTTTACATATGTATGATGAGGCGCTGACATGCATAACCCTGTCCTCACTAGGGTCTTTGTTTAGGGATGGAGGAGGAATGTGCTCTGATGTATTCAGGAACTGAAGCTGGATGATGGCATGCAGCGCACTAGGGAGTATATGGCTCATTGTAGGTTGTGGCATATCAAATCAATCACTTATCTCTCTTTGAAAAGTGCCAGGAGCAAGAAATTTCAAACACAGACAAAACTTAGACATGCACAGGAATAGCACAGGATCTTTTTGCTGGTTGAATTAGTGCTGACTCTAACTGCACACATTAAAAGAAGATGTCATGGCAAACAGAACCTATTTATAAGCTAGCTTTAACATTAGTTAGTCTTCGTATGAGTAAAAATCCATTCATATCCAGCTTGATATGAATACGACTAAGCAGCATAATCATTCATTGATTTTTACCGCTTTATCCTGGTTAGGGTCATGGTAGGTCAAAAGTCTATCCCAGGAACACTGTGTGCCCTAGATGGCACAACAGTCCATTGCAAGGCAACATGCACAAACATACATTCGTGAACTTGATGCACAACTGCAATTTTTAGCACAGCTAATCCACCTACAAGCATGATTTTAAGAAGTGAGAGGGCATACTCACCAGGATAACATGCAAAATCCTGAGCTCAGGATAGAATCGGGGGAATCTGGAGCTGTACCTGCTGCACCACCATGGCACCCTTAAGCAGATATAACAAAACAAAATTTTGGACTTTTGAAGACATAAAAGGTTGATTACATCGAAATTTCCTTCTGCTACCTTCTTATAAAATAGAAATACTAATGTTGGGCATTGAGCTATTTCTCACTATAGCTTGTTCTGTCAAACCAAAAGCTATAGATAAGGTTCTAGGTTGTAACCCTTGGTGCTGTTTATTATTTGATTCTCATGTCAGTACTGAATCACTAAAATGGTCTTTGTCATTTGAAAAACATGCCAAAAATAACATATGCTACTATGTTACTTGCACCAATACAAGAAGCTAAATCGTTGATGTCACCGTGTCCCAAATGCAGCCAAGAATATATAATTACAAACCTGCTCTTGTCTTGGACAAAACAAGTTCAGCGTTACCAAGAGTATAATTATCAGTTAATATGAGAGTGACGGAAGGCATATTGGAATGCACATGGTGCAGATTTCAGGATGATAGTGGAGATTCATATTACACCAGATGGGTATGAATCAGCCACCGCTCATTTCCCCTGTAGCATTAAGGGAGTATTGGATATAAAAATACCCATTACTGTGATACCAAGGCAGATATATGGGAGTCACTGACCTTTAATGCTCTTGTCCTACACGTTTGGTGCTTGGCTTACTCTCCGTTCTTCTCAGCTGTACGTAAAAACAGAGCAAATCCCTCATCGCCTTGCTCGTCTCATTTGATGCTCAGTTGCTTTTCTCTGACCTTGCACACATGAAGTGTGAATTGCTATTTTCTTTCTGGCAGCACCTGAACCCCCTGCAGCCGCTCACAATAAGTAGAAACGGATGGAATTTGTTGAGTACTGAATTCAGGGTTAATTCAGAATGATGTGCCTTTGCTTTTGGCCACAAAAAGCCAATGATAGCTCATTTTTGGCTCTTTAAACAAGAAAGTAAACAATAGTTGGTTAGCTTGATACCATTGGCTGTTAACAGCACCTGTCTAATTGGTACATAGCAAAGTAGCAGCAGAGTGAGCTAATGATACCTAGCTAGCTAGCAAAACACAAAGAAATTTGGGGAAGGGTCTCTGGATGTGTTCATGTGTGATAATGTAGTAGGAGATATTTGATTCAGCATATGGTGAGTACACACAAAATGTCCTGCCAATTTGAGGCTAACTGTGTAATGCTGTCAATTCCTGTTACAGAATGACTCCAGGGTGATTCACAGCAGCACAAGAGGGCATTTTTTTCTTCTCCCTTGATTAAATAATGATTTTTTAAATTAATTTTTTAACAAAACATCCTATGGGTGATTTTATGATTGGTCTGCCCTTGGATACTTTATTTATTTATTTTTTTTTTTATTTAAACAAACAAACAAACAAAAAAATACATTTTAAATATTTTTTAACACTGAATCTAAGAAAAAACTGCATTAAATGAGTAACAAGGTTAAATTTTTTTTAGCATAGAATTAGCAAATATACAATATGTGGAATCCTTGAAAATAGAGAAAAAAGAATGAAAGAACATACCTTTCTTGTTCTCATGATCTACAGTTTGGATGATGCAACTTCCTGTTGGGCAGGAAGGGGGTGTATAGCGGTCAGTGGGTTCATGTAAAAGGGTTCAGTGAATATTGTTGAATTAGGATGTATTTTTTCAGAGCCTATTATGGGTGACTCATGGAAAAGGATGTTTCAATGTTAAATGGATTCACAATAATAAGAGTTTTGAAATATTTTACTGATTACATTTCAGAGTGTAGTTATAGTGGGTTGTGACAGGCAAAAGTGCTGTAGATTTTATACATTTTATTAATGCTTTTTATTTGTCTGAAATATGTACAGGAGTTGTTGTGAAGGACTTGTTACCTGTGTTTTACATGTCGTTAACCTTTACTTGTCATACATGAAACCCATGGACGTCACCAAATGCTGAGTTTCCTCGCTTGAGATGCCTTGCCAGGCCTTTACTGCAGCTGCCTTCAATTGCTGCTTGTTTGTGGGTCTTTATGCCTTCGGTTTTGTCTTCAGTAAGTGAAAAGCATTCTCAATTGGGTTGAAGTCAGGTGACTGACTCGGCCATTTAAGAACATTTCATTTCTTTGCACTAAGAAGCTCTTGGGTTGTTTTAGCGGTATGTTTTGGGTCATTATCCATCTGTACTGTGAAGCACTGTCCTATCAGTTTTTCAGCATTTGACTGAATATGAGCAGAACGTATAGATCTATATGCTTCAGAATTCATCCTGCTACTTCTATCAGCAGTCACATCATCAGTAAACACCAATGACACAGTTCCATTGGCATCCATACATGCTCATGCCATAGCACTGTCATGTTTGACAGATGATGTGGTATGCTTTGGAACATGAGTCCTTCCTTTCCTTCTCCATACTCTTCTCTTTCTGTAATTACTTTTGAGCCTGTGAAAATGGAGGTACTATGTAATAATGGCTATAATTCCTAAACGATTAATGCAATACATTTACATTTACATTTCCGGCATTTGGCAGATGCCCTTATCCAGAGCCGCTAATTATTAGTTTCAGATGTTTGGTGTTTAACGTCGTTTGTCTTTGATTTGTCTGTGTATTTAAACCTCCTCCCATTTCCGCTTCCTCGCGGATTAATAAAGTAGATTAGACTAAATAGAGTTCGACCTAGCACGTGCTGTACGCCTGCTATCTTCTCGCTTTCTCTTGCCCTTAGTTCATGACTCCTAGACCATAGCTCATAGCTCCCTGTTCATAGTTCCTAGACCTTAGCTCATTAGCTCGTAGCTCATAGTTCGTAGGTCCTAGATCATAGCCTAGTTTTGTGCGTTTGTTTCTGTTTTGTTTTGCTTCGTTTTCATGATTTAATCTCTTTTGGAATATATGCCTTGTGGATTATCTCTTTTGGGAATTCCTGCCATATGGATTATCTCTTGTGGATTATTGCCTTACCATTGTTGTGCATTATGGTTTGATTCCCTTTGTTTTTGTTCCATTATTTTTGGATGAAACTGTTCCTAATAAACTGACTTTTCCCCTGCGCATGCATCCTCCCTCCCTCCCTATATATATATATATATATATATATATATATATATATATATATATATATATATATATAGAGAGAGAGAGAGAGAGAGAGAGAGAGAGAGAGAGAGGGGTAAATTTAAAAACAGCACATGAGATTTCACTTGGACTTAAGGATTTCCTCTGACATAGTACATATAAAGTACCACAAGCCCAGATTAAATCATCCCGTCTAGTAGCACCCTGCTGGGACGTGTCATTTTATCACAAATCCAGAAGTCTGCAGGAGTTCACATCCCAGCAGTCGACTGGTCAAGATCATGACACGCTGCTGTTCTCAGTGTTCTGGATTTGTATGCAGTCAGAAAGAAATGGTAGCAAGAAATGGGTCAGTGCTTTCAAAGAACACCAACTGCTTATCAGGAAACCGACTCTAGTCAAACTCTAGTCTTGTTTTTCGTCAGACCAAATGCTACTGTAATCACTATTTTACTGTGTCAATTCTAATAGTGGAGCAATCATACTGCATACAAGGATTGTAGACTTGGGTTCTCAAGACCAATTTCACACCTATTAGTCCTTATGCTGAGTCCAAATCAGATTTGTTTGCTATTAAATGTAAAAACACCTTTCTAAAGGGTGTGTAGAGCTAAAAATGTACTCATAAAACTCTTTCATTCATAGGTCAGAAATATGGGGAGAGAAAAATAGACATGTTTACCAAATGTGCACACAAAAATCACCTGAGCATGGAGAAATATAAATGACTAGGTTTTTGTGTAATATTTTGTGTATCGTATCCAGTGTTTATGTTCTCTTTTTGTTAAATTTTTTTGGCACACCACATTTCTGCAGTGCTACAACTCTGCTGTTTGGCTTAGTTTGCACTTTGCTGCCAGTTTAGCAGTTTGCATCTATAAAAAAATATAGCACACAACCCAAAATTGTCATATCCAAATCCACCTCTGATCCAGGAACCACCACCACTCCACATCTACTCCTACTCACCTCATTACAATGTTTACAATGTTGTGTGATTACAGTGTTCTCACCTACATAAAGAACTGCACCGAAGGAGAAAACACACAAGGGTTCCATTCAAATACACTAAATGCCATATATGTAAAAAAAAAAAAAAAAACCCAAAATTAACTCAATGTCTTATTTTCAAGGTTTTTTTTTTTTTATAATTTCTAGGGTGAACAATAATGGCATACTGTATCAGACAAATTTAGAGCTTTCATGTCTTCATGTCTTCCTTTTGGGAGCTTTTGGGTGCTATCAGTGTATTAGATAGTTCATAAGAGCTCAGCACGAAATTACATTAAACCCTTTTTTCTTTGTTACAGCTAGGATCCTACATGCTACAAGTGAATTCAATGCTTTTTTACAGTGTTTAAATGGCTTATTTGTTAATATTTGTGACAAATGGGCCACCTGAAAACAGTTTTGCACACAGCGCTATGTGGTGTAATAGTAGCGATGCTGGTGGCCCTCAAAGGCTTCACTTCTGTATTACACTATACCCAAAAAGTAAACAGTGCATTCTTCTTTTCCTTTCGGCTGTTCCCTTCAGGGGTCGCCACAGAGAATCATCTGCCTCCATCTAGCCCTATCCCCTGCATCCTCTTCTCTCAGACCGACTACCTTCATGTCCTCCTTCACTACATCCATAAACCTCCTCTTTGGTCTTCCTCTCGGCCTCCTGCCTGGCAGCTCTAACCTCAGCATCCTTTTACCGATATATTCACTCTCCCTCCTCTTAACATGTCCAAACCATCTCAACCTGGCCTCTCTAACTTTGTCTCCAAAACATCTCACATGTGCTGTCCCCCTGATGTACTCATTCCTGAATCTATCCATCCTCGTCACTCCCAAAGAGAACCTCAACATCTTTAGCTCTGCTACCGCTAACTCTTCCTCCTGTCTTTTCCTCAGTGCAACTGCCTCCAAACCATACAACATCGCTGGTCTCACTACTGTCCTGTACACCTTTCCTTTCATTCTTGCTGGTACTCTTTTATCACACAACAGACCTGACACTTTTCTCCACCCAGTCCAACCTGCCTGCACACGCTTCTTCACCTCTTTTCCACACTCCCCGTTGCTCTGGACTGTTGACCCTAAGTACTTAAAATCCTGCACCTTCTTTATCTCTTCTCCCTGTAACCTCACTGTTCCACTTGGATCCCTCTCATTCACACACATGTATTCTGTCTTGCTGCGACTAACCTTCATTCCTCTTCTCTCCAGAGCAAACCTCCACCTCTCTAGAGTTTCCTCCACCTGCTCCCTGCTCTCATTACAGATCACAATGTCATCCGCAAACATCATAGTCCATGGAGATTCCTGTCTGACCTCATCTGTCAGCCTGTCCATCACCACCGCAAACAAGAAGGGGCTCAGAGCCAATCCTTGATGCAGTCCCACCTTCACCGTGAACTCCTCTGTCACACCTACCGCACACCTTACCACTGTCCTACTGCTCTCATACATATCCTGCACCACTCTAACATACTTCTCTGCCACTCCAGACCTCCTCATACAATACCACAGCTCCTCTCTTGGCACCCTGTCATACGCTTTCTCTAAATCTACAAAGACACAATGCAGCTCTTTCTGACCCTCTCTGTACTTCTCCATCAACATTCTCAAAGCAAATATTGCATCTGTAGTGCTCTTTCTTGGCATGAATCCATACTGCTGCTCACAAATGCTCACTTCTCCCCTTAGCCTTGCATCCACTACTCTTTCCCACAACTTCATTGTATGGCTCATCAGCTTAGTACCTCTGTAGTTTCCACAACTCTGCACATCTCCCTTGCTCTTAAAAAAAAAAGTAAACAGTGCATTGAATCAGAAAAATCCACACTGGTCATTGTTCAGAATCAGCCTTAAGGCTTATGTCAACTAATCACTGCAGCCCTACAATAAATTGATATACAGTACTGTGCAAAAGTTTTAGGCACATGCAAAGAAATGCTATAAAGCAAAGATGCCATCAAAATAATGAAAGTAAATGTTTCTACATGGAAAAAAATACCGTAAAGAGCAGTAAACAGTAGTAAATGAAACAAAGTCAATATTTGGTGTGACAAATTGTCTCCGGTACAATTTGTGCAGTTGTATAAGGAAATGAGCTGGTAAGTTTTATTCAGCATCTTGCAGAACCAGCCACAGTTCTTCTGGAGACTTTGACTTTCGCACTTGCTTCTTATTTTTGCAGCAAAACCCAACAGCTTTCATTGTCTCTTACTTAATATGCTGCGTTCTTTTATGACATACAAACATTTTTCTGTAACATTTAATTTTGTGCTAGAAAACTAATGTTTGGAAATCTAAAATGTTTTTTGTACTGACTTGATAATGTAAAATAGGGTGCCTAAAACTTTTGCACAGTACTGTATGTATGCTTTGCATACAATCTTAGTTACCTGAGTCATAAAATTTTACTTTAGTCATAAGTATCATAAAGTTTTACGTCTGAGTCAAGGCGCAAATCAAGCTTTGGAATCTGTGAAGAGTTGACATTTTGAAATACAAGCCAAGTCTTGTCATGAGTCATAAATTTTGTAGTATTAATCACATCCTGAGTCATAAGATTTGGAATCTGAGTCAAGTAACAAATCATAAGCTTTGGCGTCAAATTTGTGTCACAAGTCATAAGCTTCAGAGTCAGAGTTGAGGCACGAGTGATAAGCTTTGGAATCAAGTCTGCAGTCATAGTCTTTGCAGCCCAAATTGAGTCACAAGTCATAATGACTAGGATTTGTCTTGATTCTGGCTGTTTTATTGAGAAATAAACATGTCTGTTAATTTCTTCAACAGAAAAAAACTCTGAATTATGAGATCAAGTTTAACATGTTTAAATTAGCACGTTTGCCTTGCACCTCTGCGGTTGAGGGTTAGAATCCCACGTCCTCCCTGTGTGCATCGAGTTTGCATGTTCTCCCCATGCTTCGGGGGTTTCTTCTGGATACTCCGGTTTCCTCTCCCAGTCCAAAGAAATGCGTTGTAGGCTGACTGGCATTTCCAAATTGTCCATATTGTGTGAATGGGTGTGTGAATGTGTATGCGATTGTGCCCTGCGATGGTTGGCACTCTATCCAGGGACCGCCTTGTACACCGAGTTCGCTGGGATAGGCTCCAGGCTCAACCATGACCCTGTGTAGGATAAGAGGTACAGAAAATGGATGGATGGATAAAGTTCAGACACATTATTTTTAATTGACTTAATGCCGTATACTGAAAGAATACTATCTAAAGAATGAAGCCAATTGCCATTGCTTTTCTCTGAGCTAGAGGGAGCCTTTAAATTAACAAGACAATCATCAAAAGCTTTTCCAGAAATCAAGGCTATGGCATTTCATGCTATTTACAAATTTCAGTAATGGCAGCTTGAAAGTGTCAAAACTCTTCTTTTATTTTTCTTCAGATGGTTTTATAAATGATGCACAATAATTAAATAAGACCTAGGATAATTAAAACAAGAGATAAAACAACACATGGTCACAATGGATATATTCAGCTGTCTGCTAATCAGCAAAATAAATAAGCTGGCAGCTTGAGCAGTAACTAAAATCAGTGTTTGTCGTAGAGATTATTGAGAGCATTAGATATTGTTCTAAGATTCACAAGAGCGTTCTTAGAGGGATGAAAAGTAGTGCTACTTTTAATGAGAAGTAGAAGCTGTGCCAGCAAAGGAGGATGGTACATATGGGCAATGCTGTGCCCTTTTGTGTAGTGTATTTAAGGACTTTTCAAGGGCCCCTTCATATTGACAGGCATTGTTACTTCAGGAGGAAAGCCAGCTGGTGGTTCTCAATGAATATTTAATTAATATTACCATCGCTGGCTTCTTCTCATGCACTTCAATGGAGGTGAAAGCAGATTGTCTTTGCAATCTCATGTGCCATAGAAGAAAAGAGAATGTTTTTATGAAGAGTTGAAAATGTTATAAGGTTTTAGAGATTCCATAATCTTGATAAGAAAATGCATTTATATAGGGTTTTTAAATACAAAATGTAAACAGAATTCCAAAGAATCACTTTAAAGCCAAACACCACCATTATAATTTGGGTTAAATGGTTAAGATGTGTGATGGTGGTTTTCCAGGGTAATATGATATGTTTGCAGTTTTGCAGATTAAAATGTTGTTTCTAATAGATGGCTATGTTATAAACTCTCTCTCTCTCTCTCTCTCTCTCTCTCTCTCTCTCTCTCTCTCTCTCTCTCTCTCTCTGGGAAGGCAGATGGTGAGGTGTGTCTTATAATGGTAAATCCTGCTGTGGAGAGAAGAAGCGCTGTGTATAGGAGATGAACAGATTTAATACTGCACAATCCAAAGGGTTTAACCATGCTTAAGTAATGCTACACATATGGCTGAACATCTGTGGAGAAGTGTGTTTTTTTCACTATCAGTGAAAAATCATCTTTTTTTCCCCTTCTTTTTTATGTTTTGGCTTTCTGTGAATTTCTGTTTTTGAATTATGAGTACTATGGTCGTGTCCCCCTTTAAAAAACAAACAAACAAAAACAAAAAAAACTCACTTTTTTGTCAGCCATTTGCCCTTAGAGTGAGTGGACTGTGAAAGCTGTTTTCCAGCCTGGGGGTTGTCCAGAGAACCAATTCCTGGTCCTCTTGAAAATGTTGTTTGGTGATGTGGTCCACATCAGGTGTGGAAACTAACTGCTCCCATGCTGAGTAACGTGATTGGTCGAGCTGTAGGATTCGAATCTGTCTTGGAGACGTTTTCTGTATTGGCCTTGTCTTGGACTTTTTATTTGTACTTCACTGACTTGTCTCAGATCTAGGAATTGGTCTCACTCATTATGGTCTTGGTCTCGACTGAGAGTTTGCAAAAATAATGTTTGCGTTGTCTTTTCACATGCACAATATTTGACAAGAAGTAATTGCTTCATCTGGAAACAAAATAGCCTAATCATCGGCATAATGCATGAATAAAGCCAAGTAGTTGAAGTAAAGGCTTGGCTTCAAAAAGGATTTGTTGGAATTGATGGACAATCTTGATCTTGACTTGGCCTCAAACCCATTAAAAGACTCAGTCTTGACCTTGCCTAATCCTGTTGTTGGACTTGACAATGACTGTCTTGACTACAGCTCTAGTGATTTGTTCAAACTGTCACATTGCTTCCTCTTTCAAGTTGTTTGGATCAGAGGAGAAAACAGAATGCCTTATACAAGGCATTCAAATGAAAATGGCCACAACTCATAAAAACTCTAACTTTGTTCTTTCGAAGGTTGTTCTATTTACTCTTAATATGCTGTTCTATTTAATCTTAATATTCACTCTTAAAATTCTTAATATGTTTACATATTATACAATACTACAAAAGCGTTTACAGGGAGAATCACACACTAGGGAGAAATGTACTGTAAAGTGTAAAATTTGCATTAATAACAGCAGTGTAAAAGAGTAATAAATAATAACAAATGTGCATGGTTTAAAAGTCATTTTCTTAGCAAGCTTTTATACTGCAGTAGTTCTACAGCAGCCTGTGATATATATTATTTAAACATGACCTGTCTGTCACTGGTTTAATCTTAAATAAACAGAGTTTGCAAAGCTGCAGCTGAAAAATGTATACAATTGCTGAAGGCTGGGTACATCTTTATTTCCATATTCTCCATAGTCATAGATTCCATTTAAAGTGCATATAAGGGAATGACCTTTTCAAAGAACAAAGTTTCTTAAGGTACACTATATGGCCAAAGGTTTGTGGACACCTGACCTTCACACCTATATGTGCTTGTTGAACATACCATTCTAGATTTAGTTCCCCTGTTTGCTGTTATAAGAACCTCCACTCTTCTAGGAAGGCTTTCCACTAGATTTTGGAGTATGGCTGTGGGCATTTGTGCCCATTCAGCCACAAGAGCATTAGTGAGGTCAGGCACTTATGTCGGGTGAGGAGGCCTGGGGTGCAATCGGTGTTCCAGTTCATCCCAAAGGTGTTCAGTGGGGTTGAGGTCAGGGCTCTGTGCAGGCCATTTTATTTCTTCCACTCCAACCTTGGCAAACCATGTCTTCATGGACATCAATTTGTGCACAGGGGCATTGTCATGCTAGAACATGCTTGGGCCTCTTAGTTCCAGTGAAGGGAAATGCTGCAGCATACAAAGACATCTAACAATTCTGTGCTTCCAGCTTTGTGGCAACAGTTATGGGTGTCTCACGTATGGGTGTGATGGTCAGGTCTCTATAAATCTTTGGCCATATTGTATAACTGTGATGATTGGAAAAATTGTGCAATGGTTAAAAAATCCAGGACATTGGAGCATAAATTCATTGTATAGTTCAATTTTACAATTACAGCTGGTTGATTTAATCCCTTTTTTCATGATCCACTGGAAGTTGCTGCGAGAAAAATGGTTTATATGCGTTTACATATCTACTTTAAGAAAATAAATATATCTTTTACCAGAACAATGTAGAATTATTTTTTTTTTGCCAGTCTTCCACCATTCAGAAGACAGTATGCTATCCCTCCCACCCAGGTTCTCCAAAAAGACAGGACTAACCTGTCACTTCTACAAGTTATGTGACTTCCTTACAGCATTACACTTCATTAAATAAAACCCATATTCACTTGTTCTATATACATTTACACAAAAAAATAATACACACAGTTCTGTGTCAGCTTCCATTTATGCTATTGTGAAAGGAGGAAAGCCTTTTTACTGACCAATAAACACAAATGATTAGAAGCTCCCAGTTTATTAGACACACTTGTATAATATGCAATGCAACTGCCAACTCAGTATATATCGTTTTTTCCCCATAAATATTGACTTTCCAGTTTATTAGGTACTAAATAAGTATGCCTAATAAACTGGAACTACATGTACAAGCCATTTGAAAATATAATGCATATTATTGAATACATAACAGCCAAAACAAGTGCTTGCACCTTTACAGCTGTATTTTTAACAGTTTTAGCTATTTAATTCATTGTCCTAGACTATTTAGTTATTTTTATGTTTTAACCCATTTGTCTTTTCAAATTTAGGGAGCTAATGTTACATGTGCCATTTAATTCATTGTAGGTTTTTCCTTCTTCCACTTCCCACCTTAAGGAATGAGACACAAACATGTATTTAACTTTAGGAATTTGAGGGTTAGTCCAGTTCAGTCCATAAAATATTAATGAAAATATACCAGATATTACTGCTTTGTTTTTAGACTTCACTCAGATATGCAGGAGACCGTGCTTGTAAAAACTGCAATTATTACAAGCTAAGGTACACACAATAGCATAAATGTAAAACCCATAAGGGTGTTTGGTTTGTCCTTCTAGGTGAAGCCTTAAAAGTTCTACGTCAAACCCTACCACTGCTTTCCTAAGAGGAATTATTAACATTTGGGAAGCTAATAATAATCAGTTAACCAAAAGACTCAGTGGGAGACTTTTAGTTCCAGGTCAAAGGCATTATGTAAGGAATGATAGATCTCAGGAAATATTGTTATAGAAAAATTATCAAGGGAGTGTGATGTGGCCCAATAAGAAGCAGAGTTAGTGTTATTAATATTTTCTGTTACTGTTATCCAACATTTTCCAATAAATACTGGAGACTCCTTCCACAAATGTTAAATAAATAGACATTTTTTCTTTGTTAAATGACAACACATTTTTTTAATTATATGGAGCATCCACCATACAAATCCCTGTGTAAATTGTTATAATAGGAATAACTTTAGTTTGAGTGCATTAATTAATACAAGTACATGATTTGCCCTGCAGCTGTAACTATTGTCAGAGCTGCTATTTTTGAAATTTAATCAACAACTACTGACAAATCACATTTGAGAATTCAACTATGTGGTATAAACAGTTGTTGTATAATACATGGAAGATACTGTAGCAGTGAAATTGAGATCAATTACAGTATCTCACAAAAGTGAGTACACCCCTCACATTTTTGTAAATATTTTATTATATCTTTTCATGGGACAACACTGAAGAAATGACACTTTGCTATAAGGTAAAGTAGTGAGTGTACAGCTTGTATAACAGTGTAAATTTGCTGTCCCCTCATAATAACTCAACACACAGCCATTAATGTCTAAACCCATGGCAACAAAAGTGAGTACACCCCTAAGTGAAAATGTCCAAATTGGGCCCAAAGTGTCAATATTTTGTGTGGCCACCATTATTTTCCAGCACTGCCTTAACCCTGTTGGGCATGGAATTCACCAGAGCTTCACAGGTTGCCACTAGAGTCCTCTTCCACTCCTCCATGATGACATCACAGAGCTGGTGGATGTTAGAGACCTTGCGCTCCTCCACCTTACGTTTGAGGATGCCCCACAGATGCTCAATAGGGTTTAGGTATGGAGACATGCTTGGCCAGTCCATCACCTTTACCCTCAGCTTCTTTAGCAAGGCAGTGTTTGCCTTGGAGGTGTGTTTGGGGTCGTTATCATGTTGGAATACTGCCCTGCGGCCCAGTTACCGAAGGGAGGGGATCATGCTCTGCTTCAGTATGTCACAGTACATGTCACAGTACACTCCCCAGTGCCGGCAGCACTCATGCAGCCTCAGACCATGACACTTCCACCACCATGCTTGACTGTAGGCAAGACACACTTGTCTTTGTACTTCTCACCTGGTTGCCGCCACACATGCTTGACACCATCTGAACCAAATAAGTTTATCTTGGTCTCATCAGGACCTGGTTCCAGTAATCCATGTCCTTAGTCTGCTTGTCTTCAGCAAACTGTTTGCGGGCTTTCTTATGCATTATCTTTAGAAGAGGCTTCCTTCTGGGACGACAGCCATGCAGACCAATTTGATGCAGTGTGCGGCGTATGGTCTGAGCACTAATAGGCTAACCCCCCACCCCTTCAACCTCTGCAGCAATGCTGGAAGCACTCATACGTCTATTCTGCAAAGCCAACCTCTGGATATAATGCTGAGCACATGCACTCAACTTCTTTGGTCGACCATGGCGAGGCCTGTTTTGAGTGGAACCTGTCCTGTTAAACCGCTGTATGGTCTTGGCCACCGTGCTGCAGCTCAGTTTCAGGGTGTTGGCAATCTTCTTATAGCCTAGGCCATCTTTATGTAGAGCAACAATTCTTTTTTTCAGATCCTCAGAGAGTTCTTTGCCATGAGGTGCCATGTTGAACTTCCAGTTACCAGTATGAGAGAGTGTGAGAGCGATAACACCAAACTTAACACACCTGCTCCCCATTCACACCTGAGACCTTGTAACACTAACGAGTCACATGACACCGGGGAGGGAAAATGGCTAATTGGGCCCAATTTGGACATTTTCACTTAGGGGTGTGCTCACTTTTGTTGCCAGCGGTTTAGACATTAATGGCTGTGTGTTGAGTTATTTTGAGGGGACAGCAAATTTACACTGTTATATAAGCTGTTCACTCACTACTTTACATTGTAGCAAAGTGTCATTTTGTCAGTGTTGTCCCATGAAAAGTTATAATAAAATATTTACAAAAATGTGAGGGGTGTACTCACTTTTGTGAGATACTGTATATAAAATAAAAAAAGCAGACAATATGCAGTAATCTTTGTTAATATACGCATTATTAGTATAAGCAGTGTTCAGTGGAATATGTAAATGCTATCAAACAAAAAATCTGCAGTAGTTTTGTAAGCTAGATAATCCTTGTTCAGCCTTTGACAACAGTGAAGTGATTTAAACTTGTGTAATTATTTGCTGATTGTTGAATCTAAACATAATGCACCTCATTACAGAGTTATAAAGCTCTGAAAGTAACATTTTACTCACTAATGCAGAAGCCGATTTAGGGAGCAATTTTAAGCCTCTGTGAAAGTGCACCAAAGTGCCATTTAGCTTTTTTTCCCCTCTTCTGAGGGATGCTAATATGATACAGTGTTGCCTGTCTGAATCTGCCAGCAGTAAAAGCTACACTGAGACCATATTCGAGCCGAGACCCTTCTCTGAACTGTTGAATAAGTTATTTATAGGAGATGTGCAAGTGGAGAGAAAATGACATTTATGGTTCTTTCATGGAAACAGATATCACTATTCACTATGCCGCAGACTGACGGCATGCCTTTAGCTCGCCATCAGGGTATCCTACTACTTTATCCAGCTTTCTGTTTAATACTGTTAGAGTTGCGATGCAAAAAGCTTTCTCATCAGATTGCCGGGTGTAAGCTCGCAGACGTAGCGCTTATTATCATGTTACTGCAGAGTGAAGAGTGGCAAATGGCTGGAAGTGGAGATGAGATCAGTGCACGCTCCCCTGTGGCCACATATTCAGGAGAACCATCTATTTATATGACAGTAGAATCTGCCTCCAGGAATAAGGGTTACATCTTATACACAGTGGGTTTTGAAACTTTCTGGTCAATATTATACTGTGAACTAAGGTGTCATGGTTTCCATGGTTCCCATCTCCTTTGTGTCCGGCTGCGACTTCACAAAAGGTTTGCAATCTCTTCTGTTTGGCCCTAAATCATACTAAAGCAATCTCCATTTCTTAGGTCAGAGGACACGGACTGAAATCTCTTCGGCTGTGTAATCTTCTGTCAAATATGATGGCTATCAAATGCACAATAGGACATGGCATTACTATCCTTTTATTGTATTGTTTATCCTATACAGGGTCGCCTGGAGCCTACCCCAGGGAACTTGGGGCACAAGGCAGGGTACAATCACACACTACAGACAATTGCCAATCAGCCTACAACACATGTCTTTGGACTGAGAGAGGAGAACATGCAAACTACACGCACACAAGTGTGATTCGTGGTGGAGGCGGGATTCATATCACCAACCCAGGAGGTGGGAGGCAAACATGCTAACCACTAAGCCACCGTGCCCCCCACAAGACCACCACTGTCAAAATCAAGACCAGGACTACCTGAGTCTTAAGGAGGTTGAGGCCAAGTCAAGATTGAGTCCAACTGGAAGCAAGATGGAGACAGAAAAACTCATCGAACCCTTTTCGAGGCCAAGCCTTTACTTCAACTAGTTGGCTTCATTTGTACATTACACCAATGATAGTCTATGTTTTCTAGAATAAAGAATGAATTCGTGTCAGACTTTGTGCATGTGAAAAGAAAAGACAACACAAACATTATTTTTTACAAACTCTTTGACAAGAGCAAGACCATATTTAGTGAGACAAATGGCTAAGACCAAGACAAGCCCAAGTACAAATGGCAATAATTCTAAAAATGGACTCGTCCTACAGCTCTACAAGCAACTACATAGCTTTCCTTGCACCCACTCTGTCTTTCAACTAATAACAACATAACAATTAGGGGATTTTATATATTTTTTTTTCCTTTTGTTTTTTTGTTATATATACAAAGACATGCTAAGACACTTTTGTACAAATAATTCATAATACAATTCTCCTTTAATTTGTGTGCTTTTTAAATGGTTGATTAATATTGTGATAACTATGAAACCATGATTTTTGAGTTTTAGAGTTAATGTATCATACCATGAAAGTTTTAAACTATAACACTTCTACTGAGTCCAGTATATACAGTATTTCTCTACAACCACATTATGTGTATGTAGGATTAATGCATGAGCAAATCTAAAGGTTTGAGAAAGCGTATTTCTTTAGGCAAACCTCATCTGCAATAAAACAGACTTTCATAACTCTGTATCCCAGGCTCCCAAGACAAGTAGATTATGTGTCCAGGCTATTAAATTTTTTATTTCTAGTTGCCCATGAACAAGTATGATATGGTGGCCAGATCTGTGGGTTTCCCCAACTATAAAACCATAAAAAGGGCCAATTGACTTTTGCAAAGCGATTTTATTTGATATATTGGTTCATATATTTCCTGGTGGTATGGCTCATGTTATAGAACACTGCTGCACAAAGCTTTCATACAACTCTGCTAATAGAATGTTGAGGTAAAATAAAGACAGCCAGATGAATAATGTTTTTCTTTTTGCTGCTTTAATGACCTTCTGTGGAAACTGCCACTACCTGATACACACCTCCTTCCTGATTTGCACAGTTTGCAAAAGTATGAGCACAGAAGTATACATATGACAGCACATGACTTTTTGTGTTCATGCGAAAAAAATAGACCACTTCTCCCTAGAGAACACATTTCAAATCTATTTCAAGAACACATGTTAATCAATGTGCATGCATTTCCTATGCACTGCATAAATACATTTTAAGAAATATTTTATTGTCTTAATGAGCAATGGTTCTAAAAGCTTCCTAGAAGACTCACAAAGAACGCTCTGGTGTAATCAATTTAGTGCAGATGAAAATCATTTTTAACTTTATGTCAGGTGTAACTTTATGAACTACCTACTTAAGTATGTTTTACCACATGGAATATGTATAAAATATGTCACAAATGTTTACATCGTTTCTTCAGTTGAATCTAGTTAAAAATAGTAACCTGTCTGTACATGAATTTGACTTTTGGACTGTATACTGGATGCTGCCTTAAATAAAGCTTTTCAGAGGTACATAACGGATCTTATACAACAATTAGTTCTGGTCCACTAATTTGATTGGTTGACTGGTGTTCCCAGAGTATAAATTTATTATAACCGCACTGGGATGTTTCACTGTGTGTGTATCATTCCACTCATCTGTGTATCGCCATGTACAGTAAAATTCCACTTCCTGGTTTGAAACCGTTATGACAGCAGAGTTAGTGACATCATCAGGAGACATGGTAAACAATATTCCTTTTCAGGAATATAACTTTTGTCTTAAAATATGAAAACTCATCATATGAAGATAAAAAGGAAGAAGAGACACCAATTTTACCAGAAGCACCTTTAACGAGAATGTACAAATCAATGTGAGCTAACTAGCCAGCTAGCCAACGTGCTATAAAGTGAGTGTGGCTTCTTCAGGATCTATTTCCAAAATAAACTGAACATTTGGCCATATTGTGTCCGAAATGTTACTTGCCCTGCGGGCTCGTGCCTATGACGAAATCACAGCTGTGCCAATATTGAGTATAACTCTTCAGTTGGGCTGAACAAACAAAACAGACTGTAACAAACTTAAACGATGGGCAAGGAGGAGGCAGGAACCGACTGAACATAAACATAAATGTTAATAATAAACGGAACTCAAACGGAACGTAAACACATTCAAAAGTGCACATGTCTCTCTCTCTCTCTCTCTCTCTCTCTCTCTCTCTCTCTCTCTCTCTCTCTGGCGCTTCCAGCTGCTCCTTTATCTCTCTCTCTCCCACTGATTAGCCAAATCAGTGCCAGGTGTGCATCCTCACAGCCTGGATTCTCTCTCCTCCTCGTCACACTCCTCCGCCATCAGATTCAGGCCCCTGACGCACGGGAGGATAGACAATGACCCAAATCATACCGCGAAAGCAACCCAAGGCAAAGAAATGACATGTTCTTAAATGGCCTCTGTAGTAAAGGCCTGGCAAAGCATCTCAGGCATTGGTTGATATCCATGGCTTCAGACAGTCATTGACCAAGTCATCCAAGTATTAAAAATAATCCTTATATTTATAATTCAAGGGGTTCAAGGGACAAACTGTACGTTTTTCCAATTATTTTGAGCCTGTGAAAATGGAGGGAATATGTGAATAATATTTGCTGCAATTCATAAATGGTTAATGCAAAATTTTTGTTAAACCCCTTGAATTAATGCTAAAAGTCTACACTTCAATCACATCTTGATTGCGTCATCATTTCAAATCCATTGTGGTGGTGTACAGAGGTAAAACCACAAAAATTCCGGCACTGTCCAAATACTTATGGACCTGAGTGTATACAGTTGGGGGGAGTATTTGATCCCCTGCTGATTAATCAGTCTATAATTTTAATAGTAGGTGTATTTTAACAGTGAGAGACAGAATAACAACAAAAAAATCCAGAAAAACGCATTTCAAAAAAGTTATAAATTGATTTGCATTTTAATGAGTGAAATAAGTATTTGACCCCTTCGACTTAGTACTTGGTGGCAAAACCCTTGTTGGCAATCACAGAGGTCAGATGTTTCTTGTAGTTGGCCACCAGGTTTGCACACATCTCAGGAGGGATTTTGTCCCACTCCTCTTTGCAGATCCTCTCCAAGTCATTAAGGTCTCGTGGCTGACGTTTGGCAACTTGAAACTTCAGCTTCCTCCACAGATTTTCTATGGGATTAAGGTCTGGAGACTGGCTAGGCCTTAATGTGCTTCTTCTTGAGCCACTCCTTTGTTACCTTGGCTGTGTGTTTTGGGTCATTGTCATGCTGGAATACCCACCCACGACCCATTTCAATGCCCTGGCTGAGGGAAGGAGGTTCTCACCCAAGATTTGATGGTACATGGCCCTGTCCATCGTACCTTTGATGTGGTGCAGTTGCCCTTTCCCCTTAGCAGAAAAACACCCCCAAAGCATAATGTTCCCACCTCCATGTTTGACGGTGGGGATGGTGTTCTTGGGCAGCATTCCTCCTAATCCAAATACGGTGAGTTGAGTTGATGCCAAAGAGCTCGATTTTGGTCTCATCTGACCACAACACCTCCACCCAGTTCTCCTCTGAATCATTCAGGCAATCTTCAGACGGGCCTGTACATGTGCTTTCTTGAGCAGGGGGACCTTGCGGGCGCTGCAGGATTTCAGTCCTTCACGGCGTAGTGTGTTACCAATTGTTTTCTTAGTGACTATGGTCCCAGCTGCCTTGAGATCATTAACAAGATCCTCCCGTGTAGTTCTGGGCTGATTCCTCACTGTTCTCATGATCATTGAAACTCCACGAAGTGAGATCTTGCATGGAGCCCCAGACCGAGGGAGACTGACAGTTATTTTGTGTTTCTTCCATTTGCGAATAATCGCACCAACTGTTGTCACCTTCTCACCAAGCTGGTTGGCGATGATCTTGTAGCCCATTCCAGCCTTGTGTAGGTCTACAATCTTGTCCCTGACATCCTTGGACAGCTCTTTGGTCTTGGCCATGGTGGAGAGTTTGGAATCTGATTGATTGATTGCTTCTGTGGACAGGTGTCTTTTATACAGGTAACAAGCTGAGATTAGGAGCACTCCCTTTAAGAGAGTGCTCCTAATCTCAACTCGTTACCTGTGTAAAAGACACCTGGGAGCCAGAAATCTTGCTGATTGATAGGGGATCAAATACTTATTTCACTCATTAAAATGCAAATCAATTTATAACTTTTTTAAATGAGTTTTTCTGGATTCTTTTGTTGTTATTCTGTCTCTCACTGTTAAAATACACCTACCATTAAAATTATAGACTGAGCCTTTCTTTGTCAGTGGCCAAACGTACAAAATCAGCAGGGGATCAAATACTTTTTTCCCTCACTGTATATACTCAGGTATTTTTTGGTATTTTTTAGTTTGACATGAGAAGGCGGGGTAATGTAATTGTTACTGGCATATCTCTGGGATTAAAAAAGTCGCTGTTTAAAAGTAACTGTTTAAGAACGCTCCCACAGGGGGTTTATCATTACTTACCACTAGCATCTAATTTATATTGCCACTGCTGTGCGATCATTGTTTTCTAGCAAACAAGTTATGCATTAATTAATTTTATTTCATGGTGTCAATCTTGTATAGCCCAAAATTGTATTTTTTAATTAGTTTTTTTATTTTATTTTTTGCAGCAGAAGTAATGAACATACATATGACTGTAATTATACTTAATTATACATAATTATACGTATTTGTATAATGGTACACTGAATGACACTGGTCACCAAAAATTCCTAGCAGAAACTCGAATAGCAAACTAGAAATATGACTTAAATACCCCAGTGTGACGCATTTTGCAGTTATTTCTCCAGGGCTGGGCTGTGTCTGGTTTGAGGCAGTGTATCTTGAGCAGACCAGCTCGTTAATGCAAAGTCTTTCAAATGAGAACTCACACAGGGAATGAGCTGAAAGCTTTTCCACAGCTTTCTGATTAAGCAGTGAAATCTGTGTGGAGTGCAGCTCGAACCTCACACGGTTTTAATATCAGCTCACATCACAGCCCTGGCCATCATTCCTTAGCAACATGTTTGGTGGGATTTCCATTGATCTTTTCATTGATCTTCAGTTTGGGTAACTGCTTACACTGGCTTCACTGGTTTTAGATGTTATACTCCATCTCACGCAGGTGCATTTGTGTGTTAAATGTTCTTTACCACTGATTTAGGATACATTCACTCTGCAGGCCTCGCTCCTGCGTTCTGCAAGTGATGAATCCAGGCGTTTATATTCTGAATGACATTCTGGTTTTGACTCAGGTCTGACATTTGAGTCAGATTAGTTTGACATGAGATGGCGGGGTAATGTAATTGTTACTCGCATATCTCTGGGATTAGGTTAGTCATTTTTTTATGGACTGCCCATGCACGTGTCTGGAAAGATTACACCATATTTAATGACCAGTAGAAATAATCTTGGTAACACTTTATTTGAAAAGTAACTACACAGTGCCTTTATAACACATTCACAAGCACTGCACAAATATTTAATAAAGAAATGCTGGATAATATATAAAACGTCAAAACTAATATTATATTTTATGTTAGGTTTTATGCAACTTTTTGAGAGAATGAGAGAACAAAATTAGGCATTGACTGATTGAAATACTGTAATCTTTTTATTAGCTTTTTTTTAATTAACATCCCATTCAAGCTTTGATAAAATGGTACTATATGCACATAGTGCTTCATAAAGGTGAAACTTCAAACACAATCAGGGTGGAAATGCAGTACGCTATGTGATCACATGACTTGCAGTCCTGCAGAGAAGAGGTTTCATGAGTCAAGTCAAGTCAAGTCAAGTGGGCTCTGTATTGCTTGTATACATTGGAATGAAATGACGTTTCTTCAGGACCATGGTGCAACACAGAACAGTATGTGAGACTACATAAAGTGCAATACACAAGAATGTGAGATGAGTGCAAGAGAAAAAATATACAGAACAAAACAATAAATACACAAGACAATAAATACACAGAACATGGTCTGTAAACTGTAAGCTATTATTTAATGTAGCAGCACAAGTATAGCAGCAATATTGGCAGCAAAAACGAGTTCCGTAATATTCAATAAGTGACTGATGCAGCTATGTAAAGTCCGGTGTGCAGTGGTACTGAGTCTTACTAGGTCAGTGCATGTGCAGTGGTACTGGGTTAGGTGTTTGGCTAGCCCAGGTGAGCGTTGGGAGGCAGCAGGGTGTTGAGTAATCTGACTGCCTCAGGGAAGAAACTGGTCCGGAGTCTGCTGGTAGAGGCATGGATGCAGATGGCAGGAGGGTGAAGAGTCCATGTGAAGGGTTGAGAGGGGTCTTCCACAATACTGGTGGCTTTGCAGATGCAGCGGTTGCAGAATGAGCCTGATAAGACTAATCATAATTCATGAAAAGCACAACCTTTACACATATGGTCTACACTCAATGTGTTTAAAAAAAGAAGTAAAATTATTAATTACGTAACAATCTTTTTCAAATAGCGTAGAGGTGGGCTTGATTAATACATTGATATTCAATGTAGAGAAGGTCCTGCAGATAGGTTGGGTTTTTTATGTGAGACTGGTCATTTTGGCCAAATATATTAATGTTTTCTCAAATTAGTGATTAAAATACGGAAAAAAAAAAAAAAAGATTTGGTCAATTTGGCTTTTTTTCCCCCCAGAATTCAGCTGTAGTGATATCTCACAGGTTTTTCCCGGACCGTCTCACAAACACCCCATATGAAAATGTCTCAGATTCAATGTTATTTATTTAAAAAAAAAAAAAAGAAAGAAAGAAATCTATGTTATTACTGTATGTTAGGAGATAAGAAAAACATTAGATTAGGCATGTGTCTATGTTATGTAATACAAAGGAGAGCTGGATGCATGCACTGGGGAATCAGTGAGTTTATTTTGAAAGAACCAAAAGTATATGGACAGGGAAAAAAGGAACACAAAGGCAGGGACAAAAACAAATAATAATCCACAAAACAGCGAGGTATAAATCCACAACAGAAAGAAACAGAAAGTCACCAACTAGCACAGGAATAATCCACAAGGTAATAATCCATAGAATATCAAGGCAGTAATCCAAAACAAAGCAAGGCAATTATCCACAAAACAAATAACAAGGCAAGAGTCCACAGCCCAGGGAAAAGCTAGGTTAGTGCAAGGCAAAGAACATAAATTCACAGTCTAATCTATTTAATAATCCACACTGAAGTGAAGACAAACAGAGGCTTAAATACTCAAGACAAAACGAGACACACCTGAAACTAATAATGAAACAATAAACGGAAAACCAATGGATGAACGGGGGCGGAGACATGATGTAAACCAAAGGACAGAAAACCAATGAACATAAGGAGGTGGAGACATAACATAAACCAAAACAAAAGCACATGGCGAAGTAAACATACGTGAGTCTCTGAATGATTCAGTCCAGTGGAGTTTGTGAATGAGTGTCACCCGTCTTCATGAGCGGCGCAGCACAAGGGGTTCTCTAACAGCCAGAGCCCCAATACCACCACCACCACCCCCCACCCCCACCCCCGCCAAAGTGCCGAAAGTTCTGTCCGCTCTGGCAGACCCGGGCCCCTGGGCAGGATCATAATGTCCGTCCCCCAGGTTCCGAGGCTGGCAATGTCCAGTGTTCCGAGGCCAGAGAGGAGCGTGTCTGGCCGTCCCATCGGCCACGGACGAGCACTTGGACGAGAACTTGGACAAGAACCCGGCTTGGTGCTTGGCCTGGTGCTTGGCCTGGAGCTTGGAGATGTGCTTGACCTGGTGCGTAGCTTGGTAACTGGACTGGAACCTGGACTGGAAACAGACTTGGCACCTGGACTGGAAACAGACTTGGCACCTGGACTGGAAACAGGACTGAAAACTGGACTGGGTATTGGATTGGAAACTGGATCTGAACCTGAACTGGAAACAGGACTTGAAACTGACTCTAGATTTGGGCATGGACCTGGACTGGGACATGGACTTGGATTAGAACATGGAAAGGGACTAAGGTAGGAACCTGGACATGGACTTGGACATAGATTTGGACTAAGACATGGGCTAGGACTTGGACATGGACTAGGACTTGGAAAGGAGGTCTCCCCATGGACCTCCAGCATGGACTAAGACTTGGAAAGAAGGTCTCCCTGTGGACCTCCGGCATGGACTTGGCTTGGGAGGAGGTCATCCCATAGACCTCCGACATGGACTGGGTTTTGGATTGGAAACTGGATCTGACTCTGAACTGGAAACTAAAATAGAAACCCAGACTGAAAACTGGACTTGAAACTGAACTGGATTCAGGACTGGAAACTGGACTGGAAACTGGATCTGAACCTGCACTGGAAACAGGACTTGAAACTGACCTGGGAACTGAACCAGAGACTGTATAAGAAACAGGACTGGAAATCAAATTGGATTTTGGACTGGAATCTAGACTAGATACTGAACTGTGACCTAGACTGGAAACTGGATTGGAAACTGGACTGGATACTGAACTGTGACCTGGACTGGAAACTGGACTGGAAACTGTACTGGAACCTAAGCTAGAAACTGAGCCGGAAATGGAACTAGAAACCTGACTAGAAACAGAGCAGGAAACTGAACTAGGAACTGGACTGGGAAAAAGACTGGGAACCAAGACTGGGAACTAACTCTGGATGTGACTTTGGGCCTGAACTGAGGCATGGGCTGAAGCATGGGCTGGAACATGATTCTAGATTAGGACATGGACCTGGACTGGGACATGGACTTGGATTAGAACATGGAAAGGGACTAGGGTAGGAACCTGGACATGAACTTGGACATAGATTTGGACTAAGACATGGGCTAGGACTTGGACATGAACTAGGACTTGGAAAGGAGGTCTCCCCATGGACCTCCGGCATGGACTTGGTTTGGGAGGAGGTCATCCCGTGGACCTCTGACATGAACTTGGCTTGGGAGGAGGTCATCCCGTGGACCTCCGACATGGACTTGGCTTGGGAGGAGGTCATCCCGTGGACCTCTGACATGGACTTGGCTTGGGAGGAGGTCATCCTGTGGACCTCCGACATGGACTTGGCTTGGGAGGAGGTCATCCCGTGGACCTCTGACATGGACTTGGCTTGGGAGGAGGTCATCCCGTGGACCTCCGACATGGACTCCGACAAGCTCTGGGGGTGCCCGCCTATGGAGCCACTTATGGAATCACCAGCTGTCCTTAAAACAGTTCTGGGAGCAGAAATAGTAGCTCCTTACTCCCTGTTTTCGACAGGTGGGGCACTGAAGACTGGCCTGCTGGGTGCAGCCCTCGGTTGTGCACTCCTAGGTCCGGGGCTGAGAGGTGCAGGCTGCCACATTCGCCCGCTCCCTCTCATGGTGCTCCAGGAACTGGGCCAATCGGACAGGCAGCTCCTCCCCAAGAAACTTTTGAGGTCGGGCTTGAATTCAGCACTCCCGAATACCTGGACCAGTAGATCCACAAAGCCAGAAACCGTATCTAGCCTTGTGGACCCACTGGCAAGGTGAAGCTCTGCCCACTGGCGAGTGGAACCGACCAGGCAGGACAGGAGGAACCCCAACCACTGTTCTTCGTTGGGCTTGGGGTCCTCCAAACTGAGAAAATATATTTGGGCCTGCAACAAAAAACACTGGGGCCAAGTGGAGAAGCCATCATAGGTATCCGGGGGATAAATAAAGGTCCATTGAGAAAAAGAAACTGAATCGAAGGGAGGAACAAATAATTTGGCGTGGCAGGCCCGAAATTTCCCCGCTGCATCCATGTTTTGGCGGAGTATTCTGTTATGTAATACAAAGGGGAGCTGGATGCATGCGCTGGGGAAACAGTGAGTTTATTTTGAAAGAACCAAAAGTATATGGACAGGGAAAAAAGGAACACAAAGGCAGGGACAAAAACAAATAATAATCCACAAAACAGCGAGGTATAAATCCACAACAGAAAGAAACAGAAAGTCACCAACTAGCACGGGAATAATCCACAAGGTAATAATCCATAGAATATCGCGGCAGTAATCCACAAAACAAATAACGAGGCCAGAGTCCACGGTCCAGGGAAAAGCTAGGTTAGTGCAAGGCAAAGAACATAAATTCACACATCTCAGTCTAATCTAATTAATACTCCACGCTGAAGTGAAGACAAACAGAGGCTTAAATACTCGAGACAAAACGAGACACACCTGAAACTAATAATGAAACAATAAACAGAAAACCAATGAATGAACGGGGGCGGAGACATGACATAAACCAAAGGACAGAAAACCAATGAACGGAGATGTGACATAAACCAAAACAAAAGCACATGGCGAAGTAAACAGTGAGTCTGAATGATTCAGTCCAGCGGAGGCTGTGAATGAATGCGGAAGTAGGCCGCTCGCCCAGCTTCGTGAGCGGTGCAGCGCGAGGGGTTCTCTAACAGTCTATCTGTTCTGCTTCCTTGTGGCTTCTGTTTCTTCTTTCATCTATGGAAAAAATATCCTAATGGTTTATGTCTTTTCTTTCTTTCTTTTTTTTAAACAATAAGCTTTAAATCATAAATTCAGATCACATAGGACTTGTACACCAGACTGCAACTTATCTTTATGATCTGGTGAGCAATATCATATCATGCAGTGATATCTCGCCCGTGCAAATTGGCTGCAATCTTCACCGCTAATGAATCGCATTAAGAGTGACGGAGTGGTGTTTCTAACTTGAGAGCAGATTTATGGGCTGAGGCTTTCTGAGTTCAGTCCCAGGAATCAGTCACGCTACGACGATGAGTGTGTAAACAGATTTCAATGCCGGCAGAACCATATTAAACTTCACCTTCATAAATTTCCTGCTGTTTGTATGAATAAACTATTGGTATGTGTTCAAGGTTTTGATTTCATATGTACATTTCCAGTAGCATGCTTTGTACGCAAAGGGAATGTTCATTGAAAACTAGCGCAAAGTAACAATAATTCCAGCAGCTTATGTAGTTTGTAAAAGGAAATATAGTACTGTGCAAAAGTTTTAGGCACCCTATTTTTTTAGTACAAACTTTGTTATAGATTTTTTATTTTATGACTTCTACATTATCAAGTCAGTACAAAAAACATTTTAGATTGTCAAACATATTACACAGCAGCATATTATGTAAGAGACCACTTTTCAGACAAAAAACACAATGAAGGCTGCTGGGTTTTGCTGCAAAAATAAGAAGCAAGTGCGAAAGCCAAAGTCTCCAGAAGAACTGTAGCTGGTTCTGCAAGATGCTCAATAAAACTTACCAGCCCATTTCCTTATAAAACTGCACATATTGTACCAGAGACTACTATTTTTATTTTTATTTTTATTTTTTTGTCACACCAAATATTGACTTTGTTTCATTTACTACTGTTTACTGCTCTTTACGGCATTTTTAGAAACATTTAATTTCATTATTTTGAAGGCATCTTTGCTCTACAGCATTTCTTTGCATGTGGCTAAAACTTTTGCACAGTACTGTAAATAGTATGTCATTACGTATATGGTGAAAAATCCTGCCTCAGGAACTCTTTGGTTTTAGATTACGTTGAAAGCCTCAACAGCACAACTCATTATAGAAATATACAGTGTGTATCACAGAAATACATATATGTAGGACATCAGGCTCTTAGTGGAATAAAACATGAGGATAGATCAACGTGCCCAGTGGGGCTTTGCATGTTGTAAAGCTCATAAATGTTAAAATGCATAAAGCCATACTGACAAGGCGGAGGCGTTTCAGCATGCTGGGGTTTATTTATAATAAGCACACACCAGTGAGAATGTAGCAGCTCTGACCTCCAACGTTAATGGAAGCCTTGTTCATCTCAATTAGGATCTACAGCTTTGCAGAGATATGACAGCATTAGCATACATTTACTTAATTTTCTTGCTGGAAAATACAACAACACTAAAGTATTGTTTTTTTCATAAAGCCTGTATTTGTTTAACTCTGTTTCTCTAAAGAAAGAAGCATATTTACAGTATATTACAGGGTTATTTTCATCTCAGGGTAACAAGGTGAAATAAAAGCATTGGAAATAACTGGCTGAAAATCAAAAACCAAAAGGTGATTTTAGCCGCTGTCTTTTGATTACACCTGCCACCATAAGGATCATCAATCACAGGCATGTTTTTCTTTTGTTCATATTGCTAAGATAAAATTCAGGTTATAAATTTAAATAAATAAATAATTTACATAAAACTCATTTTAAATCATTCATACTGTAAATAATGACAGATTATGTTAAAATAAATCACCGACTGTCTTCAAACATCACCTTGTCTTTTTCCAGTTTCAGTGAGTCTGTGCCCATTGTAGCCTCAGATTCCTGTTTTTGGCTGACAGGAGTGAGACCTGATGTGGTCTTCTGCTGTTGTAGCCCATCTGCCTCAAGGTTGTGTGCGTTCTGATATGCTTTTCTGCTCACCATGGTTGTAAAGAGTGATTATTTGAGTTACCATAGACTTCCTGTCAGCTCAAACCTCTGACCTCTCTCACAAAGAAGGTGTTTCTTCATGAAGAACTGAGGCTCGCTAGCTGGGTTTTTTTTTTTGTTTGTTTATGCACCATTCTGTGTAAACTCAAGAGAGTGTTGTGCATGAAAATTCTAGATCAAACCAGTCCATTTGATCTCTACCTAGCCAACAACAATGCCACTGTCAAAGTCACTGAGATCACATTTTTCCTCATTCTGATGTTTAATGTGAACATCAACTGAAGCTCTTGACCTGTATTGGCATGATTTTATGTATTGCGCTGCTGCCACATGATTGTCTGATTAGATAATTGCATGATTGAACAGTTGTGCAGTCATTCCTAGTGATTTCAGCTTATATAAATCAGGCGATGTAACTGACATTTTATCATGGCTGTTACATTGATTACTTTACTTTGGTTTGGGTCATGGGTCATCAAATGAACTACACTGTTTTTTTACAAAATATTGAATCTTGAAGGGTTCTTCAGTTGTCCATCTCTAGGAACCCTTAAAGTGTTTCGCTATCCAAAAGAGTTCTACATAGAATCCTTAATTATTCAATGAAGCATTTTATTTTTAAAGTGTGTATTTGGAAATGGATCCTTTATTTTTGTGCTTTCTTGCACTGTCTTACCAAATATAACTTGCAGATATCTATTCTGACCCCCACATTATTTTAAACATGCATTACCACTGTATGATTACCGTATATCCATCACCTTTACCCTCAGCTTCTTTAGCAAGGCAGTGGTCGTCTTGGAGGTGTGTTTGGGGTCGTTGTCATGTTGGAATACTGCCCTGCGGCCCAGTTTCCAAAGGGAGGGGATCATGCTTTGCTTCAGTATGTCACAGTACATGTTGGCATTCATGGTTCCCTCAATGAACTGTAGCACCCCAGTGCCAGTAGCACTCATGCAGCCCCAGACCATGACACTTCCACCACCATGCTTGACTGTAGGCAAGACACACTTGTCTTTGTACTCCTCACCTGGTTGCCGCCACACACGCTTGACACCATCTGAACCAAATAAGTTTATCTTGGTCGCATCAGACCACAGGACATAGTTCCAATAATCCATGTCCTTAGTCTGCTTGTCTTCAGCAAACTGTTTGCAGGCTTTCTTGTGCATCATCTTCAGAAGAGGCTTCCTTCTGGGACGACAGCCATGCAGACCAATTTGATGCAGTGTGCGGCATATGGTCTGAGCACTGACAGGCTAACCCCCCACCCCTTCAACCTCTGCAGCAATGCTGGCAGCACTTATACGTCTATTCTGCAAAGCCAACCTCTGGATATGATGCTGAGCATGTGCACTCAACTTCTTTTGTCGACCATGTCAAGGCCTGTTCTGAGTGGGACCTGTCCTGTTAAACCTCTGTATGGTCTTGGCCACCGTGCTGCAGCTCAGTTTCAGGGTGTTGGCAATCTTCTTATAGCCTAGGCCATCTTTATGTAGAGCAACAATTCTTTTTTTCAGATCCTCAGAGAGTTCTTTGCCATGAGGTGCCATGTTGAACTTCCAGTGACCAGTATGAGAGAGTGTGAGAGCGATAACACCAAACTTAACACACCTGCTCCCCATTCACACCTGAGACCTTGTAACACTAACGAGTCACATGACACCAGGGAGGGAAAATGGCTAATTGGGCCCAATTTGGACATTTTCACTTAGGGGTGTACTCACTTTTGTTGCCAGCGGTTTAGACATGGCTGTTTGTTGAGTTATTTTGAGGGGACAGCAAATTTACACTGTCATACAAGCTGTGCACTCACTATTTTACACTGTAGCAAAGTGTCATTTCATCAGTGCTGTCCCATGAAACGATATAATAAAATATTTACAAAAATGTTAGGGGTGTACTCACTTTTGTGAGATACTGTATATAATGATATTTAATCATTTCTGGCTTGGAATTGTCTAAGCAGAATAATGTCACCATATAACATAACAATACAGTGTTTAAAGAGCCTTTCCTAGCCTCTCCGACTAACAGCTGTTGTTTTCAGCCACTATGCATGAATATCCTTAAAGCAAACCCCCTGTGTTCATTAATATTCATTAGTTGACTCTGGAAGCTGAGCAGTTCATCAGCAGTTTTCAGTTTGCTTGACTGCCATTTTGACTTTCTGCCATGAACCAATCATGGTGAGATATTCAAATGAATCTTGTGTGATCCACTTGCTGATGATGTATACTATCATATATACTATGTATATTTATCACTGGATGTGATAAAAGCACATCCATAAAATGATCTACAAACAGTAGTGTAATACCTAAAAATCCTGAAAAATAAAATCCAGCAATCACCAACAATCTTATTTGTTGTTATTTGCTCTACCTTCCTGCAGGTTTCATCTGCAACCAAAATCTAATACACCTGTTTTAGTTGATCAAGAACTTCTTAAGGCAATGATTAGATGGGCAGGTAGGCACGATTATGGTTGGAGCTAAAGTCTTCAGGAAGGTAGATCTCCAGAAACAGGATTGGTGAACACT
Source organism: Cranoglanis bouderius (assembly GCA_023630585.1). Lineage (NCBI taxonomy): Eukaryota > Metazoa > Chordata > Actinopteri > Siluriformes > Cranoglanididae > Cranoglanis > Cranoglanis bouderius. The sequence goes on from CM042566.1 coordinate 7,571,428, forward strand.
GGTCTAGTTCTGTGTAAGAAAAACATTTTACACCTGCTGTACAACAGAAGGTCCACCTCAGCTGACCAAAGTGCTTGTGATGGCCAATACTTCCTGAGGAGATGAGGAAGATACAATATGTCCAAGTTAACAATAAGTCATTTAGATCTCTAATCATGGAATAAGCTTAAATTTGTAATTAATTATTTTCCTGGTAAGGCTGCTGCATTCTGAACTAGCTGGAGTTTAAATAAAGAGCTGAACAGCCAACCAGAAACACACCGCAAATGTCCTTGGAGCTATAAAACACGTACTAGTTTGTAAACACTTCTGTATGATTATGGTATATTTTTTGCAGACATGGGGTATCTTTAGAAACCCAACAATACAATGATCTTCATGTTTGTCAAAGGATACTGATTCATTAGGCATAATAAAATGTGCTTTCCAATTTCTGAATAAGACATTTTTTGAGAAGATTTACTGTGGTGTGAGCTACTAAAGTAAAAAATGTAAAACAATTTAATCTCAATTTAAACTCTATAAATTTTCCTTTATCCATAGACACCACATGAGCGAAGCAAATGCATGGGCCTGGCCGATTCTGCTGTGGACTTTGGTGGCGAAAGTGAGGTCTTCTCCTGGACCAGTGATCCCAAACATTTGAATTCTTGCTGGATTTGAGGCGAACATTGTCCTGTGAACCATCTGTTGTCAGTACTTTGGTTTTGTCTGGATTGATCTTCAGACCTTATGGCTGGGCAATGTGAGCAATATCATAAAGGATTTCGGTGGCCTCAGCGTCCTTGTCCGCAAATATGGCACTGTCATTGGCGAACATCAAATCAGCCACTAAGCTGTTAGCTTTCTAGACATGGGGCGCCATGCATAGGGGCAGCTTGGGGGTGCCAGTAAGCTCCCCAAGGCCCCCACCCACACCCAACTCACGCACCCACAAGAGAGAGAGTACATTATTATTGTTATTATTATTAATTAGTAAGTTATTTAGTTTTTTTCTATTTGTAATCAGGTAACACTTTATGATTGCATGTGATTATTTATCTGGTATCCCTGGTGATAGTGGGCACGCTGTTAGGAAGAGAGATTTTATTGTGGGGGGCGGGGGGGGGGGCAATCTCGCCCAGGGTGCCAAAATGGCCAGAAACGGCCCTGGCTGTTGTCATCGTACTTTACTCCTTGTCTGCCCTCTAATGCATTTCTCATAATGGCATTGATCACTGTGTTGAGCAGCAGAGGAGAGATGACGTCTCCTTGGCAGACTGCAGTGAGGACAGGGAATTCTTCGGATAGTTCTTTGGGGATCTGCACACAGCTAGTCGATCCTTTGTATGATGCTTGGAGGAGCAAAGTACTGTACATGACACAATAATTACAAACACAATAACACTGATGCAGTCAGTAACCTCTTTGGTCCTCAAAATGGCAGTGATTATACAGTGTAAAAATCACATGAAATGAAAGGATATAAACTGGGCCTGTCCACCAGGCAGATTGGTTTCATGGCAATCCTGAATGTATTGAGTCTTCATTAACTAGTGCTTGAAACGAACTCATCCATGATCCCCTTGCCCATATTGTGTATCCACATCTTAATATGCAGTGAAGTATACTGGTTTACAGAGTGTGCTTTAAACATAAACATGCTGGTTCTTTTTCCAGATGAGCAGTATAAAAGAAAATGATTCTCATCCTATCATCTGGAGTCTTCTTCTCTGCAAGCTGCCATCCTCATGAGGACAATGTTTTAATTTCAACTCCAGATGCCAAGGAAGAAACAGCCTAATGAATTTTTTTTTGAAGGAATTATTCAGGTCACACATAAGCTAAAAGGAACAAAGCCCTCTGCATTTGAATGTGCATTACACACAGACATGTTGGTAGCTTTAATAATCCTGACAGTCCTTGTGTGAGCTTGCTGCTATTACAGCTTTAAATGCTCACTCTTGCTCCCTGAACACAGCCCTGTGTAGGTCTCAGATGTAGGAGGATGCTATTAAAAATAGTCTCATCAGTGGAGCTCAGTGCTGAAGGCATGTTAGCGTTGACCTTGTGTAACCTAGTGAAATTCTCAAATGCTCGTCTTTATTCTGGTTCACATTTTGGAGATCTCATGTTTTTGCATTCTCATGTTTGGATGTGAAATGTTGCACCGTGTGGCTTGCCAACGCCATGGGGTCATTCCAGAGCACTGTGATACTTGTGTTGTTGTTGTTGTTTTTTCTTCACATCACAATTCATTTTGGAAAAACTTGCAAAACCCCAGTTTTCTGACATCTTTTTTTAATTAAACATATATTAATTTGAGACAAGAAAATTATTTACATGCAGTATATCATTGTGGTTTATGAAGCCCTCCTAACCACCAGGAGCAGTGCATAACACCTGAATACTATCTTCTACGTGTGCACATGCATGCTGATTTTCTGAGATCTAAAATTCCTCCAGAACAAAAGGTCCAACATGAAACAACACATACGAACACTTACAGTAGGGTTGATTTGTACTTCTACAAGTGCATCTGTGAGCAGGTCAGGAGGTTGTGCATGGATGCAAACACAGGATGAAGTCTTCACACTTGCACTTAACGTGAACATGACCTATAGCGTCAGTGTTGCAAAACCACACCAGAATTTATGGAATTAGACAGAAAAGAAGAGTCAAAACAAAGGTGTTTCACTGTAGGAATAATACAACACGGGCATAACTTTGTTTTGCAAAGTGCTGTGAAAACGAAACCTTGCAGGGTTCATTTGAAACCAAATGAATTCTTGCTGAAAACATTTCTGAACTGTTTTCACTCAACTGTATTCAGCAGTATTGTCGGCTTTTGTATCGAAGCACAATTCTAGCAATCACAGAATGACGACGCTTTAGATTTTAAATTTATTGACTTGCTGATATCACCTACATTGGGTCTTTATTGTTAGACAAAAGAGAAAATAGTGTGCGATCCTGCAGCCTGATTGTACTGGCCATTATAATGATCTACAGTAGTGTATTGTTGTCTGTAGTGTGTGAATGTGTCTGCGATTGTGCCCTGTTATAGGTTGGCACCCTGTCCAGGGAGTTCCCCGCCATGTGCTCCAAGTTCCCTGGGATAGGCTCCAGACTCCTCCATGACCCTGTGTAGGATGGATGGATGGATGGATGGATGGATACAATAATGTGTCCATATCACCGTGTGTGAAGCCAACATGAAACATGGGGGGGAAAGGGACTTTCTGTTCTGCAATGAGGGGTACATGGATTTTCCAAGAGTCATATTGTGACATACAGTATATTATGCTATAAATACTGCAATCATACAGTAATCATTCCCTTTGTCCTTCTTATTTGTGTGCATGTTGGACAACATGAACACAATATACCCAGAACTATTCATGTAGCAGCTTTAGACCATGGTGAGAGCTAGAGGAATCCTGTCCTCTAATGCTAGAGATACTGTAGCCTCCTCATAGTCCTTTTCTACTTCAGTGAAGCAAATATTGCATTCAATGTCACTAGATAGATGCTGATCCTCCAGGGCAAAATACATAAACCTAACTGCACTTATACCACATAAATTTGGCATACAAGCCCAGATCTGATAGTGGTGCCAGCTGCAAGGCAATTCACAGGTTTATATTAACACACTTGCTTTAATATGCTAGTACTAACTTTTGTAAATTTGTAAATAATGAATCAGCACTAATTCATAACAGTAATTTTAAAGAACATGTCTGATTGTATTGGCATTCAAAATGCTTTTCCATTTGTTAAGAACGCTATTAACAAGCTAATGATTCTTAATGACAGGAAAAATGTCAGGGGATAAAACCTCAGTGACTTTTTAACCGTGGCGCGGTGGATGGTTTGAAGTTTTTTTCAGAATCTCCTGATCTCCTGGGATTTTCGCATACAACAGTCAGTAGAGTTTATACAGAATCATGAAAAAAAAAACAGCAGTTCTACAGGCAGAAACTCCTTGTTGATGAGAGACGTCAAAGGAGAATGCCTAGACTGGTTCAGGCTGACAGGAAAGCAATGGTATTTCAAAAAACCACACTTTACAACCGTGGTGACTAGAAAAGCATCTCAGAACGCACAACATGTCAAACCTTGAGGCAGCTGGGCTACAACAGCAGGAGACCACATCAGGTTCTACTCCTGTCAGCCAAGAACAGGACTCTGATGCTACAGTGGGCACAGACTCACTGAAACTGGGCACTAGAAGATTGGAAAAAGACCAGGGGTGTTTTTTTTCCCCAGTCTTTAACTGTCCAGTTGCGGTGAGCTTGTCTAAAACATCCTGTTTTTTTGGAAACCTTGTATTATGCGTAACATTTACTATTTACTGTATATATTGTAGGCAAGATTTTTAGTGTATAATCACTCAAAGCTGTGTTTCATAAACATTTTTTGACTCCTAAGGTTCTGGTTGCAATAGCCAATCACAAACATGAGCACTTTTGGCTGTTCATCATAGAGATCAATGTGCAGCAACGTGCATGCACTGCACAATAAACACAGTAAGAAAAATAAATAAATAAAAGCATGGCCTCCAGTAGTAAAATGATGCAGTCTTATTATTAATGGTGTGTCTAAAATGGTGTTAGTCACTATTCTGAATGAACATGAAAGTGCATTGTAAGTATTCTGTACATTACCTGATTGAGTACATAATTTTGACACTATGTGCACAGTGGATATTCAAGTGCCAAAAGAGTGCACTACATAGTGTATAGGATCTTATGTTCAGAAAAAGTGTGCACTGTGGCCCTAATCATCCCAATCATAGGTTATAAAACTGCTGATTTTGTTGAATTGCATTCCTGCAGTAAGTCAAGCTATGAAAGTCAGCAAGTGATGCGAAATAACTAACTGAGGACTAAGCACTCTACTGTACACACAAACTTACATGAAACACACATTAAAAAATATCCCCACAACCCTTAGTAACAGACATCTCTGGCATCATTATGAATGTTCAGAACTGCAATCAGAAATGCTAATTAGTTACTTTTTTCAAAGGGAATAATGACCTGCTCATCAGGATACATTCACTCTGAATAATGCACACCTTGCTGGAAAAATGCAATTTGAATTAAATGTCTGAGTGTGCTTGATATGGTATTTCCGTAATTATATATTGCATTAAAAATACAGCTGAATAAATGTCTCCATTCTGCATATGGAATACACAGGAGAATTATGTACTCGTCGTCTGTCTATTGAGGTTTAGCTGTAAATCAAGTTACAGAACATCAGGGGATAATCCAAGGGGGTTAATCCAGTATCATAAGACAAACAGGCAAGCACAGGTCAAAAGAACTGGGACTAATAAATAGAAACTAGGAAACTAGTAAAACCAAACACATACAGTGGATAGAAAAACCTACACACCCGTTATAATTGCAGGTTTTATTCCACTCTTCCTTGTAAAAATGCTCCAGATCTATGAAACTGGAAGAGGATTTCCTATGCACAGCTCTCCTTAAGTCATCTTCTTCTGAAGCTATTCCCTTGGATTTGTGCTTTGGGTCAGTATTGTGCTGGAAGGTGAATTTTTTCTTCTTCAGCTGTTTAACAGAGGGCTACAGATTTTGTAGTTGGGGCTATCCATGATTCCCTCTTTCTTAAATAGAGCCCCAGTCCCAGCTGAAGAGAAGCAGCTGCATAGCATGATGCTCCCAGCACCATGCTTCACCATGGGCATGGTGTTCTTTGGGTGATAAGCTGTCTTGTTTGTGCACCAAACATATCTTTTAGAATTATTCCCAAAAACTTGTACCTTGTTCTCATTACACCATACACATTTTGCCACATGGTTTGGGGTTGATTTAGGGAGGCATGGATATTTATTTGTTTGTTTGTTTGTATGTTTATTTATTTATTTATTTTTTTCATGAGAAAGGTCTTCCATCTAGCCACCCTACACCATAAACCAGACATTTGAAGAATAAAAAAAAAACTATTTGGTGAACTTTAATTTCAAACACTAGCATTTTCTCCTTTCACTTTATATCTGTTTAAACTGTATTCTTGGAGTCTGCTGGTTAGTCGGGCTAACCGCAGATCACGCCAACAGGATAGCAGCACTGTCCAGTAAGACTCGCAGTGGTGGTCTGTGTGTTTACATAAACAACAAATGGTACAGGAATGTCGTTGTGGTTTCAAGCTACTGTTCATCGCTGGTGGAGTTTATGACTATGAAATGCTGACCATATTACCTGCCCAGAGAGTTTACCACTGTGCTCATTGTCACAGTGTACCGGTGCTAATGCTAGGGAAGCGCTGAGTGAACTCTACTGGGCAATCAGTAACCTACAGACAGCGCACCCCGATGGATTTTTCATTGTCGCTGGAGATTTTAAGCACGCAAATCTGAAATCACCGCTGCCAAAATTTCACCAGCATGTTGATTTTGCAAACTGTGGTACAAACACTTTAGACCTTGTTTACACCAACATTCACAGTGCTTACAAGGCTGCATTCCGGCCCCCACCTCAGCAGCTCAGACCACATCTCTGTTATGCTAACCCCAGCATACAGACCACTTCTGAAACGTGCCAAATTGGTTCTGAAACAGGTGAGAACCTGGTCTGAGGGAGCCATCTCAGCACTTCAGGACTGTTTTGAGCACACGGACTGGAATATGTTCAGAGAGGCTGCTACATACCACAACAACACAGACTTGGAGGAATACACAGCATCAATAACTGGCTACGTCAGCCTGTGCATAGATGATGTAACTTCCTTCAAGACCATCACCACACATGCAAACCAGAAACCGTGGATGACTGCTGAAGTGTGCTCGCTGTTGAAAACCTGAGACACTGCCTTCAGGTCTGATAACAAGGCAGCCCTCCACACAGCAAGGGCCAATCTGTCCCGGGCTATCAGAGAGGCAAAGCGCAACTAAGCAGAAAGAATCCACAGTTACTTCATAAACACCGAGGACACAAAGCATATGTGGCAAGATGACAGATGCACTGAACGATTTCTACGCACGGTTCAAAACACAAAACAAAATGCCAACAAGGAAGACCACCCCAACTCCCACCCACCAAGTACTCTGTCTGCAGTAGATGTCAGGAAAACTCTGTCCAGAGTTAACCCACAGAAAGCTGCAGGTCTCAGGGAACATGTTGATCAGCTTGCAGATGTCCTCACAGACATCTTCAACGTTTCCCTGAGCCAAGCAGTTTTCCCCGTGTGCTTCAAGGTGACCACCATCATCCCTGTGCTGAAGAAATCATCCGTGTCCTGTCATCAACAGAAGACGCCATATCTGCTACCATCCAGCTGTCTCTGACCTATCTAGACAAAAAGGATAATTACATAAGGATGCTGTTCATAGACTTCAGTTCAGCATTCAACACAATCATCCCACAACAACTGACAACAAAGCTGAGCCTGCTGGGTTTAAGCACATCCCTCAATAACTTGATCCTGGACTTTCTGACTGGGAGACCCCAGTCTATCAGGATTGGCAACTCCACCTCCAATACCACCACACTGAACACCGGCGCCCCCCAGAGCTGTGTGCTCAGTCCACTGCTCTGCTGTTCACCCTGCTGACTAATGATTGTGCTGCAAAGTTCAGTTTTAATCACATCATCAAGTTTGCTGATGACACTACAGTTGTGGGCCTCATCAGCATCACTGATGAGTCAGCTTACAGAGAGGAGGTGAACCAGTTTGCATATTGGTGTAGAGACAACAATCTATCTCTTAATGTTGATAAGACTAAAGAGATGATTGTCGACTTCAGGAGAACCCAAGTGGACCGCTCACCACTGCATATCAACAGAACAACTATGGAAAGAGTCAAAAGTTATAAGTTTCTTGGTGTGCACATGACTGAGGACCTCTCCTGGACTCTCAACACCACCTGCCTAGTCAAGAAGCCCCAGCAGCACCTCCACTTCCTGCGCAGGCTGAAGAGAGCCAAACTCCCCCCTCCCATCCTCACCTCCTTCTACAGCGGGACAATAGAAAGCGTCCTGACCAGCTGTCTCACCACGTGGTACGGGAACTGCTGAGGACAGCTCGAAAGATCATCGAAGTCTCTCTACTCACCACCCACACTTCTTTCAACAACCGCTGCATCCGCAAAGCCATCAGTATTGCGGACAACCCCTCTCACCCTTTTCATGGACTATTCACCCTCCTGCCATCTGGCTGAAGGCACAGGAGCATCCGTGCCACCACCAGCAGACTCCACAACAGTTTCTTCCCTGAGGCAGTCAGATTACTCAACACCCTGCTGCCTCCCAAGCTTGTCATGCTGCTGAGAAACCCCAAACCACAAAGTCCTCTGTCTGAAGACTTTCCCACTGTGGAAAACTTTCCCTCAGAAGAACAGCTTTTTCTCTGATTGTAGCAAAGCTATGACACTGGAGGCTATGAAAAAAATGTTAAATAAACACCTCCTTACAGAAAGCTTCACCATATCAACAGTCATAAAGTATGTTTGTCTTTGTTAAATACATTATGTGGAGCATCTGTCATACCAGTGCCTTTGAGTTAGTTGTTGCTCTAATTATACAACAGTGCTGTTGAATTCTTAAATCTGATAGTTCAGAAGGTGTTGATTCAGTTTTCTATAAAAGCAAGTCTGATAGTAGTGCCAAGTTCAAGACAAATCTTGCATTAAGTGCAAACGTTAATGCACTAATTCTAATAGATTATCTATAATATGACTGTATCTATATCTGCTCTTATAGGAAAATAATCAGCATCAGCAGTATGATAACATCATGTCATAACACCATCAGCATCACACTACTCCAGCGTTGATTATTTTCCTATAACAGCACATCCCTTCATGTTGTATTTCTTTACTTAATCAACACCTTCTGGCATCAGTGAGATATGAGAATTAAAGAGCACTGTGGTGTATATCACAAATAATTGAGACATAGTGAGATTAAGAATGTTGAACAGGTGTTAGTGATGATAAGGGGGTGTTGAGGGTGTAGCAGTGAAGAAAATTGTGTTCCTGGGAGACAGGAACATAAAATAAACATGAGGTCTCTGTATCAGAAGAGTTATGAAGGTTGTTGACAAAGCTGCGAGAAAGATAAGCTGTCCGATGGTATATATGCACCAGGCTGTGAATTAAAGATTAAATATCAGGTTGTATGTCATCATTGCGCCTTCTTGTCTGAAGTGATCTATCTGATAACATAAAAGAAAAAGTTGAAGACATTTTGTGTATATTTTTTGTAGTTGCATAACGCTAGGCTCTGCACTGATATTTACACTTGAAATTTTACACAGAACTCATTAAATACATTTAAGCAAAAGACAAAATCAAACAAGGTACTTAATTAGAATTGGTCAATTGTTCATTTGTAAGTGTTATTTTGGGGTATTTGTACTGTTACTTAAGTATTATTGAATAAGTATAAGTTTTTTTTGCATTAATATATGACACTTAATTTCATCAGTTAAAAACATTTTCTTTGTAATACTTGAGCACATTTAAAAGTAGAAACTTTGTTTACTTTGTTCACTTGAGTACGCTTGAGGCTGTACACGTCCACATTTAACTGAATAAGATTTTGACACATTATCTATACTTTCATGTAAGTAATTTCTCAGTCCACCCCTGACTGTGAGGAGGAAATGGAAATGAGTTCTTGTTGGAGCAGGAAGCACAGTCACCGTACAAGTCTTTAACATTTCACACATGCACACACATATTTGTGTTGCTTTCCTTGTGAGGACCTTCCATTGACATAATTATTAATGCAGCTAATTAATGCTAAGCTACACCTAAATCTAACATCTAAAAATCTAACCCTAACCTTATCCTCAGTAACCTAAAGGAAACATTTTGAAATTTTAGTTTGCAGTTTATGAAAAAATTATTTGGTCCCCACCAAGATATAACACACACACACACACACACACACACACACACCACACACACACACACACACACACACACACACACACACACACACACACACACACACACACACTTCCCAAATAAAAATCATGACAGCCTTAATGCCAAATTGCAATCCTTTAATATGTCCTTCATGCCTGTCATCAAATCGAGATGGTTGCCATAGAGACGACAGAATAAGGTGCAACTTTCAGTGATGGGAAATAGAGGAGTGTGTGTGTGTGTGTGTGTGTGTGTGTGTGTGTGTGTGTGTGTGTGTGTGTGTGTGTGTGTGTGTGTGTGTGCGTGCATGCAGAAACTAAGGAAAATCTTCACATAAAAGCCTTCATCTCCAGCGCAGCCCCTCCTGACCCCAAGACCAATGTGCAGAAAGTGTGGAAAAAACAGAAAGTGTGAACATAACCCAGTGTCTCACTCTTGCACAGCACTGGGCCACAGGCAGTGCTCTCCTGCTCTCCACTGAATAAACCAGAAAATGGCTAATGTTTTTTTCTGCTTTGTTTAGGGGCTTCTGAAGAGGCAGGTTGAGAAGGAAAAGCACTTTCCTTTGTGTGTGTATTGAATACAATGGCCTGTTTTTTTTTTATCTATCTATCTATTTATTTATTTATTTTGTCTAAGCCTTATTCCTTTAAATAAATTTGAAGGACACCAGTAGTTGTGTTTTCAAGCTTGGTTGAAAATAGCATAGAGTGTCTGGAGGTCCAAGTGGAAAATATATATATATATATATATATATATATATATATATATATATATATATATATATATATATATATATATATATATATATATATATATATATATATATATATATATATATATATATATATATATATATATATATATATATATATATTTTTTTTTTTTTTTTTTTTTCATTTATTTATTACTTTTATACCACTGTGTGGCTGAACTCTCATTACTGATAGGTATACATTATTTGGTGTACATCAACTCTGACATGATTTCTGGCATAACTGGCATAACTGATAAGTGAGGTTTATATCAATGCACTTGTTCTCATACATAATACATAACAGCACAGTGCTGTGAAAAAATATTTGCCCCATACTGATTTATTTTGTTTTTGTGTATATCTCATACTAAATTGTTTCAGAAATATAAAACAAAATCTAAGATAAAACAAAGGCTACCTGAGTAAACACAAAATACAGTTTTAAATGATAATGTTATTTATTGAGGCAAAAAAGTTATCCAATACCAGTTGAGCCTGTGTGAAAATGTATTTGCCCTTAGAGTTACTAATTCCCCAAATCTATGAAACTGCATTCATAATGAGGGTCAGCTGGACTAGATGCAACCGGGCCTGAAAGGTCTTACCCAGTAACACACTATGCCAAAGTTGAAAGAAATTCCAGAAATGATGAGGAATAAGGTGATTGCAATACATCAGTCTGGGAAGGGTTACAAAGCTATTTCAAAGGATCTGGGACTTCAAAGAACCACAGTGAGAGCCATAATGTCCAAATGGAAAAACTCACAGTAGTGAACCTTTCCAGAAGTGGCCGACCTTCCAAAATTCCTCCAAGAGCACAGCAACTACTCATCCAGGAAGTCACAAAAGACTCAAGGACAACATCAAAGGACCTACAGGCCTCTCTTGCATCAATAAAGGTCATTGTTCATGACTCCACTATCAGAAAGAAACTGGGCAAAAATGGTGTCCATGGAAGAGTGGTGAAGTGAAAACTAACTAAGTGCTAACTGAGAAGAACATTAAAGCTCATCTGAATTTTGCCAAAACACACCTTGATGATCCTTAAACTTTTTGGGAGAATGTTCTGTGGACTGATGAGTAGAAAGTGGAACTGTTTGAAAGACAGGGGTCCGTTACATCTGACATAAAACAAACACTGAATTCTACAAAAAGAACGGGGATGCTTTGCTGCTTCAGGCCCTGGGCAACTTGCAATAATTGAGGAAAACATGAATTCTGCTCTCTACCAGAAAAGATTGTTGTTGTTGGTTGAACCAGCAGGTAAGGCATGATGATTCTTACCTGTGTCTTATTAGCCCAAATTTACTCATGTGTGTCTTTTTGTGCCTTTAGGAGCCTTCCATAACCTGCACAAGAGAGGAACTGCGTGAAAGACCACTTGGCAAAGCTTGCAAGATGGATGTACACACACACACACACACACACACATGCCAAGAAGTGTGAACTTGAACCTGATCGAAAGCAGCGAGTTTTTGTTGTTTTCTGTTGTAGCGTATGACTATGCTCAAACTGATTTCTAAATTAACCCAAACTAAACATAGAAAGTTTCACCACGTAGCGACCCAGAGTCCCCCCGAGAGGCCTCCTCTGACCAGATGCACCTTTAGGATGCAAAAAGTCTCTCTGGGACCCACACAGGACTTACCCCTGCAATAAAAGAAACCTTTGATGACTGAACGTTTGGGAAACTTCATGATTAGTTCGTCAGCAGGGGTCCACCAAAACTCCGACCAAGGGGCCTGTAAATCTCTAATCTAATCTCGGTTTACAACACCCACACACACACACACACACCCACGCTTACCTTACACACACAATGGAGAAATCCCTCTCTCTTCAATGTAACATGTAATTATATGTAATTATTCCATGTCTAAATAGTGTGATGTTATTTTGTTTACATATATTGTGTGTTTAACTAACCTTAATGACTTTAAATAGTTTTAATTTAGCATATCATTTTAAATTTTTGTAACCAGGTTTTACTTGTAACATTCTTTACAAATCCATCGAATTTGGTATGTAGTTAATCGTCTCGAGATACCCTGATTGATTATGTATATCATATTGCGATGGGATACATTATTTCATGTTTTCTCTTAATTTCATTTATAATACGGTATAAACCAGCTCCTCCCTGGACATTTAAATTAGGGTCCGAAACCAGACAAAGAGAGTCATCCGGACATGCAAACCCAACTTCCTGGTTGGCCCATAGCCCAAAGAGGTGTGTGCGTTGGTGTTGTTTTTAAAACAACACCACGCTCACTTCACTTCAGATTTGAGAGTCAGACTTCAGAGTTGGACTTCACTTCTCAACTTCACTTCTTCCGGTTTCTCTCCCCCGGGGCCACGTGCCCCGGGAAGAGGAAGCCAGGATCTCTCTCTCTCCGGACACAAGATGCAACTACCTCCGGGCTCACGCCTTTTCAAACAACAACGAACCAGCGAACTCTACATGACCTTGCGCAAACTCTCAACCTTGAGGCTATGCAAGTATAGTTAATGATCTATATCTGCGTTTAAGATTGGACCCCTGTGTTACAGGAGAATTAAGTTCGTGCTGGTTCTGAAAAAGGCTAATTAGTTGTGTTTTTGTCTGCTTCCCTTTCTTTCATTACTTTCTCTCTATCCCTTTTCTCTCCCTGTATATAGATGTGTATATATGTATGTTCTGCTTAGAGTTAGTCGTGTGTATCCATAGTCACATATAGCTATTAAAATCTATTATCCCACGCTTGATTTTCTCTGTTTTTGTTGACGGGATGAGTCAATTAAATACTGCATAAGATCTGATTACCCGCTCTATCTTTAATAACAAACTTCGTGAGTTAATTCTTCCTGGCCAGAAGGATAAACTCACTCTTTAGACTTCATAAAGCTGATCTAGGCCACATACATAGTAATAATTAATTATAATCCGTTGTAGTTAATTATCTATATGTATATGTGCACCTATATAAATTCTCTTTCATGGCTGATGTATATTTATAACTGGTCACAACACGCATTGATTAGATATATAGATATATTTCACGCCATTCGAGCTAATTCCTTATATAAATTGGAGAATACATTTAAACGTGTTAAACATCTTTTTTAATTTGTTACATTAATTGTAACTGGTGGAGAATATTTTTAAACGTTGCAGATTCATCCGAGTTACTACACATTCTGGTAGATAATGCGGGCATGCTTAAACACTCGCCTCCTTTAAAAAGGTGCGCTGAATCCAAGCGTGCGCTTCTGTTTCGTTTCATGTTTAAAGTTGATCCATTTCATTATTCTGGTGGAAAAGAATAATGCATAGTAATGCCCTTTTTGTAATTTCGCTACACTGTTGTGTTTTGAAAGTGCAATGTCAACGTCAGATCCATGTCATGATTATGATCCCTAATGCGTTTGAAATGTAATGGTGGTAGTTTTGAATTGAAATGATTTGATGTAATTCAACAACTGCCCTTAGACTTCCATTATGTTTGGAGTAAACAGATTTTTTTTTAAACTATGAATCTAATCATGATCAAATTATCATTATTTTTTTAAGTGCAAGTGTAATTGTAACAATATATATATATATATATATATATATATATATATATATATATATATATATATATATATATATATATATATATATATATATATATAATTCTTAAAACTTTTGGTGGAGTTACTGGGTTATACACACAAACCCTTAATGCACAATGCACAAAAATGCACAAAAAAAACTCTCTGGAAATATACAGGATATCAATCATCAGGTCTTATGGTATACAGCTTATTTGTAAGTCCTCCTTCATTCCTCTGCTTTCTTCAGCACAGTTCAGTCTGTCTGAAAAGAAAGTGAGGAGCTGACACTTTCAAATGAGTTATAGCATGGCCTACTTTCAGAAGTCACAACAACGCTGAATACAAATGAAATCGACAAAGTGTAGCACCAAATTTGCCTGCATAAGGAGAAATGTTTCTGTCAGTCACTCTGTGTGTATGTGCATTTTCTGTGTTTACCAAAAAGAGAAACACATTAACTTATAACAAAGTTTGTAATAAGACCTTGGCAATTTGCCCCACTTTACACAAATGTCTCCAAATTCCTGTTTCGATACTCAGAGCACACACTTACTCGGATCATAATAGACCTGCCAACATCTTTGGTTCAGCCATTGCACTTACGATTTTTGATCTCTTGCTACAGCAAAATGGGAGCCACCTGAAAACTACACTTTTTCTCAGGTAAAGCAACGGTCAAACTGAATGCAATTAAAATTTGCCTGATGGAAAGGACGTAAGACATGAAACTGCCATGTGCATGACTAACAAATTCATCACCTGAAATGTTGATTCTATCCATTTCCAATAAGGAGTAAAAGAAATGTGTCAGGGTACGTAGAGATGACCGATCAGACAAAAAACATCTTTCCATTGTCTTGCAATGCCATCCATTCACACTGTACTACCTACATATAGTTCTGTTTGGATGACGGGGTCAAAAAATTGATAACCACAGTGTCCGGTTCTTCAATCCTTTATGACCCAAAATTTAACAAATACAAAGGCAGCAATAAAAGAAATAATGCATGGCAGAACCTATCTGATATTGTGACTATACCTAGTGAGTTGAATCACAATTATAGCAGGCTAATACATATCTTTTATGTTGGTTAATAGCATAATTGGTAAATATCTGACAAATAATATCCACATCTATATACCAATCAGCCATAACATTAAAACCACTGTCAGGTGAAGTGAATAACATTGATTATCTCATTACAATGGCACGTATCAAGGGGTGAGATATATGTTAGGCAGCAAGTGAACAGTCAGATCTTGAAGATGATGTGTTGGAAGCAGAAAAAAAATGGCAAGCATAAGGATCTAACAAGGGCCAAATTGTGATGGCTAGATGACTTGGTCAGAGCATCTCCAAAATGGTAGGTCTTGTGGGGTATTCCCAATATGCAGCGGTTAGTCCCTACCAAAAGTGGTCCAAGGAAGGACAACCGGTGAACTGGGAACAGGGTCATGGGCAAACTGGCATTCATGTGGATGTCACTTCATGTACCACCTATCTAATCATTGTTGCTGACCAAGCACACACCTTCATGGTAATGGTATTCCCTAATGGCAGTGGCCTCTTTCAGCAGGATAATGCACCCTGCCACATTGCAGAAATTGTTCAGGAATGGTTTGAGGAACATGACAAAGAGTTCAAGGTGTTGACTTGGCCTCAAAATTCCCCAGATCTCAGTCTGATCGAGCATCTGTGGGAAGTGCTGGACAAGCAAGACTGATCCATGGAGGGCCCCACCTCACAACTTACAGAACTTAAAGGATCTGCTGCTAATGTTTTGGTGCCAGATACCACAGCACACCTTCAGAGGTCTTGTGGAGTCCATGTCTTGAGGGGTCAGACCTGTTTTGGCAGCACAATGGGAACTACACAATATTAGGCATGTGAATTTAATGTTATGGCTGATCAGTGTAGACGAACATATTAATGCTGAATACATCTACGTAATGAAATAACTACACTGCAAAAATTAAAAGTGAAATAATCTTAAAATCTCTTTTTATGAGAATATTCTAATTGAATGAGAAAGTAATTACTTTGAAATCCATGATTTCATGACTGACAAGTTTACATCCTACATTGTAGACAGACACACTCCTCAAGCTCTGAGGCACTAGCAAAGGGAGTAGAGGGAGATATTCATGCCCATGCAACTAACACGTACCATAAGTGGTTACTTTTGCTTTGTGCCAACTTTATCTAGGTGAACTTTGACCTGTGAATTCTTTAGCCTTAGTCTTGTGAGCCAATAGAACAAAAGAAGGTGGGACTGTGGGCTCTTTCGATGATGAAAAATGGAGGAGCTGCTTATTATTAAGTAGTAAGCGCAATTATCTTTTGCCTTGCTGTTTTCTTACTGTAGCTTGGTGCACATCTAGAAAAAAATTAATCAATGGCAAATTAAATAGTGTGGTGAAAACCCAAGGTGACTAAAAAAAAGTGACTTTTTTGTTTTTATCTGTCATTTTTGTGTTGCCACACCATCCACTGACATACACTTATATAAGTTTTGTGTGGTACTAGCTCTGTTATAGGACTCAGACACAATGATGACCTTTACACATATACATACATCTGACATTTGGTGAGAATGTATTTCCTTCAGTCCCAGAATTAGTGCATAGTGAGGATTCCCAGGCTGTATTACAACCTTGCACACACTTCCAACCGTGTTCAAACAATGAAATAATTTAACAATCTTGCTGTTGGATACCATTCATTCTGCATAACATAATGATAACAAGTCTGTATTATAATTCCCAGAATTCCCTGCAGCTGAATATTCTGGATATTCTGAACATCAGTAGAAACAGTAATACATGTTCATAGTTGTGCCATAAAGCTGTCCGATACTAGTTGTAGGCTGTAATACAACGAAAAAAATTATTTTTTTTGTGCTCAGCAGTTAATGCTGCTTGAGTGTTTCAGCAATAATTCTGGCTGTCATAGTGTGTGAATAATACCAGGATGTTTTTGTACTATCAGCTAGAATTAGATCTGGTGTGTGATGCCAGATCATCAGTGCAGTCACACAACACTTTTGTTTACTTTCCCCAGTTTCTGACTCCAGCTCTACCTTACTCACACACTCGACTCACTGTTTGCTTCTGTATCTAGTTTATTCTCACCTGTGCACATACAGATGCATCTGTTCATGGCATCATAGCATTGCTAAACTGTGTTTCCTAGTCCTTTAATTCCTACTTTACAGTTTTTGTGCATTTTCTATTTATGGTTTCAATCCTAGGCTGTCTTTGTATTTGTTACAAAGATTACATATATATGTATTCTATTTTGCAGACTTTTGTATCCAGTATAGGATCTCAACACACAAGCAGCGTATATGACCCACAAAATAGAATGATGAAACAATGAACCACATTCCACTTAGGGGGCTCATCTCATCTCATCAGAATGACAGAGGCTCTTCAAACCTCCCGCCTTCATTCCATTCAGCATTACGATTGGTCTTCCGAGACACCACTCAAACACCGACCAGACCGCTGACAACACCATAACGTAACGAAGAAATCCCTTCAACACAACTATTCAAAAGGCAAGCGCAATACCCCAATTCCCTATCAAAAGCTACTCTCGATGCTGCGCATCAAACGCTAAGGTGAAATATGTGTGTCAAACACGCCAAGAATTTGGCCTAAATAACCTCGGTGAGTTACGTCATTGATAACGTGCCCCTGCAGGTTATAAATAGATGTGAAACAGGCATACCTTCAGGTTTCTTTGTCTTCAAGACTTTGTGTGTGTGTGTGTGTTGTCCCTGTCTTGGTAAGTGGTAAATTATTCCAGATGATGATTCGCACGATTTTTGTTTGGAGTGCCTTGGGGAAGAGCATGCAATTGCTGGTCTTGAGGACGCTGAGTGCGAGCACTGCGAGAGAGCACAGCCTCTGAGCGCTCATCGCGCGACGACAAGGCGTTTGGGGAGCTACTCAAGGTAGTGACTAACGCGGTGGTCAGGCTTAAGTTAGACTGGTCACAGGAGCAAGAGAACCCCAGGCACTCCAAATTAGATGACAGATTTCTGTCGGGTGGCCAAGGTGAGAGATCCCAATATTGATCTCTCCCCTTTTTTCCCAGACCTCCATAGGAGTTATCTTGCTCATGGAGTAAGCCTTACTGCCCGTGTATCTTTGATGTCAATCTATTTGACTATCGTGGGTGCTAAGGCGCATGGGTATATGATGATCCCTCAGGTTGGGGAGACGCTCGCGGGTTATCTCTCCCCTGGGAGTGTGTCATCACTTAAGGAGCCTATCCTCCCCACCAAGCCTTGCAGGGTAACATTGTCACTGGTGGGGAAGGCATTTCAAGCAGCGGGTCAGGCTGGTGCTGCCCTGCACACAATTTTTAGCCCTTGGCCATTTTGTGGCACAGCTTTTACATTTTTCGCTCTTCACGCTTCAGACTGGAATTCGAATCCCAACCTCGAAAAAAAAAAAAAACGTCACTCTTCAAGAATTTGATGAGTTTCTTCACCGCCGTGCTCAGGCGTCAGAGCTGTCGGCCACCCAGCCCCGACCCAATCCGGTCTCTCTACGGCGAGAGTCGCAGAAGCAGAGTGTGGTGAGCCGTTTGCCCCCTCATAGGGACTGGGGAGCGGCTCGCCGACCTCAGCAGCCCAGTAAGAGGCCAGATCATTTCGTCTGGGAAGAGGTCCTGAGGGTCAAGTCTGTGCTTCGTGGCCAGAAGAATACTTTATTCTTTTAGAGTAATACGAAGACTGTCCTGGTAAGTTTGGTGGGCAAACAGATCAAGCTGCTTCGCATTTAATTCTAAAGCTAGACTACAGTAATTAATATAACATTCCCTTTCATGGTCGATTTATATCCATAACTAATCAGAACACGCTTTGATTAGAGCTATAGATATATTTCACCCATTTGAGCTAGACTTGCTACATTTAAATGGTGGAGCATGCGGGCACGTTTTAAAAACCTTGTCTCATGAGTAAATGTGCTTCGAATCCAATGCGCCTTTGTTCGTTTCATTCTTAAATCCGTATTTCGTGCACTCAGCGAGTGAGCGCCCCGAGCTCACTCCGCTGATAACTGAAAAGCTCTAAGCTGATTTTCAGTTCAGCATGCTAACAGCGTAATATATTTGTCTGACAAATTTAGCCGCGGTTAAGTGCTTAAAGTTAAAACTGCAGTTCATAACATTAAACTTGTGTCTGAAGACAATGAAATTGCAAAACAGCACATTTTTATTTGTGTAATTGCCTGGTAAGAACGAAGAAACCTTCTTCCAGTGCAGCAAAAGATTGATTTGAGCGATGTTCCTCTTATCTTTCTAAAAGGCCTTATTATATTGCTAGACTTGATGCATTGCGTTGGACCAATGTTAATTCGACAGGCAATAAGTCTCTTCTGGCAGAGCTAAACCGGCGTAGCTAACCGTAAGATGCACTGCATGTAGAAATCAGCCTCAAACGGTGATTGATATATAAACGAAGAGCCCAACACTCTGATCAAGTGTAAATTTAAACAACGGCGGAGAAATCCCGTTGTGATTTTGTGTGCATGGCAGCGAAGAAATCCTTCCCACATTTCTTGTGCATAAATAGCACAAAAGGATCCCTGAGATCTAAAAAGTTCTCCATTCTCGTGATAACACATGAAATCGCCATTAAAGCCGTCTCCTAGGGAACGCGTGCCGATTTCACTTCACGTCCGAGTTAGGGCAGGTTGCAGTACCTCTGACTGAACACCAGAGGGGCGCCAGCTTTAGAGCTAACCGCGGTAAAACCAACCCCCCGTTTAACTCACTATTGTGTGGGCCACTGCCGCCACCTTGTGGGCCTTCTCTGTTAGGTCTATGCTATTTTCGTTTCTGCATTCCCTGTTCTCTGTCTCAACCTCTTATCTTATTTTTTTTTTTTTTTTTTTCACTTCTTTTCCTTTCCTTTTCTTCTCTTCTTTCATTTTGTCATTCTACTTATATTTTGATTCTTTTTTTGCCTCTCCCAATTGATAACACTCTTCCACTTAAAGAATTCCTTACTGTGCATGCTTACTTAGTGTGAACTAAAACTAAGCCGAAGTAAGATTTGAATTTTAGCTTTTGTGTTAGCCATTGGCATCTGCCTATTCATAGGACTTCCACAGGTAGAGAAGGCTTTCTCCTTACTCTCCTTCTCTTTGCTATCCTTTAATTAGTTAAATTTTATTTGTTCTGTTTGGCTGTTGTTTGGTTGTGACTTGTTTCTTCAAGCTCACCTAAAGGCATAAGCCTATGGGAACCAGCAGGGAAAAGGCTAAAACCCTAGATTTTATGACCCAGGCAGCCAGTGTCATTAGATGACCCACTAGGCTACCGCCTATCAAAATCTTCTAATTCAGATCTGGCGAGCACCCACACCATTTGGCCCTTCCCAGCCACTTATGGCCAAAGACAATAAGTGTCTGGCCTACGTACCACTAACTGGCTGTACCAGTTAGCCAAATTGATACTCACCGCGTACCTAATTAAGTATGATTGTGACTAGCTAATTTGCGTGAACTTGCATTGGCGTCTGTGTTGTTCTTCTCTCGTCAACAGTTGCCATGTCCCGAGCAAGCAGCCCCACTGCCCATTGGTACAACCTTGAGACCTGGCTGACTACCATGACAACTATGTTCCTGCCCAAAGCAGCTACCAACCGGCAGCACTTAAGCAGGGAGCAGCTGGACGAGGAAGTAGACAGGCTGATGGCGCATGATCCCACCCAGACCTACAGCTACAAGGACTGGGCCAAGATCATCAGAAGCCTCGCTCACAACCTCTTCTCATCCAGAAGAGCAACATCGACCTGGAGCAAACAGTAACGACGCTCCAGTTTCAAGTCGAAGAGGCCTGGGCAGGCCAGGCCCATGTTCAAACTAGCCTGGTTCAGCCATCCCCCGAGACCGCGGACCAGCGCGGAATGGATTCTGAGCTACAAGAGGAAGTGGAGAAACTCCAAAAAGCCCTGCAAGACATTCAAGCAGAGACAGAGCAAAGAGGGCAGCTGGAGAGAAAAACCAGGGATGAACTGAACACGAAAATCCAACAAGGTGACATTCTCCTGATCAAAGCAGGGAGTGAACTGGAGGAAAGGCACGCTAAGCTCAAGGCCTGCGAGAACCACCTGTTGATGGCCCGAACTGAAATTGAGGCCTTAGTACAAGAAAAAGACTCTCTCAAAAATGAACTTGACACTGTTCGCCGAGAATTGAAATATTCCTACTTGCTCTAGAGTGACCAGACAAGGGAAACACCACAGAATTTCCCACGACCAGTGAGCCAAGGCCTCCCGGCCACGAGCTCCTAGCTCGAAAGGGGGGTGAAAGCCCACTGCTCAAGAAGTCACCAAGAGACAGTCAAGAACCCCCGTCAGCCACAAGGGGGTGGAAGCCTTTCCAGAGCACTCTTGCTACCAGTCACAGCATGGCTCACAAATAACTGGACAAGCTGGCCAGGAACATTCCTACGTTCACTCCAAACCTGGCAGGAGACCACCACATTCATGCCTATCTACAAGAGATAGACTTTCTTTTACAGACTTTGAACAGTGTGACTATGTGGGACAGATTATACTTGCTCAGGATTACGTCCAGTCGTGATGTACAGAGGTTCTTAGATCGACAACCAGAGACTGTCAGATCGGATTACCAAGAACTATGACAGGCGCTGATTAAGGAGTACTCTGACCCTGAATCAGATCAAGGGATTATTGCAGCTATGGACTTAAGACAGAGCCAGCTCGAAACCCCACAGGCCTATTACCACAGACTCCGGTGGGCCTACTTCGGGGCACGGAACGAGCCAGGAATGGAGGAGGACGTCAACTTCAGGACTCTGTTCCTCTGAAATCTGCATCCTACAGTGAACCATCACCTAGGAGTCCTAGCCTGCCCGCACAGCATGTCCACTCAACAGCATGTCCACTCCAAGCAGAAGGCCACCTACGAAAAGACTGTGAAAAATCCAACTATTTACCCTGTCTCTGATCACTGCTCAGAACTGGCCCTAAAGGGTGCACCAACACACTACAGTGACCGACCCTTTAACAGAGAGAGAGGACCGCTACCAGCCAGCAGAGAGCACTACAACCGAGGTGGTGCGTGTCCCAAACACCAGACTGGATGCCCTGAAAAATTCCAGGACCAGCCACGTCCAGCTAACAACCCAAAGGGCGGAGTCACATGGGAACCCCGCCGATGGCCTAGAAACGGCCGACATTCATTGGCCCGGGAACCTAACCCAGACAGGCCTAAGTCCGAACCTTCACTAAAGCAGGACGACACGGCTACGTCTGAGTCTGCAGTGTTGACAGCCCACAGTGTTGGCAGCCCCCTTCAAGCTTGTCTCCATCACTTCAGTCATGCCAGTAACCACAGGAGTAGCATGCAGAACGGAGCTAACAAAGGACCAACACCTTGCAGTCTACACAGTCTCCAACCAGCCTGCCTGTGAGACTGATGAGAATACTGCCCCTCTGACTGCTAACAAGACAAGAGACACTAGCACAGAGGAGCCCTATCCAGGATTTGAGACACAAGTCCAGCAAATTCTGAAGGATGCAGACGCCATACAAAATGATACAGACCGTCAAAAACTCAGACAGGTCTTGTACAAGTTTAAAGCGTCATTTGCCAAAGACTCTCTGGACTGTGGCCTCATGGGCCTCCATACGGTGCGCATCCCGATGCACCCAAATGCTCCTCCCACTTTCGTCAAGCAGTACAAGATTCCAATCGCCTCACACGAACCCGTGCAGGAGATTATCGATTCCATGCTTGAGGAAGGTGTCATCCACCCATGCAACAGCACCTATTCTGCTCCCATCTGGCCCGTCCTTAAGCCAAACGGGAAGTGGCGACCCACCATTGACTACAGGAAACTGAACCAGCAGGTGCCACTGTCACGATGGCCCATGACCCACCTGGAGCAGGAAATACCCAGAATACAAGGAGCCACCGTCTTCTCTACGCTCGACGTGGCCTCAGGATTCTGGACTATACCTGTACATCCAGACGACCAACACAAGCTGGCCTTCACTTTTGGCAACCGACAGTACACGTTCACAAGGTGCCCATTCGGCTATGCCAACTCACCAGCAGAGTTCAACATCTTC
This sequence comes from Cranoglanis bouderius, assembly GCA_023630585.1. Taxonomy (NCBI): domain Eukaryota; kingdom Metazoa; phylum Chordata; class Actinopteri; order Siluriformes; family Cranoglanididae; genus Cranoglanis; species Cranoglanis bouderius. The sequence goes on from CM042566.1 coordinate 7,594,760, forward strand.
TTGAACAAAGCTTGCCCAGATGCCAGAATGAGAGGCAACCTCATCTACGTAGACGATGTTCTCATGAAAAGCACAACGGTGGCTAACCACCTGAGAGAAATAGACTATGTACTGGACCAATTAACCACTGCTGGTGCCAAGATTGCCCTCCACAAAGGACAGTGGTGCCGAACCAAAGTCAACTATGTGGGCCTACTCATCAGATCACGGGGCATTGAACCTCAGACCAGCCGCATCCAGGCCATCCAGAACATCAAGCCTCTCACTAATGTCTCAGAGCTGCGAAGTTTTCTAGGCGTGTGCAACTACTCACGACAGTTTATCGAGAACTACTCGGACATTGCACGACCATTAAGTACTCTTCTCAAAAAGGACTGCCCATTCGCCTGGACAGAGGCTCAAGCGAACGCCATGAAAGAACTTAAAGGACATTTGTCCACAGCTCCATGCCTGGCTTACCCTGATCCACAAAAAGAGTTTTATTTGGAAGCTGGATTCTCCAACCACTGTCTCAGTGCGGGTCTTTAGCAAAAGCATGACCAGGACAAAAGAGTGGTTGCATATGCCAGCAAGACACTCCTTCCACCAGAGACTAAATACTCAGACTGTGAAAAGGTGCTGCTCTGCACTGTATGAGCCATATAACGATTCTCCAACTACATCAGAGCACAAAAGGTCATCATAGAAACTTGCCACCAGCCTGTAATGTTTCTCAATAGCCAACGCATCCGAGATGGCGTGGTCACCAATTCACGCATAGCCAAAATCAGCCAATGGTCAATGGCCCTCCAGGGGTGCAACGTTGAGGCACAATATGCCCAGAATCACAAGTCTGCACTGGGCAACGGCTTGGCTGCATGCCAAAACTGCTCTGATTACACACCTGCTGCAACACTGGAAGAAGAGGGACCCCAGCAACAACAACCAACCTGTCACAGGTACTTTGAGGAGAAGGTGTGCCAAGGGATGCCTACTGCCTACGTCGATGGGTGTTCCTACAACCACGAAGGCACCTTAAAAGCCGGCGCAGGAGTGCTATGGCTAAACAACCACCCCTGTCCACCGCAACATTTCCAGTTGGGCCCTCAGTCATCACAACATGCTGAAGTAGCAGCCATCCTGATAACCCTTCAGATCGCTGTAGCCCATAACATCAGAGAACTCCTCATTTGCACAGACTCTAACTATGCAAGACTCAGTTTCACATGCCATCTTTCGGGCTGGAAACAAAATGGGTTCAAGACGGCAAACAACAAGCCGGTCAAACACCAACACCTGTTCCAAGCATGTGAGGACATCACAAAAACACACGACATGATCATCTATTGGAAAAAGGTGAAAGGACACTCAAAGCAACCAGGCCTGGATAAAGACCTGAATGACCAAACTGATGCCCTTGCCAAAATGGGCACACTACATGGAGACCTATGGTCACCTCCAGCTCAGTCACCCATCTTGAATGTGGGAGCAATAACCCGCAGCAAGCGAACCCTTCCTGCAACACCACAAGCCTCGCAGCCACTTTCGCTGGCACCACAAATCTCTAACAATGACATAGCTGATCTTCAAGCCTCAGATACCTCCATCCAAGCTATGCTACACCACCTCTCTGACCCCTCCAACCACCCGATCATACCGTCTGACCTCACTGCTGCCCCATCCCTCAGACAGCTGCATGAGATCAAAGACATCCTGCGTGTGAAGGACAACATTCTGTGGTATGTCCCTGATGACCTCACAGCGCCAAGGCTCGTGGTGCCACAGGGCCAAAGGGGGGTCACGATGCACCATGTGCTGGACATCACAACACCAGAGCCACTTACGACACACTGAAGCAAGTGGCGTACTGGCCCGGTATGCAGCAATACGTGGCAGAGTATGTCAGAGGGTGCCTGGTTTGCTGCCAATTTGAACCAGCAAACCCAAACCACAGAGCCCCACTGCAACGCAGAGGAGTCATGTTCCCATGGCCAGACTGGGTGGGACCTCTGCCCAGGTTAACAAGGGGCAACAAGTACTTCCTCACAGTAGTATGCCAATTCACCAAGTGGGTAGAGTGTCTTCCAGCACCCAATGACACTGCCCAGACCACGGCATACCTACTGATGAACCACATCTTCTCCAGTTTCGGACTGCCGCTAAGGGTCAACTCTGACAGAGGCACACACTTTACAGCTGAGATCATGCAGCAGACTTGGAAGCTCCTGGGTGTACAGGCTCAACTACACATCAGCCACCACCCCATGTCATCAGGCCAAGTGGAGTGAACCAATCGAACTGTGGTCAGCATGCTGAGGAAATATGTGTCTGCCAACCAAAAGGACTGGGATGCAAAACTTCCCCTGGTACTCATGGCCATCAGAGCCACCCTGCAGGAATCAACTTGTGTGTCTCCCTTTGAATTGATGACTGGGTGGAAAATGACCCTACTGCTGCACCTGCTGTGCCAACCGGGAGACTCCAACCTTGTCACAGCCTACACCACACACCAATACCTGGATGAGCTACACCGGCACCTAAGGACGACATTTGCTTTTGCCCAACAACAGCTGCAAAGGAGCGCTGAAGGCCAGAAAGCATATTATGACCGGAAAGCATCACACCAGGAACTGAATGTGGGTGATAAAGTCTGGTACTACAACTTCACACAGCCACTCCAGACAGCCTCCAAATGACTGTCGAATCAGCTGCTCCCCCACTGGACAGGACCGCACGAGATTGTGGACAAACTCTCCGCAGTCGCGTACAGAATCCAACTAAGGTGGGGACAGAAAGACCCAATTTTCAAATCGGTCCATCGAAATCAAATAAAGAGACATATGGCCGCTGGCAGGGAAAGGCAAGGGGGGGCTAATATAAACTAACCCAGTCACAGTCCACAGAGCAAGGAAACCGTCCTGACCAACCAGGGACATCAACCGCTGACCTACTGCCTTTCTCTTTCTCTCTCCCTCTCTTTTCTACACTAGGATGCTGCTGTGGCTCACCATCCTGTACCTCCAGACAACCGGAGGACAACCGCAACCAGAAATTGCCACACCGGGTCCAGCATCAGGCATTGTACTGCGAGAACAACCTGGATTCCTCATCACCAACTGCAGGACCCACACCCAGAAAGTGTACATCCGACTCAACCCTCGCAACGTCTACCAAGCACACTACCCATGCACTGTGGCACAATACAGCTGGGCAGGCACCCGATGGACAGAGAACACCCTCAATCACGCAGAGGCTGATGTCAAGTACATGCTCACCCAACTGGAGAAAATGACTGTCACCCAAGCAGAGCTAAGCGGACACAACCGCCGTACTAAGTGGTTCTTGGAAGCTTTACTCGGAGCCGCCGCTGCTGTCGGAACCCTGTTCAACATCGGCATGTCTAGAGTCAATGCAGTGAGCCTAGCCACCGTAAGGCGACACGTGGCCGAAATTCAAACTGAGATTCCACAGCTTAGAGAGCAGCTCGCGACCCAAAGTCAAACCCTACAGACCATTGGCAAATCATTGAAAGGCACTGTGGTTGTCCTCAATACTCACAGCGTCCTGCTGAACCAAACTATGAACTCAATGAAGCAGTTGTTTTCAATCTTCCAAAATGATTTTGCTCAAACTCAACTGGTCACATCCCTCATGACAGACATGCTGCGAGAGGTGAGCTCCTCCATTGACAGCTTGGCAATGGGTAGGATTCCAACGTACCTGGTATCCCTGAGCCTCGTGCAATTGGGGCTGGCCTCCGCTACTACTGGCCCAACCGACCCTCTGCAAGCACATCTCGCTTACTCTCTGGGTAGCGCCATCCCCTTACACATCGATCCCGAACAAGGTGAGGTGGCCTTCCTCCTAAATCTACCCATCATCGAATCGAACAACATCTACAGGCTCAAAGACGTTGTCAATGTCGGTTTTTGGCGAAGCAACACCCACATTAAGATACACACTCCAGATGTGGTGGCCTACCATGACAGCAATACCCAGCTGTATCTGGCCCCAAACCTACGCATGTGTACTTTGACGAAAGATATTCACTATCTCTGTTCCAACAAGCCTTTCCTCAAGGATAACACCGAAGGGATCTGTGGATTGCAGCTGATGAGGAGCGGCACCCACTGCCCTGCCGAGGCCAAGCCGCGCACCCAAGTCATCAAAACACAAGCCTAGATTGTGGGTAATCGGTGGCTGGTCAACACTCCCTCACGTACGGCCACCCTGACCTACAATCAGCATGACACCGCCACCCATGTCAGATTTCCCAACCAGAGCCTGTGGATTCGAGTACCGAAAGGTGCCATCCTCCATCTTGACGACCTGGCATTGTATCACCTCCCGAGTGAAGAGTACTGGTCAGAGCTGGAAATCCCGGCCTTCTTCAAGAACCACAGCCTCACACTGGATCCAGAACTGGAACTGAGGATTGAGCAAGGGGGGACCCAATTAATCGACCTCACTCCCCTCGATGCGACCCTCCAAGCGCTATCCCGTTCGTCCAGCCCGACCAGTTCAACAGTGGTTCAAGCCTGGACAGCAGTTGACACGGCGCTCTGCCTCTCTACGGCCATAGGCTACGCCCTGACGCTAGGCCTGGCCTTCACCCTGTCAAAACGGATCAACGCAACACGAGAATCCATGAGCAGGTGCATGGCCGCCCTTCCTTGAGGCTTCAAACGGAGACCACGGGGAGAAGAGACCCAAACAGAGGCTACACCCAACCTCATCGAGATGGATCCTCAACCAGGAGATCAAAAAGTGGAGGACAATTAGGAACCCCCATCAATCGACCAGTTTGATACACTCGCCACCCAATCATCATGACGACTGTCGCCCAACGATGTCCACACTGGGACATCATTGTCCAAAAGGGGGGGACTGTAACGTATGACGGTACCCAAACTGATTTCTGAATTAACCCAGACGGAACATAGAAAGTTTCACCACTCAGGTGACCGAGAGTAACCCCGAGAGACCTCCTGCGGCCAGATGCCCTTTGGAATGCAAGAGACTCTTTGAAACACACACACACACACACACAACTTACACCTGCAATAAAAGAAACCTTTGATGATTTAACGGGTGTGAACGTCTGGGAAACTTCACGATTTAGGTTCGTCAGCAGGGGTCCACCGAAACTCCGACCCAGGGCCTGTAAATCTCTGATCTAATCTCTGTTTACGACCACATGGATTAGCATCAGAGTCAGCAAGGCTAGAAAAAAAAAGTCCTCCCTAAAGGTCACCCTGAGGTGACCAAGGACCGGTGGGATATTAGAAGAACGCCAGCCCCCTCTTCTGGACATACACACACTCACGCACACACACAGTGAAAATGTCTCTTGAATGTAACATATAATCATATTTCTAGATAGTTATAATGTATTCATATATGCATGTGTTGTGTGTCTAGATAACCTAACTATAGTGATTTTAGATAGTCTAAGCGAGAAGCTAATTTTAAGTTGTCTGTAACCATGTCTAATGATCCTTCACTGTCCAAGATATCATAATTTCCTTGAAGTTTGGTACCAAAATCATTGTCTCGTAATATGCCAATTAATGATGCATACTATAGGACGATGGGATGTATCATTCTATATTTTTCCATATTTTATCCTAATCCAAACTTAATACAAACCCCGCCCTGACATGCGACCCGCTCTGGGACAGACCAAGAAAGTTCTCCCCCCAGAACTTTCTCATCTCTCTCTGGATTCGCCAGCAGCTCAGAGAGGTGTGTACATTGGCATTGTCCATAAAAGACCGTGACACGCGTTCCTCTTTGCTTTTGCTTTTTTGCTTTTTCACTTTTGCTTCTTTCTTTTCGCTTTCTTCTTTCTTTTCATCTTCTTCCTTTTTCTTCTTTTTCTCCTTTTTCTCTACTTTGACTCCACTTTTCTCTCTCTCTCTCTCTCTCTCTCCTCTCTCTCTCTCTCTCTCTCTCTCTCTCTCTCTCTCTCACAGACTTGCTCTCTTCTGCCTTCCTTTTCCGGTATTCCTCCGGACTCTCCTTTGTCTCGTTAAACCGCATGGCAATTACCGTTTTCTTTTCTACTTGGCGAGACCCAACTCCGTTCACCCCGACTCTACTGATGCGGAAGATTCAGCAAACTCCTCGCTAAACCTACGAACCAAGGACCCTCATGAACGGCATAAAATTAACGCAAGTATAAATTTTAATCGATCTATAGAGGTATCCTTTAAGTCAGTGCCCCTTTGTTAAAGGTGAATTTCATTTCATTGCTGATTCTCGAGGTTAAACTGTTGTGTGTTCTGCCATTCTGTTATTTTCATCATTTTTCATTGTGTTTCTTCCACTTACCCTGTATATATGTATTATTTGTTTATACCTAGTTCTGTATATCAGTAGTTTTGTACGTAGTTATTAAAATCCATGGTTATCCCGCTGGATCATCTCTGTTTTTACTCATGGCAAGGTTCACTTTTAATGTTGCTCTTCGCTATGCGCTGTATTTCTTTTAACTTAGAATAAACTATGTTTCGTGGCCAGAAAAAATACTTTATTCTTTTAGAGTAATATGAAGACTGTCCTGGTAAGTTTGGTGGACAAACAGATCAAGCTGCTTCGCATTTAATTCTAAAGCTAGACTACAGTAATTAATATAACATTCCCTTTCATGGTTGATTTATATCCATAACTAATCAGAATACACTTTGATTAGAGCTATAGATATATTTCACCCATTTGAGCTAGACTCGCTACAGACTCAACGCCAAGAAAAGCGTTCTTTCTCCTGCTCAGAGGACAACGTATTTGGGGGTTGTATGGGATTCAATCACGATGCAGGCACAGCTTTCTCCTGCGCGCATCGAATCCATTGTAAATGCCCTAAAGAATATCAAGCTAGGCCAGAGAATTACGATTTACTTCTTTCAGAAGCTTTTAGGTCTCATGGCAGCTACATCCATGGTGATACCCTTGGGTCTACTGCACATGAGATCATTTCAGTTGTGGCGCAGAGCCAGGGGATTTCATCCAAGGGCCAATCCCCAGAGGCAATAAGGGTCACGGGCCAGGGGCTTCGTACCCTTTCTATGTGGTTCAGACCCCGGTTTCCGACTTTGGGTCCCACTCTAGGTCCGTGTTGTAGTCGCAAGATGCTAATGACAGACGCTTCCCTCATGGGTTGGGGTGCGGCCTTGGATGGCTGTCCAGCCCAAGGGATCTGGAGAGGTCATCTTCTTGACTGGCACATCAATTGCCTAGAAATGATGGCTCTATTTCGGGCCCTGAAATACTTCCTCCAGCAGTTAAGAGGCTACCATGTCCTTCTGTGGGTGGACAACACAGCGGTAGTCTCTTATATAAATCACCAGGGCGGACTGCGTTCGCGCCGCCTGAACAGGCTAGCCCAGCAGGTCCTGCTGTGGGCACAGGACAAGTTCCTGTCCCTCAGGGCGCTTTACATTCCTGGGTATATGAATGTGGGAGCAGACTTGCTGTCCAGACAGGTTGTGACACTATGGGAATGGAAACTCCAGCCCAAAGTGGTCAGTCAAATCTGGGGAAGATTTTACAAAGCAGAGGTGGACCTCTTGGCTTCACAGGAGATGGCACAATGTCCCCTCTACTTCTCTCTGACTCCTCCAGCTCCCCTGGGTCTGGACACCATGGCTCATACATGGTCCAGACGGAGTCTTTACGCATTTCCCCCGATCGCTCTGCTCCCGGGAGTCCTGGCCAAGGTCCGTCAACAGGGGTTTCGCCTCTTACTGATAGCGCCCCATTGGCCGACCAGAGTATGGTTCTCGGATCTAATATCTCTCCTCGACGGCTCGCCGTGGGTGATTCCAGTCAGGAAAGATCTCCTATCTCAGGCACAGGGGACAATATTTCATCCCTGGCCCGAGCTCTGTAACCTTCATGTCTGGCCCCTGAGGGGGACCAGCTAAGGGATGCTGGGTTCCCTGCTGACGTAGTAGAGACCATTCTAAGTACCAGGGCCCCCTCCACTAGAAGAAGTTATGCCTTCAAATGGCACATTTTTGAAAATTGGTGTATGGCGCACAACGTAGACCCAGTTCACTGCCAAGTGGTTTCAGTGCTGGAGTTCCTGCAAGGGAAATTATCCTCAGGCACATGTCCTGGTACTCTCAGAGTCTATGTGGCCGCCATTTCAGTGTGCCATGCTCCGATTGATGGGGTTTCTGTGGGAAAGCACCTTCTAGTCGCTCGCTTCATTCGTGGGGCCAAGCAGTTGAGACCATCCACGAGAGCTACAGCCCCTTCGTGGGATTTAGCTATAGTGCTCAAGGGTCTGGTTGGCAACCTTTCGAACCACTAGAGTTAGCACCTGTCAGGTCTCTGACCCTAAAGATGGATTTTCTAATGGCTATTACTTCTCTGAAGAGAATTGGGGATTTGCAGGCTCTGTCAGTTGCGCAGTCCTGCCTAGACTTTGCCCCTGGGCTGGTCAAAGCTATCTTGCATCCTCACCCTAATTACCTCCCGAAAGTTCCATTCTTGACCATGCATCTGGTCGTTCTTGAAGCCTTCTGTCCCCTGCCTTTCATGACTATGGCGCAGGAAAGACTTCACTTACTGTGTCCAGTATGTGCTCTTCAGATTTACATCCACCACACCAGCCAGTGGCATAAGACGGAGCAGCTCTTCATATGCTATGGTGGCCGCAATTGGGGGTTGGCTGCCACTAAGCAAACGGTGTCTCATTGGGTGAGGGATGCCATTGCCCTAGCCTACGAGGCGCATGGTCAAGCTTCACCGCTAGGTGTTAGGGCTCATTCAACCAGGGGGGTTGCATCTTCTATGCCTTTGGCAAAAGGTGTCCCACTCCAGCAAGTGTGTGATGCGGCAGGTTGGTCCTCTCCACACACATTTTTCAGATTCTATAGTTTGGATGTCCATGCTACTCCGGGCTCGCATGTCCTTGAGTCAACATCCCTTAGGCATGTCTGAGACCTTCTTCAATGTTTGTGCGCACACACTACACAACCTTGGGGGTCCAGACACTTCCAGTGCAGCGGCGTTGGTATTCTCGTTCCCATTAGCATTTCATGCGCAGCATCGAGAGTAGCTTTTGATAGGGAACATTTCGGGTTGCTTGACTGTAACCCTGTTCCCTGAAAAAGCGGGAACGAGATGCTGCGCCTCAATGCCGCACTGCAGATGTGTCTGGCGTCTCTCAGACAAAGTGTAACCTGAAGTTATGCCTGTTTCACATCTATTTATAACCTGCAGGGGCAGGTTCCCGCTTTTTCAGAGAACAGGGTTACAGTCAAGTAACCCGAAACGAATCTAGCTAATCTGCTGCATACAGTAAGTTTAAGCCCTTCTAAAAGAAGTGAAGGCAAAGTAATAAGTTGATGATTCATTCAGGTCATGGTTTGTGAAATAGCATATGACCCTAGAAACTCGAAAATTCATTCACTCTGCCGAAACCCATTATCCCCCCATTTATGTATGCGTGTGTGTGTGCGCATGCGCGCATGTGTGTTTATGTGTTAGATTAGTTTCTGTGTAGTCAAATAGAATCGAATAGAGTTTAATAAAGTCTCATTTGTTCTTAAATATACATGTTTTATGCGCTTTACAAATGTCTACTGCCTTGAATCGCCGATCTTGCTACAGTGCTCTTAAAATAATGTTTCACTATGTTTAGGATATTATTGCCAGTGGCAACGGAGTTAATATCAAATGCATAAATGCTCTAAGTTCAACTTCAATCACTGGACGAACAGTTGATCAGAAATACTAAATTAGCCAAATTTCTCCTTTCGAGCTGATCTGCTAATCTTTCCTACATGTTTGGTGAAGAATACAGGTAGCTCCATCTAAACAGCTAATTTTACTTACATAAAATGATGGAGAATGTAACAACTTAACCTAAACAGCTAATTTTCCCTACACCGAGATGTTTTATCAGTGAGCCAGAGTCCAGTCCTAGCACAGACCTGAGTACTTCAGGGTTAAAATCTAGCCTTCAATAAGGGCCCATAAATGGCTAGCTAGCCATCCTGGGATTTGAACTCACAAATTTCCCATTTGCCTTGAGTTAACCTTGACTCGCTCTGATGCGACCTCTGGTCATAGATGCTCAGCATGAATCCTGTGTATTCCCAAACCAATCCACTTTTACAGCAAAAACAAGCAATTGAGTACATTAAGTACTGTGTCCAAAGATGAATGTGAGCAAAAATACCTGCCAGGGGGCCTCAGAAGACTAGTCTGGGAAACACTGGACTAAAGACTGATGTGTGCTCCTTTCTGAACAGGAAGCAATTTGCAAAAGTCATTCCTCCATACAGAAATTTCCAAACATGCCATACAGCTCCACGGCAATTTGCATACACTGCCTTACATTAGTATTCAAGCCACCCCTCCCACCCCCACTGGTAATTATTTACCTTGGATTATTATTTACCAGTATCAGTATCTATGCCTTCCTAATCATAGATGTAGCTTCATAAATTCAGCTTCTGTTACCATTTAGCTTTAGTCTAGATATCTGTTTTTTGAAAGACAAGTGTTTTAATGCACAGTATCTGAGCTACATTATTTGTAAAGTACCATCTAACTACAGAACTACTCCTGATAAAGCACATACCAGGCTTAAATAATCAGACGTTGTGATTTCATCCATCTGCCTCTCTCTTTCAGTTGTTACAGGTTTATACATAGGAGAACTATTCACTTACTGGTAGCAACTTCAAATTGAATTAAAAATAGCAAAATACAGTTCTAAGGTCACATTAAACAAAAACAAAATTGTTTTCACTTTGTTGAATGAGCACCTTCGTGGCCTGATATGATCGTTCTATTACCATCCATTTCTCACACGCCCGAGGTGGCGACCCACTGTTCCGCTTGAATAGCAGGAGATCGTCTGCTAATGAGGGTCAGGAGTGAATCAGCATGCCTGCAGCTCATTTGACATTTTCATAACATCTCCTGTGAAATCTACATCTATAATGCATTGTAGAGCCACATATTAAAAACTATGGTGCATTTAAAATGCATAAGAGAGCTAGTTTCATCAATGTTTTTTTTTCATGTGTGTGTGTGTGTGTGTGTGTGTGTGTGTGTGTGTGTGTGTGTGTGTGTGTGTGCGTGTGAGAGAGAGAGAGAGAGAGAGAGAGAGAGAGAGAGAGAGAGAGAGAGAGAGAGAGAGAGAGTGTGTATGTGTATGTTTCCCAACCAGGGATTGAGCACATTTCAATAGTTCATAGTACTGTGACCGAAATGTCAATGTAATTAAATTCAATTGTAAAACAAAATCTATACACTTAAACATTGCTGTAAATTTACAGTATTTATTTTACAGCCAAAATACTGTTTAATTATTTTTATATGGATTATATAGATTGTGAAATTAGATTAGGGAACGCACTGGTACTTTACAGTAAAATACCAGAAAAATACAATGCATTTTATGATATCTAACATTTTAGGCATGAGAATGCTAAAGACTCTTTTTTTACGATATCTGAAAATCGGTAGATTTTGTTTTCTACTTTAGCAGTAAAGGGCACAAACCCTCTTTGATGTAAGTTTATATAGGGTCTGTGTACATTTTAAGTATTTGTTTCTTGCATTAATTTGAGGCTTACAAAACAAAAAAATGTTGTTTTCTTGGTTTTGTCTATAATGGAAGAAATGGGAATTAAGCCTAAATGGCCATTTAATCATTACGCACAAATTGCACATGCAGATTGATTATTGGATTGGATTAATAGGTGGGCCTAAAATGCTGATTGACCCTCACTGGTCAACCTGCATGATCTCTTATGCTTACTGTATACCCTGCTTTTTTTTAAGGTTCAATTTAATGCATGAAACAAATGGTTAAAATGTGCATGGACCTAGGCATCTATTAATAAAAACCTCAGTAAAGCACTGAACTGTTGCTTTTGGTGCAAGTTAATTCAGTGGTAGAGGTGGTTGAGGCTATATTTGAGGGATGTGGTGGCTCAGTGATTACAAGTATTACAAAAGTTTCACTTAAAATCTCAAGGGGTAGTTAAGGCAAATATAATTTAGGCCAAAGGGGTTCAACTGACAAAAACGTTTTGGGAATCCCTGATATATTGCCAGACATGGACTATCAAGAAAAATATAAAGTCAGACAAAACCCATTTTTCCACTACATAGATTAAACACTACACAAAATAATGAGGCTGTTCATTTGATTCAGTAGAGATGCTGTTTTGGAAATAAACTTCCTTGAGTCAGCAAACAACATAAACAGGGCATAATTTAGCAATAATTCAGTGAGACGGATTGAGAGCACCAGGGCAGTAATGCTGAATTTACTGTAATAAATATTATCCGTGGAGTCAGCTGCTCACAATAAGCAAAATAAAAAGTCAAACAGGTAAGTGTGAGTTGTAGTACATTGTATTGTAGCGAAAAAGCTTGAATGTATGAAAGCATATCACATGTAAAATTCAAATGAAATCTAATGTTTGGATTTTGTGCAAAAACAAATGCTAATTAAAATATGTGAATTCATTTTCCCTCTTGAGTGCACTTTAATTCAAATTCAACTACAAAACATATATTTGCATGTATTTTTGTGTAATTACAGTCCAAACTAAAATGAAAATGGTTCAAAGTCCATTTAACATCTCATTTTCAATGTCTATATGGGTTTCATTCTGCTATTTTGAAAAAGTCATAGAAATCCTTCCATTTGCTATTGCACTTCAACTCAGTCAGATATTAAATGACTTTGCAATCCCATTTGAATTAGCATTTTCAGCATATTTTGGAGGAAATAATGAAATCATTAGAACCTTATGGACATAACAAGTGCCTAGGACATTTTAATGTTTTTCAATAAGGATACTTCACTTGAAACTAATAAGTCTTTTCGAGCTGAAGAGATTCTTGACTTGCAGGTTGTGTTTTGTGGCTTTTACACCAATATTACACCAATATTAATGATGCTGACTTTGGCTGGAAAAAATAAGCAACAGCCAATTAAAACCAGCCCAAATGCAAGTATTGAAATCACATAGTTTCCCTAAATACTTAATAGTTAAATCACCAGTCACCATGTTTAACTAATCACCAATAATTAAACATCCTAAAATGTATTCCTTCTGTTTTAAACAGTTGTAAATAAAGTATAACTATGGGAAGAAGAAAACCAACTAACTGTCACACAATGCTATAGATTAATTTAGGAATCTACTGAAATATAGTTATACACTAATCATCACTTTAATAGGAACACCTGTACCCTTACTAATTCATGCAATTAGCAGAACACAACAGAACACAACAGGTTCAAGGCAGATGGGCTACAACAGCAGAAGACCACATCAGGTTCCACTCCTGTCATCCAAGAACAGGAATCTGAGGGTTCAGTGGGCACAAACTCACCGAAACTGAACAGTTGAAGATTTGATGAAGATTTGATATACTGTGCATTCTGAGATGCTTTTCTCCCCAAGATCCTGACCAAAATAAAGTGGTTATTGAGGAAGAATAAATGAATACATGAATGAATGAATGATTTCTGGCCTTTTTTCTAACTGCATCTTCCCTACAGAGATAGGTGCAGATCTGAGCGCTCATGAGAGGGTTCATGGACAGTAATGGTAAACTAGGAACTTGCCACTATCACTCACTCCTTCATACAATCACTAAGGTTGGATGATGGTGGCGTGGAGGAGTGCCATGCCTCTGAAAAGACAACAGCAAAACTATACCCTTATGCCTGTTGAAACAACAAAATGTGCACTTTTACCTGTTGCTAGTTGATGTTTACTACCCCGCCCCCTTGTTTGATGGACAGCTGGCAAATAGCTAAGAATCTCCTGCCATTCTGAAAGACATTGAATGATCAGGCATTTCTCAGAAGTACTTTTAATGAAAACCAGGCTTTAGGTGTCTATGCTTTAGGCTTTAAGATTTCTGTAAAGCTGGTATGTGACCATGTCTGTTGTTAAAAGTTAAAAGCTACACAAACAAAATTAAATTCAATTAAATTGGCACACTTACATTTTATCCTGACACTCCATCACTGTTAAATAAATCAATCCCCCATCAATCACCAGCAATATTTTTCCATTTGTCTGATTATTTCCCTAACACTTACTACAATTTAAAACAGCACAGTGCAAATTCCAAGTTGTACCGATGGAAGTTTTTGAATTGCTTTGTGTATTGCTTGATCTATTATATATCAACCAAATAATAAAAGTCATCCTGAGTCTAACTACAGGGGGGTAATAGGTGAGGCAAAGCCTTACTCTGCACAATCCTAATTATGTCCAATCTCTTCTGAGTAATACAGCTGAAATCCCTCAGCAGCATGTTTATCGAGCCTGCAATGTTACCCCTCTTGCTCCACTGCTCAGTCTTATTGAAATCAATGCAGGTATCTGGGCCATTAATTTGCCTCTATAAAGTTAGCACTCTGCGTTTAATCCAAGAGCACAAACATCAAGCATTGTCTTTGTTTTATTTCAGCACTAGAATAGCTGAGGAGAATAGCGATGAATTCTTTTCCCTTTAGCAAGAAAGACAGAATAAGAGGAAGGCACTTTTTTGTTGCTATTGACTAATATAAAGATATTTCAGCTTTAAAAATCCATTCCTCCTCTGAATTCATGGATTTACTGCAGCTGAGCTCAGAATGCTTCGTAGATCAAATGCAAGGAGTGCTACTTCAATCAATACACTATTTGGGATTAGACTGTCTGGGTCCTCCTGGTATGCAGTCAAGCTAGAATCCATGACACCTTTCACACTGCTATTCACCAGGAAGAAATGCAAAGACAGGTTTATCATAACCGTCCGTATCCAGTCAGGATGTCTCTTAGAGTCTCTTAGAGCAGGTAATGATTTTGCTGGTGGTGGTCCAATCCTCAGATGAGTATGTATAGCCATTCATCTGTCTGGGTGTGAAGAGTATGTCATAGTTCTATACATTTGCACTGTATTTATAATACAATTCTGAAGTGTTTGTTAAGCCAGGTTTATCCATTCATTCATCCATCCATTTTCCTTACAGCTTATTCTACACAGGGTCGCGGGGGAGCCTGGAGCCTATGCCAAGGAATTCAGGGCACAATGACATGCTACAGACAATTTGGAAATGCCAAACCTACAGTGCATGTCTTTGGACTGGGGGTGGAAATCTGAGTACCTGGAGGAAACCCGCAAAACATGGGGAGAACATGCAAACTTCGCGTACGCAGGGCTGAGGCAGACTTCGAATCCCCAACCCCAGAGGTGCAAGGCAAAACACTAAACCACCTTGCCCCCCAAGTCAGATTTATGTCATATGATTTTCAGGCCGATTTTACTGGCATACGGTATGTAATAAAAGAATTCTTTGGTCATGAGTTGAGATCAGCAGTCCTAGATTGCATAATGTGGCATGCTGACCAGCAGTCATTTTAATGCCGTTGCAACCAAAGACAGCCGATGACAAAGTTCTGGTAGCATCCACAATTTCTGATTAAACTCTCAGAGTGGCTCCTCTTGAGTGCCGCAAAAGAGAAGCATTTGCCTTATCGTTGGATGATCACAATAATATCCCCTGTCAATCAGAATGACACTGGCCAATCGTGGGTGTCTGTGAGCTCATGTATGTGAAAGAGGGCAGATATCGTTTTCCCCCAAGTGTGTTACGCTTCCCTGTGGTGCAGCATGAGAAATAGTTAATGCAGTGGGCTGACTTCACATGTCTTAAAGGGAGCATGTGTCATGGATGAAGCCCCGGTTGGAAGTTGTTGTATGATAGGGGCAATGGTGAAACATAAACAAAACAGGATTTCAAAGAAGAGGGATTTGTTGAATTGTGGCAGAAGAGGATATGGCAATTTGACAGGGCTAAAAGGAGACATATCACGGAAAGAAATGGCTGATCAATTATAGCTTCCTGTGTCCCTTTTATATAAAGCACACCTTGAAGAACTACCATTCATTTTGTTCTCTTTTACCCAGCCATGGATGGCTTAAAACTCCTCTTCTTCACTCTAATGTGATTTCATTGCTTCTATCATACTGAGGGCTTGTCTTGTTTATCTGATTGATGACGTGAGCAGAACATAGTCATTTTCATTAAAGGCAGATCTAGCATTAAAGGATCTTCAGGTATAATCTGGAATGGATGTTATCGCACATTCTGATGTTATTGCACGTTATGGAAATCAGCCAAGATTTTATTCAGCTCATCTTGTACAGTGTGACAATTAATAATCTTAAAATACTGCTGTATTCATATAGTCTAAAATCAGCTTTAACTTCACTTCATTAGTACAGTTTTATCACTATTCTTGTACAGTTCTCTTTTACAGGCCCCTAACAAATTCCAAAGTTAAAAAACCTATCGTATGATATTTTAACTAGTGTACACTGTCAGACAGGTCTAGCAGGACTACTAAGCAGATGAGTGAGCAATACACATACCCAAGAATTATTTCACATTATTCTGTATGATCCCTAGACAATGTTGTGCACAGAAATCCCAGGAGATCAACAGATTCTGAAATACTTAAGAACCAAGATTCCTCTCAAAATATTTAAATAAAAGAATAAAGAAAAAAACTTTCTTGCATTTCTTTTTAACTACTTTGTACCCTGACCAACTCCTATCCCCTAACTCTGTGAGAAACACAAAGTCTACAGTGGATTTGGAAATCCCTACACTTCTTTCCAAGCGTTTTCAGGGGCCAGATGGTGGGCTGGCATCTATGTCGCAACACTTTGGAGCTCTGAATGTCAATGATCCTGAATAAATAATGAGAACAAAAACACACAACGCCAAACAACGAACATGAGCTTAGCTAATGAGATCCCAAAGGTGACAAAAGTGGCCCGATGGCAGCCTGAACAACCGTCGCCTAGTGTGATAGCAATGTTGGGTGACACTTCTAATGCAATATAGCACTTCATATTCGAGCACTTAAAAACAACAAATGTTAGAGGTGACTGGATTCATTTCAAGATTTTTTTCCAGCACAGGCCATAACCTGCAAGGGTTTTCATATAGGTGAAAAAAGCCATGACTTTAACTGACATTCAGGGAGCACAAACATATTTCTGCTGCTGACATTGTAAAAACTGCTAAATGGTCTTTTCATGGGCTGTAAGTCTGTTTAAGAGCTCTATATTTACAATGTTTATCTTCTTTGCTGACTGCAGCAGAGCCTGAGGTCAGAATTACTTACTGAACAATAAAGTTGTTTGAATTGAGACAGATTTTCGGTGTAGAAGTCTGATAGGAACAGTTTGGGGTCTAACAACTTCACATCTGAGTGGAGAGATCACAAGTAACAGGTGCAGGCTTGCAGCTTCATTTAATAACTTGATTAGAAGTGCACACTTTAGGTGTTACTGTAGTAATGTATTTGTTAATTAAATTGTATATTTACAGCATACATATGTTGAATAGACAAAATTTCAAAGCTAACAGTGTGTTTGCTGGGTTTCAGTGTGATAGTGTCCCCAATCATGAACTCAGGTTACTGTCTGTGTGGAGGTGCTATGTTTGTTCTCCCTATGTCCATGTGGGTTTCCTCCAGGTTCTCTGGGTTCCTTCCACTGTCCAAAAACATGCCAGTAGCTGGTTAACGGTGTAACGTTAACGCAGCTGATATGCCATTAGATTCCTAGTTGGTTTTACACTTTGTAATTTCTGAGTACAAAATAAGCCATAATGCTGTTAAAAAAAAAAAAGAAAGTCCTATTTCTTTGGTAGATGTGAGTAAATTGATGCATGTTGCCATACCTACATGACAAAAGCAGCACAATTAAAACATGTAGTGTACCTGATTAGTTCTTGTACATAACATACAAAGTTTTCCAGGCAGATTGTCTTAGTTGCCCCCAAAATTAGGCACAAAGTGTTTAATACATCTGGCCCTGAATTTAATTTCCAATATTACAATGTCTTAAGGTTTTTTGTAAGCAGACTTTCAGGTTTCATCTGTGTGCTGTGCTTCTGTGCTTGATCTCTAAATACTGAATATAGATAATCAAAAGATGTGAAAGACATTTTGATATTCTTTACTTTGTGCTATTAATGGTGAATTAACATCTAGATCTTACACCAATCAGCCATAACATTAAAACCACCTGCCTAATATTGTGTAGGTCCCCCTTGTGCAGCCAAAACAGCTCTTACCTGTTGAGGCATGGACTCCACAAGACCTCTGAAGGTGTGCTGTAGTATCGGTCACCAAGATGTTAGCAGCAGATCCTTTACGTCCTGTAAGTTGTGAGGTGGGGCCTCCATGGATTGGACTTGTTTGTCCAGCACATCCCACAGATGCTCGAGTGGATTGAGATCTGTGGAATTTGGAGGCCAAGTCAACACCTGGAATTCTTTGTCATGTTGCTCAAACCATTCCTGAACTATTTCTGCAGTGTGGCAGGTGCATTATCCTGCTGAAAGAGGCCACTGCCATTAGGGAATACCGTTGCCATGAAGGGGTGTACTTGATCCGCAACAATGTTTAGGTAGGTGGTATGTGTCAAAGTAACATCCACATAACAGACATAACATCCAGCAGATCATTGGCCAGAGCATCACACTGCCTCCACCGGTTTGGCTTCCTCCCATAGTGCATCCTGGTGCCATCTCTTCCACAGGTAAGCAACGCACGTGCACCCGGCCATCCATACGATGCAAAAGACCAGGTTGGGTGGATGAATGGATTCATCAGACCAGGCAACCTTCTTCCATTACTCCATGGTCCAGTCACAACACATCAATATTAACACAAAACAGAAAGTGTATAGGTACTTACTTGGACTCGTAAGTACAAATTCAAATAACAATAACAGCTATGATAGTCAATGTTCGAATTACTTAAATGACAATACGACATATGTAGTTTATCCTATAGAGACTGTGTCTGTTCCCCGAGCTAAACAAATAGAAATTTTTGGAAAGTTTGTTTGAGTAACCTAATTAACATAAAATTAGACCATACTGAACGCACAGCCAGCACCTTTGATCTGAAGCTAGGACTGTTAAATATTAGATCTCTTACGTCTAAAGTACGTATTGTTAATGAAACCATTACTGATCAGGAGTTTAATATAATGTGTTTAACAGAAACATGGATTAAACCAAAGGAGTACATAGCATTAAATGAAGCCAGCCTTTCTGGATATAGTTATATACATCAGCCCCGTCTAACTGGCAGAGGAGGAGGTGTAGCACTCATTTATAATGAAAATCTAGGTGTCCCACAAAAACCTAGCTATAAGTTCAACTCCTTTGAAGTTCTTCATACTAGTATATCATATGTAACCACTAAAAATAAGTCTATTGAGTCGATTTCACTTATTATTATTTACAGACCCCCAGGGCCATATTCTGAATTTCTTGGTGAATTCGCAGTTTTTATCTCGAACCTGGTTGTTTCTCTAGATAAGGCATTAATTGTCGGTGACTTTAATATTCATTTTGATAACCCGGAAGATCCTCTGAGAACAGCGGTTGTATCTATTTTAGATTCAGTAGGGGTCAATCAGTATGTAATAGGACTCACCCATAATGGTGGTCACATTCTTGACATTATACTAACATACGGATTAAATATAGAAAATATAGTCACATTTCCGCAGTCTGAAGCTATCTCAGATCATTATCTCATCTCTTAGAGAATGCTTAGAGTTAATGTTCCGCTATACGTTAGATAAGGTAGCTCCACTTAAAAGAAAAATAATTAGAGAGAAAAAGCTAGCACCCTGGGACAATGATCACACACGCACCTTAAAACAGATCACTCGACAATTAGAACGTAAATGGCGTCAAATCAAATTGGCAGTATTTCAAACAGCATGGAAGGAGAGCCTCCTGAACTATAGGAAATCTCTTAGTGCTGCTAGATCAGTCTATCTCTCTACCTTAATTGAAGATAACAAAAATAATCCTAGATTCTTATTTAATACTATAGCAAAATTAACTAGGAATAAAACCGCCACATAAACAGGCACACAATCTTTATATAGCAGCGATGATTTCACAAGTTTTTTTATTGTCAAAATTGAAAATATTAGACAAGAAATTCAGACTATTAATTTAAAACCAGACAGTCTAACTAACCCTGTAGACAATAATATAGCAATATCAGATCAACAGTTAGAGTCCTGTTTCTGGAAGTGCTTTAGCTTGTTGGTAAATTTAGACTCTTCAAACTGTTTGATCTGTACTAATATAAGGATTCTTTACACAACTAAGCACTTTTATAAGTTACTCTAAGAGCATCTGGCAAATACCATAGGTGTAAATGTAAATGTAAACAGTGTGATGTGTTTACATTTAATGCGTTAATGAGTTTTATTATGCAGAATTCCAGTGTTTTAGTTCACACTGAGAGTCAGAGGATAAATAAAAGTGTGAAAATTCCTGATCTATCAAAGCGGGTGATTAAGGGATGATCTCTGTAAAAAACTTGGCTGCAATAATGTGCTGCAATAAACACTAATGGTTATAATGAGCCACTTCATTAAATAAAAATACAGCCATCATGGGCTGCATGGTGGTGCAGTGGGTAGCATTGCTGCTTCACAGCTCCATGGTCCCTGGTTTGAATAGCTCAGGTTACCTTCTTTGTGAAGTTTTGGCATTTTGTCCCTTGTTCATGTGGGTTTACTCTGGGTTCTCTGGTTTCCTTCCAGCATGCCAGTATTGGCATGGATTGGCTACTAACTTTCCCATAGTTTTGAATAGTGCCATGCAATGGTGTCCCACCCAGCATATTTTCCCACCTCATGCCCAATGTTCCCAGAATAGGCTCCGGATCGACCACAGGGTCACAGGACCAGGATAAAGCAGTTATTTAATATTATTCAATGAATGTAACAATCATTTCAGCCTGATGTCACAAGGTGATTTTGGACTTCATAAGAAGTACTAAGATAATTCTTATGAGTTTGCAAGTTCAGATATTTATCATATATATTTACATTATTATTAGCAAAGGAGGATTTCAGAGACAGCTAATTAATTTTTAATTAAATTGAATCCTAAATTTATTTTTATATTTTTTTCCTTCATTTATTATTTTCTGTATTTATTTTTTAATTTATTTTTACTTTTTAACTTTTATTTATTTATTATTTTATTTATTTTTTCATTTATTTCCATATTTATTTATCTATACATTTATTTATTTTTACTTTTCAGTGTGAAACATAGAAATGAGGGAGGAGGTCCTTGAGTAGCTCCAGTGCATCACTGGTTGAGAGCTCACGTACTGTATAAGCGTCAGGTCTACTTAAGCGATAGAGATCAGAGTTTTCAGAGAATGCACTTTCCAAATTGCTATGGGATGTAGCAGATCAACTGGAGTTACAGTATCTCACAAAAGTGAGTACACCCCTCACATTTTTGTAAATATTTTATTATATCTTTTCATGGGACAACACTAAAGAAATGACACTTTGCTACAATGTAAAGTAGTGAGTGTACAGCTTGTATAACAGTGTAAATTTGCTGTCCCCTCAAAATAACTCAACACACAGCTATTAATGTCTAAACCGCTGGCAACAAAAGTGAGTACACCCCTAAGTTAAAATGTCAAAATTGGGCCCAATTAGCCATTTTCACTCCCCGGTGTAATGCGACTCATTAGGTTACAAGGTCTCAGGTGTGAATGGGGAGCAAGTGTGTTAAGTTTGGTGTTATCGCTCTAACACTTTCTCATACTGGTCACTGGAAGTTCAACATGGCACCTCATGGCAAAGAACTCTCTGAGGATCTGAAAAAAAGAATTGTTGCTCTACATAAAGATGGCCTAGGCTATAAGAAGATTGCCAGCACCCTGAAACTGAGCTGCAGCACGGTGGCCAAGACCATACAGCGGTTTAACAGGACAGGTTCCACTCAGAACACGCCTCGCCATGGTCGACCAAAGAAGTTGAGTGCATGTGCTCAGCATCATATCCAGAGGTTGGCTTTGCAGAATAGATGTATGAGTGCTGCCAGCATTGCTGCAGAGGTTGAAAGGGTGGGGGGTCAGCCTGTCAGTGCTCAGACCATACGCTGCACATTGCATCAAATTGGTCTGCATGGCTGTCGTCCCAGAAGGAAGCCTCTTCTAAAGATGATGCACAAGAAAGCCCGCAAACAGTTTGCTGAAGACAAGCAGACTAAGGACATGGATTACTGGAACCATGTCCTGTGGTCTGATGAGACCAAGATAAACTTATTTGGTTCAGATGGTGTCAAGCGTGTGTGGCGGCAACCAGGTGAGGAGTACAAAGACAAGTGTGTCTTGCCTACAGTCAAGCATGGTGGTGGGATGTGTCATGGTCTGGGGCTGCATGAGTGCTGCCGGCACTGGGGAGTGTACTGTGACATGTACTGTGACATACTGAAGCAGAGCATGATCCCCTCCCTTCGGAAACTGGGCCGCAGGGCAGTATTCCAACATGATAACGACCTCCAAGATGACCACTGCCTTGCTAAAGAAGCTGAGGGTAAAGGTGATGGACTGGCCAAGCATGTCTCCAGACCTAAACCCTATTGAGCATCTGTGGGGCATCCTCAAATGGAAGGTGGAGGAGTGCAAGGTCTCTAACATCCACAAGCTCTGTGATGTTGTCATGAAGGAGTGGAAGAGGACTCCAGTGGCAACCTGTGAAGCTCTGGTGTTCCCTATCAAAAGCTATTCTCGATGCTGCGTATCAAACTCTAATGAGAACATTCTTTGTTCGACCGGTTGCGAAGCATGTGTGTTAAACACGCCAAGAATTGGCTTAAATAACCTCGGTGAGTTACATCACTCTGATTACATGCACCTGCAGGTTATAAATAGACGTGAAACGAACCTACTTTCAGGTTTCTTTGTCTTCAAGACCGCTTTGTGTGTGTGTGTGTGTGTGTGTTGTCTCCTGTCTTGTTAAAAGAGAGATTATATCATGTCTTGTGCTTCGGTTAGGCAATGCGTGCCGCCATCTGCACAAGTTATTCCGGTCGATGATCCACATGATTTTTGTTTGGATTGCCTCGGGGAAGAGCATGCTATTGCTGATCTTGAGGATGCTGAGTGTGAGCTCTGTGAGCGATTTTCTATCCAAGTGCTCCACTCAAGGCTTGCTTTCTTTCGAGGCTCAGCATGCTCGTTAAGATCCTGGGGCTTGCGCGTCGAGCTGGCTGAGAGAAGAGGAGTGCGCGAGCCTCCAAGAGAAGTCCCCGCCCCCACTGCTGAAGCACGCCCCGGTGCTTCTTCAGAGCGAGACTAGGGTGCGGTTTCTCTTGCCTCCGGCGATATGGAGACCGAGAGCGCTGCCTCTGAGCGCTCCTCACGCAACAACAAAGCATTTGGGGAGTTACTTGAGGTAGTGACTAATGCAGTGGCCAGACTTCAGTTAGACTGGCCACAGGAGCGAGAGAACCCCAGGCACTCCAAATTAGACGATATATTTCTGTCGGGTGGCCAAGGGGAGAGATCCCAACTTCGATCTCTCCCCTTTTTCCCAGACCTCCAGGAGGAGTTATCTTGCTCAGGTAGCAAACCTTACTCCTCGCATATCTTTGTACCCACGACGTCGATCTATTCGGCTATCGTGGGTGCTAAGGTGCATGGGTATGTGACGATGCCTCAGGTAGAGGAGACGCTCATGGGCTATCTCTCCCCTGGGAGTGCATCGTCACTTAAGAGGCCTACCCTCCCCACCAAACCTTGCAGAGTAACATCGTTGCTGGTGGGGAAGGCATTTCAAGCAGTGGGTCAGGCTGGTGCTGCCCTGCACACCATGGCGGTTCAGCAGGCTGACCTGCTGAAAGACCTGAGCATGGGTGGGGGTATTAGTGAGGAGGCATTTTCAGAGCTGCGCCGAGCCATGGATCTGTCTCTTCGTGCAACCAAGCAGACGGCCCGTGCCATTGGCTGTTCTATGGCTGTGTTGGTTGCCACGGAGAGACACCTGTGGCTCAACCTCACGGGCAAGTGTTCCTCCTTGATGCCCCCGTATTGCCTTCTGACCTATTTGGAGACTCCATGAACACGGTTGTCACTAGGTTCAGGGAGGTCAAGAGAAACACAGAAGCGTTTGGTGAGTTTCTTCCCTGCCATGCTCAGGCGTCAGGGCTGTCGGCCACCCAGCCCCGACCCAATCCAGTCTCTCTGCAGCGAGAGTCGCAGAAGCAGAGTGTGGCGAGCCGTGTGCCCCCTCGTAGGGACTGGGGAGCGGCTCGCCGATCTCAGCAGCCCAGCAAGAGGCCAGATCTGAGGACGATTATTTCGTCCAAGAAGAAGTCCTGAGAGTCAAGTGCCCGGGACCCTGGGGTGTGCCCTCCCAGGGAGGGGCACGAGAAGTTCCAACAGAAAGTGAAGGCTCCTTCCTGGCACCCTCAGGGGGCCTCTGTACAATCTCCACCACCACTGGTGTTTTGGGGAACAGCGGTCTCCAGCGAAATGTTAGGTGTTCGGTTGCCTCCTGCCATGTTTCAGGACACCAGACATCTAACATCCCCCCATCAAAGCGAAGTGTCAAAACTAGTGCCCCAGTTAAGAGGCTACCATGGCCTAGTGCAGGTGGACAACATGGAGGTAGTCTCTTACATAAATCACCAGGTCGGACTGCGTTCACGCCGCCTGAACGGGCTAGCGCAGCAGGTTCTGCTGTGGGCACAGGACAAGTTCCTGTCCCTCAGGGCGATTTACATCCCCGGGCATATGAATGTGGGAGCAGACTTGCTGTCCAGACAAGCTGTGACACACGGGGAAGAGAAAGTCCACCCTGAAGTAGTCAGTCAAATCTGGGAAAGATTTACGAAGCAGAGGTGGACCTCTTTGCCTCACAGGAGATGGCACAATGTCCCCTCTACTTCTCTCTGACTCCTTCAGCTCCCCTGGGTATGGACGCCATGGCCCATACGTGGCCCAGACGGGGTCTTTACACATTTCTCCTGATCGATCTGCTCCCGGGGGTCCTGGCCAAGGTTCATCAACAGGAATCTCGCCTCTTATTGATAGCGCCCCGTTGGCTGACCAGAGTATGGTTCTCAGATCTAATATCCCTCCTCGACGGCTCGCTGTGGGCAATTCCGGTCAGGAGAGATCTCCTATCTCAGGCACAGGGGACAGTATTTCATCTCCCGCCCGAGCTCTGGAACCTTCATGTCTGGCCCCTGATGGGGACCAACTAAGAGATGCTGGGCTTCCAGCCAACATAGTGGAGACTATTCTAAGTGCCAGGGCTCCCTCCACTAGAAGAAGTTATGCCTTCAAATGGCACATTTTCGAAAATTGGTGTATGGCGCACCATGTAGACCAAGTTCACTGCCAAGTTGTTTCAGTGCTGGAGTTCCTGCAGGGGAAATAGTCCTCAGGCACATGTCCTGGTACTCTCAGAGTCTATATGGCCACCATTTCGGCTACCCATGCTCTGATAGATGGGGTTTCTGTGGGAAAGTACCCTTTAGTCACCCGCTTCATTCGTGGAGCCAAGTGGTTGAGGCCACACACTAGAGCGACAGTCCCTTTGTGGGACTTAGCTATAGTGCTCGAGTGTCTGGTTGACACCCCTTTCGAACCACTAGAGTCAGCACCTGTCAGGTTTCTGACCCTGAAGATGGTTTTTCTAATGGCTATTACTTCATTGAAAATAATTGGGGACTTGCAGGCTCTGTCAGTCTTGCGGTCCTGCCTAGACTTTGCCCCCGGGCTGGTCAAAGCTATTTTGCATCCTCACCCTAATTATCTTCCAAAAGTTCCATTCTCGACCATACATCTCGTCGTTCCTGAAGCCTTCTGTCCCCCGCCTTTCACGACAATGGAGCAGGAAAGACTCCACTTACTGTGTCCGGTACGTGCTCTTCAGATTTACATCCATCGCACCAGCCAGTGGCGTAAGTCGGAGCAGCTCTTCATATGCTATGGGGGCCGCAACCGGGGGGTGGCTGCCACTAAGCAAACTATGTCACATTGGGTGAGGGATGCCATTGCCCTAGCTGACGAGGTGCGTGGTCAAGCTTCGCTGCTAGGAGTTAGGGCCCATTCAACCAGGGGGGTTGCATCTTCTATGGCTTTGGCAAGAGGTGTCCCCTTGCAACAAGTGTGTGATGTGGCAGGTTGGTCCTCGCCACACAAATTTGTCAGATTCTATAGTTTGGATGTCCATGCTACTCCGGGCTCGCATGTCCTTGAGTCAACATCCCTTAGGCATGTCTGAGACCTTTTTCAATGTTTGTGCGCACACAATACACAACCTTGGGGGTCCAGACACTTCCAGTGTGGGGGCATTGGTATTCTTGTTCCCATTAGCGTTTGATACGCAGCATCGAGAGTAGCTTTTGATAGGGAACATCTCGGGTTACTTGACTGTAACCCTGTTCCCTCAAAAAGCAGGAACGAGATGCTGTGCCTCAATGCCGTACTGCAGATGTGTCTGGCGTCTCTCAGACAAAGTGTAACCTGAAGGTAGGTTCGTTTCACGTCTATTTATAACCTGCAGGTGCACGTAATCAGAGTGATGTAACTCACCGAGGTTATTCAAGCCAATTCTTGGTGTGTTTGACGCACATGCTTTGCAACCGGTCGAACAAAGAATGTTCTCATTGGCATTTGATATGCAGCATCTCGTTCCCGCTTTTTCAGGGAACAGGGTTACAGTCAAGTAACCCAAGACGAGCTCCATGCCCAACAGGGTTATGGCAGTGCTGGAAAATAATGGTGGCCACACAAAATATTGACACTTTGGGCCCAATTTGGACATTTTTACTTAGGGGTGTACTCACTTTTGTTGCCAGCGGTTTAGACATTAATGGCTGTGTGTTGAGTTATTTTGAGGGGACAGCAAATTTACACTGTTATACAAGCTGTACGCTCACTACTTTACATTGCAGCAAAGTGTCATTTCTTCAGTGTTGTCCCATGAAAAGTTATAATAAAATATTTACAAAAATGTGAGGGGTGTACTCACTTTTGTGAGATACTGTATATCTCCTACCAGAGCATCCAATTCAGCATCCTCCAAAGTTGAGAACAGGTTGCTTAGAGAGAATAAATCACAAACTCATTATTAACCACACAACACAGAAATTAACACTAAAAAATTTGAAAGCTAAAAAGGCTATAAGGCTAATAGGAGCTGCATATCTTAAACCATCTTTCACATACACCAAACAACTTTGCAATGTTTCAAGCTGTTTGACCCATTGAGAGATGTTTCAATAGTACTTATAGGAAGCAAATAAGATGGGCGTCCCACCGTAGCACCCTCTGACTCGTACAGATTTAGAACATGCAGGGAAATTTTTTGCAGAGAGCCTAATAATACAGCTCTCCTAAAACATCAGTAAGCAACTCTACTCTAAATAACACATAGTCATTTGATGCATGGTTATTGACTTCATTTGCTAAGTTGCGCAACTCTCTAGCTGTTTGGGAAGCATCCGCCATAGTTTACATGAGAGCTACGACCTGACGTCACTCCAGTCTACGATGAACCAATGGTAAGCAAGACCAACCCACCTAATTATCATACAAGACACAGAAATGTAAGAATAAATACAAAATAATTTTTTTAAATGTTGAAATAAATAAATAAATAAATAAATAAATAAATAAATAAATATGGAAATAAATACATGCAGGAATAAATAATTATATAAAATAAACTAACACATGAATAAATAAATATGAAAATAAATGGAGATAAATAAAGAATAAATAAATAAAAGTTCAAAAGAATAAAAATAAACTTGCATGTTCTCCCTGTGCTTCAGGAGTTTTCTCTGGGCACTCCGGTTTCCTCCCCCAGTCCAAAGACATGTGTTGTAGGCTGATTGGCATTTCCAAATTGTTTGTAGTGCATGAATGTGTGAGCAATTGTTCTTTGTGATGGAAGGCACCCTGCCTTGTTTTCAAGTTCCCTGGTATAGGCTGCCAAGGAACCCTGTGTAGGATAAGTGGTATGGAAAATGGATGGATGGATGGATTTCAGAGAATGTTTGTGAACTCCTTAAGGTAGCCACCAGTCTTTAACTTATCTCAATTACTTTATAGTATGTAATTCGTTAATACAGAAGATTTACAAATCATTGCCAAGTTTTGAATGTTCCTTGGCATTGGAATATTGAATCGGCATTTAAATAGGAGCAGGCTATCAATAAAAGTGTCACAGTCACCCTGAGGACAACATTCACATGACCCCAGTGTGCAAATGTGGCTCGCACGTTGACAGCTCTCTCAAAATAATGATATCATTTAAGCCCCATTTGCCTGCCTGTATTGATATATACACTGAATAAGTTTGTACCCCTCTGAATAATTAGCTCACACTTTATGCCAGGAGAGGAGCTTAGTGGCTCTCTTGAGGAACATTCATTTAGCCTTTCTCTCTGTGGAGGAAAACAAAAGCTGTTTGTTTGGTGAAAAAAATCTCCATAACTGTTGCAGATTCGGCCTGTTTAAATCAGGAAAATGCTTGTGGAATGCAACACTGCAGTTAGCAAGAATTTTGCTGACATTTAGACTAATAAACCCCAAGACTCCCAATCAGTTTCATCAAACGGTATATAATCATTTAAAAAATATATTAGTTGTCACAAGGAAAGGGAGTGTCACCAGAGTCTTTATGTGGAAAGCATTTTCCTGATTGCATGCTGAAAACATCTCGTAGTGTCGTGCATTTTTCTGGCACCTCGGGTGAACTTTACTGTCATGGTAATCTTGGTAGTTTTACAACAAGCAAGAATGGCTGCTGTTTACTCATTAGCCCCGGCTGCATTTTCTCCAAAGTGCTAATGCCATCCATTTCACAGCATTCTGTCATTATAATCCAATGACCCACGTCTGATTAACTCATCTAATTATTCATGCACTCGACTGCTGTGTTTTTTGTGCCACAATAAATGTGTGTATGCTCCCTTCATGGTGGAAATGTAATTAACATACTAAACAGGAACAGAATGCCATCCATGTTTATTTGGTTGCATGGGTAGGTTTGTTTTTTTCATGAGTTATGAAAACCTTTGCAGAGGTATTTAATGAATACTTTTGGTTCTACTGTTGCTTTTTGTTCCTGTTCTTTTTTTCATAAATTGGTTGGACTGGCCTCATTAATTTGAGTTACAAGAGGCCACGCAACCTCAGCTGCTTGGACCACATCTCTGTTATGCTAATCCCAGCACACAGACCCTTTCTGAAATGTACCAAACCGGTTCTGAAACAGGTGAGAACCTTGTCTGAGGGAGCCATCTCAGCACTTCAGGGTTGTTTTGAGCACTGGAATTTTGAACTGGAATATATTCAGAGAGGCTGCTATATATCACAACACTACAGACTTGGAGGAATACACAGCATCAATGACCGGTTACATCAGCAAGTGCATAAATGATGTAACTTCCTTCAAGACCATCACTACATGCGCAAATCAGAAACCGTGGATGACTGCAGAAGTATGCTCACTATTGAAAACCCGAGACAGGTCTGACGACAAGGCAGCCCTCCGCACAGCAAGGGCCAATCTGTCCCGGGCTATCAGAGACGCAAAGCGCAACTATGCAGAAAGAATCCACAGTCATTTCATAAACACCAAAGACACAAATGTATGTGGCAAGGAATTCAGGGCCATCACAGAATACAAAGCTACACCACTTGTCTGTGATGATGATGCCTCACTCCCAGGTGCACTGAATGATTTTTATGCATGGTTCAAAACAGAGAACATGAGGAGGAGGTGAACCAGCTCGCAGAATGGTGTAGAAACAACAGTCTATCTCTTAATGTTGATAAGACTAAAGAGATGATTGTCGACTTCAGGAGAACCCAAATGGACCACTCACCATTGCACATCAATGGAACAACTGTGGAGAGAGTCACAAGCTCCAAGTTTCTTGGTGTGCACATGATGGAGGACCTCTCCTGGACTCTCAACACCTGCCTAGCCATGAAGGCCCAGCAGCACCTCCACTTTCTGCAGAGGCTGAAGAGAGCCAAACTCCTCCCATCCTCACCGCCTTCTACAGAGGGACAATAGAGAGCATCCTGACCAGCTGTCTCACCGTGTGGTATGAGAACTGCAGAGGACAGCTGAAAAGATCATCAGAGTCTCTCTACCCACTATCGACACCTCATTCAACAACCGCTGCAGCTGCAAAGCCACCAGTATTGCGGATGACCCCTCTCACCCCTCTCATGGACTCTTCACCCTCCTGCCATCTGGCAGAAGGTACAGGAGCATCCATGCCACCACCAGCAGACTCCGCAACAGTTTCTTCTCTGAGGCAGTCAGATTACTCAACACCCTGCTGCCTCCCAGTGCTCACCTGGGCCAGTCAAACACCTAACCCAGTAAGACTCGGTACCACTGCACACCACACTAACCAAGTAAGACTCAGTACTACTGCACACTGAACTTTACATAGCTGCATCAGTCACTTTATATTATGGAACTCGTTTTTGCTGCCAGTATTGCTGCTATACTTGTGCTGCTACTTTACACAATAGCTTACAGTGTACAGTTCATTTTCTGTGTATTTATTGTCAACTCTGAACTCAACTTGAGTTGTGTATTTACTGTCCTGTGTACTTATTGTTTTGTTCTGTGTATTTATTGTCTTGCACTCGTCTCACACTGTTGTGTATTGTACTTTATGTAGTCTTGTGTACTGTTTTGTGTTGCACCATGGTCCTGAAGAAACATTATTTTGTTCCAATGTATACAAGCTATATAGAGGAATGACAATAAAAAACCCACTTGACTTGACACAATGTATGCTCCAACACTGTCACCACCCAGCCCCCACATGTCCCAACACTGTCCCTAACACCATCCCCAACCCATTACTGCATGTCTCATTGCATACAAGTACTTTTTTACCATGCCTGGAGCTTAACCCTGTTTCCTGGGAATCACAGCATTACTGCTCCCACTATTCCCATACAGCTCTTTAATGTAAATATCTCCCCAAGAGCCATGTGCAGTCTGACATCTTCCTGTGGCTGAATAAAGCCAAACATGCTGGAACTGGGACAGAAAGAGAAGTCTAGACATATGTAGATAAGAGATTCACTCAGTTGCTCTGTGAGCTGCCTACCACTTGTGAACATTGCTTTTTAGGGAGCTTCTTGTTAAAAAAGCAGCATGACATAATGACTTAATAATAATGTATACAGCAAATACCTGTGATGTACAAGTGATGTTAGTCATGTGGTGACAAAGAGGGGATTATTGGCATGACTACATAGTTGCTCTGTAGTTCCTAATACATGCAACATTTGGTCGAAACGCCTACAACTCCACAAGGCTGATTTAATCCATCAATTCATCAATTTTACATACCGCTTATCCTACACAGGGTTGTGGGAGAGTCTGGAGCCTATACCAGGGAACTCGGGGCACAAGACAGGGGACACCCTGGACAGGGCGCAAACCCATCACAGGGCACAATCACACACACATTCACACACTAGGAACAATTTGGAAATGCCAATCAGCCTACAAGGCATGTCTTTGGACTAGGAGAGGAAACCGGAGTACCCAGAGGAAACCCCGGAGGTGTGAGGCAAACGTGCTAACCAATAAGCCAATAGATTCATCAAGAAGCCATTTTGTAAAGGATATGTCAAGAGATACTACATAAGAAAATATACTAGCTTTAATAAAGGTTAATGTCCATGTCTTTCATTCCATCAATAATTAACTATATTTAAACCTAAATATGTTCATGCAAAACCTTATGCTGTAATACCAGAGTGCTGATTCCTGCCTACCCGCATCCTTCATCTGTTTGCCAGATTTTTTTCCTTCCAGATTGAACTGCCTGAGGAAAAGTCAAACCCCTTAGAAGCCGCAAGTACACAACTGACATCCAATTCTCAATTTTGAGAGCTTAAACTCAATATTTGGTTACCCTTCCCCCCCACTGATAGACATATTCTGTGGTAGAAAAGGTAAAGTAATGAGACTATGGATGCCTGAAAGCTAGTGTGTAATTTGGATGGGCATATTCAATCAAGTCTAGGTCCTGTTCAATTTCCACCCTCTCAGGCAGTACACCGCCTATTTACTCTGACAGACAGGGGTTTCAAAAGAAAAAAAAAAAAAAACACTGACTAATTTTATGATATTAAGGAGCCTACAGCCACGTGGCTGTGATTAAACTCACAGTCTGTATGCTGCTGCCAAAAGGGACAACTGTTAAGGGTTATAAAGCACAGAGCAACACAAGGAGTAACAGCTATGTTGAAGGTTGTCTGTTTCTTTCACCTTAAAGCTTGACAGTTTTTCTGTAAAATCAAAAAGTTAAGAACCTTGATGTATATGTATCCCTATAGTTGGTTTATCATTTGATTACTATGTAACATCTTACATAGCATGCTTTCATAACTACTTTTGGAATGTGTTGCTGGCTTGCTGCCCTGCTGCCTCTTTAAGGAATCTTCAGATTCTTCAGAACTCAGCGGCCCACATCTTGAACATGGAAAGAAAATAAGAGCACATTACCCCAGTCTTATTTAAGTTACACTCAGTGCCTATAAAGTTCTGGTGTATCTAGCTGATTAATGTTGTACAGTAACTTGCTACAAGTACTGACGCTACATGCTATTCAGTTTTTAGTAGCAAGGCAAATGTGGTTTAATGCTAAATTTTTGACATGACTTCATAAATGCTCTGTAGTTCCTAATACATGCAACATTTGGTCAAAACACCTACAACTCCACAATGCTAATTTAAATCCACCCATCCATCAATTTCACATACCGTTTATGCTACACAGGGTTGCAGGGAAGTCTGGAGCCTATCCCAGGGAACTCAGGCCACAAGACAGGGGACACCAAGGACAGGGTGCAAACGCATCGCAGGGCACAATCTCATACACATTCACGCATCCATTCACACACTACAAACAATTTGGAAATGCCAATCAACCTACAACGCATGTCTTTGGACCAGGGGAGAAAACCGGAGTACCCCCCCAAATCACAGGGAGAATATTCAGGCTGATTAATGTTGGACAGTAACTTGCTACCAGTACTTGCCCTTGAGAAAGGCCCTTAACCCTCAATTGCTCAGATGTACAAATGAAATGAATATAAGTTGCTCTGGATAAGGGCATCTGCTAAATGCCATAAATGTACTGATGCTACCTTTTCATTTTTCAGGAGCTTTTACAGTAACACATAGGATTAAGCTACAGCTACAGACGACGGATTCTTCTAATAATGAAAACATGACCATCAAACATTTATGGCCATATTTATCACTGATTTTAAGTGTGAAATATTCATATTGCAAAGGATATGCAAACTGGAAATGAATCTACTGTCGACATCCAAAATTTTAGAAAACCAATTTATGGACACACATTAAGGTAGCTCTTTATCTTTTGATGCTGTTCTTGTTGTTGGTTACGAAGGTGATCAGGAGTGATATCATCAGGTGTTAAATATTTTCTGTTGAATTAATGCAACAAAGCAGCGACTTATCAAAATAGCCTAAACTGTTTCAACAGATCATGAAAGCTGACCTCAGGTATTTAGTTTATTGACTAATATAAAATAACAAGCAAGAAATTGCAGCAAATACCAAAATGCAGCTATTTAAATCAATGTTATATGGATTATTGTATGCCCATTGACGTTAACTAGCTAGCTAGGTATTTCTATAAACTAACTAAACCCACATATATATATATATATATATATATATATATATATATATATATATATATATATATATATATATATATATATATATATATATATGTGTGTGTGTGTGTGTGTGTGTGTGTGTGTGTGTGTGTGTGTGTGTGTGTGTGTGTGTGTGTGTGTGTGTGTGTGTTATGTTGTTTCTACACAATATAATGAATATGTCACTGTTGATTTTCCTCAGTTTGACCAAGTTGCTTCAGTGTATTTAACTATGTACAGTTGAAGTCATAAGTTTACATAAGCCTTGCCGAATCTGCAAAATGTTTTTTTTTTGTTTGTTTGTTTGTTTTTTTAAATAAGAGGGATCATAAAAATTGCATTTTGTTTTTTATTTGATACTGCCCTGAATGAAGTGGCTATATGATGTTGAGATCCATCTTTTCACACTGAGGACAACTGGGGGACTCATACACAACTATTACAAAAGGTGCTAACATTAACTGATGCTAAAGAAGGCAACATGCTGCATTAAGAGCCAGGGGATGTAAATTTTTGAACAGGGTGATTGTGTAAATTGTTATTATTTTGCTTAAAGATCTTTTTTTTTTAATTAGTACTGCCCTTCAGAAGCAACATAAGATATTTATATGTTCCCCAGAAGACAAAATAATAATAATTTACACCGATAAGTTTGCCCCAAGTCGCTTCCCCCAACACTGTTGCTGATCTCCTGATACAGTATAGCTCATCCTGAGCACTTCACTCAGCTGAGGCATGACTACTGCCAATGTTTTATCTTATATCAACCCTAATATGTCTTTCAGTTCAGCTCAGCTTCCCTGCTCTTCCATATAATTTAACACCTGTTTATTTATAGACAGTGGTTAAGGCCCTGTTGCACTGACCTGGAGTCTATGAGTTCATATCCTAGGTCAGTGAGTTGCTTGCTGTTCTGCATTAATCGCTCATTACTCAAATTATGTCCATGTTCTAGTTATAATTGTGTTATAAGGCAGCGAATGACTCCACGAGTTTGGAGCAGTTTCAATTGTGCAGTGTATCTTCACATGCTTTACATATCTCTTTCATATGATGATGATAACCTGCTCCCTTGCCAACTCAGGCCCACTCATCGTTGTTTTCCAATTGTTCACACTGTAGGTTCACATCTATTTTAGTCTGTTGCTGTCTAGACACTGATGCAATTAATCAATATGCCTCTTTTAACACAGTCAGCCTCCATAGCTTCCAAAACTCAGTGGTGCATATTTACTACTTGTTAACAAGATCCAGCTTAGCACAGCAGTTCAAAGCACTTCAATGGTGTGTACTTACTTGCAAATGAGATTGCATGCTTATGTATCACATCTCATGAGCACTCCAGTATTTATATCATTAAAGTCATAGAACCAGATATTGTGGAATAGTAGCTGGATTGGTTTGGAGTGAGGTTGAGTGAATTGCCCTAATCGGATGTATAATGTATGATGATTTCTGCACTGGCATCAGTTCTCGAGACCTGAAGGAGAATGTAGATTTATCTACAAAATAACAGAGTAGGATTTGTTCCACGGTAGATCTGGAGCCAATCCTGGGAACACTGGGCATGAGGCAGAATACACGTTGAATGGGAAGCCAGGCCATCTAAGGGCACCATGAACACACCATGAACACACATACATTCACACCTATGGGCAATTTATACTAGCTGATTGTTACAAATTCCCTCTCTCAGTACACATCACAGTTCCCTGCATGACATGTTTGTTTTGGTTTCACATTATGCACATTTGTCTGCATTTCCATGTGCTTTTGTTTCTGTCTCTCTTGATTTGTTGGTCTGTTTATGTTCTATGTCATGTCATAGTACCTTTGCGAAAAGTTTTAGCATGCATTTATTGTTACTTTAGATTCAAGCTGTGTTCCAGAGTTTTGTCTTTGTATTTCCTGGTTTTTGCCCTCAACTTTTTTTTTCCTGTTTTCTAATTATGGCTTATCTTTGTTAAATGTTGCCTACCTGTGTTTTGACCACAACTATGGACCATTGCTGGATTGCCCTAAATAAAACACATGTTCAGTTTGCGCTCTTGCATCCTGCCCTCACTCACTGTATGTTACTCCAGTTAACCCACTATGTTTTTGTGAGGTGGGAGAAAAAACCTGGAGAACCAGAAGGAAACCCATGCAGACACAGGAAGAACATGAGAAACTGCACAGACAGTGACCCGAGCTCAGGGTGCAAACAGGAACCATGGAATGACAATCTTCTCATTAGACTTAAATTTTCCATTTGTAAAACTTCTTATAAAACCTCAAAATATTTTTTACTTATTATCCCTAATCCCCTAATCTAATTCTCTCTAGCATGACTACAGCTCAAGTACCGAGAGTAAATCAGGCTGCTTTTGTTTTCACACCACTGCATCTTAGCTCTTGTTGGATTTGTTCAGATGCCCATGCATTTTTTCATCATTATTTTCTTTATAGTGCTACTGAATTCCCTGCACACTCTTTATAAACATCCATTTAGGCTTGGCCCTGTGGTAAAAAGTTGAAATGCGATAGCATATAAAGTCTGCACTGGCATTCAGCGCCTACACTGTATTGTATGACATGATGTATTGAGCAAAGCAGAAATGCACCTCTAACAAGCAGTCACCATGCATGAGAAATCTATTTTCATTTCCCGGGAGCGATAAAGCACTACACTGTATCATTTTCTATTGATATGAGAGAGGCAGAATGCATGTCACTCTCACTCCACAAATAGATGAGTGTAACAAGTAAACAAAGGGATGAAGGCATAGGCAGAAACACAGTAGAGGATGGATTGTGATTTTAGAAGGGCAGATAATAACCAGTGTACGTTCCAGGGAAAGTGTACATTCCAGGACATTCACCATCCTGCCTTAGATGCACAGCCTCTTCCCAAAGCTTCTGCCAGAGAACTCAGTAGCTACTTCCTGCTTGCAAGATCTCGAAATTATCATTGGTAGGAAAACCGTTTTCCATTTATAAATGATATTACTATATTCTACAGTACTGTGCAAAAATACACATGCAAAGAAATGCTGTAGAGCAAAGATGCCTTCAAAATAATGGAATTAAATGTTTAAAAAAAAATACTGTGAAGAGCAGTAAACAGCAGTAAATGAAACAAAGTCAATATTTGGTGTGACAAAAAAAACAAAAATAAAAATAAAAATAGTAGTCTCCGGTACAATTTGTGCAGTTTTATAAGGAAATTAGCTGGTAAGTTTTATTGAGCATCTTGCAGAACCAGCCACAGTTCTTCTGGAGACTTTGACTTTCGTACTTGCTTCCAATTTTTGCAGCAAAACCCAGCAGCCTGCATTGTGTATTTGTCTGAAAAGTGTCTCTTATGTAATATGCTGCTTTCTTTAATGACATACAAACATTTTTCTGTAACATTTAATTTTTCTGTAACATTTAATTTTGTGCTATAAAACTAATGTGTGGGAATCTAAAATGTTTTAGTACTGACCTATAATGTAGAAGTCATAAAATAAAAAATCTTATATATATCATATATATAATATATATATATATATATATATATATATATATATATATCAGTTGCAATCAAAATTATCCTCAATTGCATATCAGGTTTATTGTCAAAATTGACAGACTTTCAGCTGTTTGCAATGAACAAATCAAACAAAAGCAATTGAAATAGTTCAACACAGTGAATGCTTCAAATGGTTTCCCCGAATTCAACTGAAAATGCAACTTATAATGACTTCCCCAGTCTCAAAATTATTCAACCCCCTGAATAGAATCCCGCACAAATATGCAAAACAGGTGTTGTCTCAAGCACACTTGATGCAACTAATCAAGGGCTTCATTAGTTGCACCAGGTGTTCTTGAGCTGGAACTCATGAAATACCTAGGAGTTTGGCTAGGAGTTTGTTGAGTGTCATGTTTGACTGCATGTTAGAAATATGGCTAGGTCCAAAAAGTTAAGAGAAGAGATCATCGCCCTTCACAAACAAGGAACAGGATAAAAAAAAGATAGCGAAGGCACTGAATGTTCCTAGAGACACAGCTGAAGGCATAGTTCACAAGTTCAAAGTTAAGGGAACAGTGGTTACACTACCTGGACGGGGCAGAAAAAGGAAGCAATCAATTTCTGAGAAGGCAGGTTGTGAAAAACCCTTGAGTGACTGCAAAAGACCTGCAGCAAGACTTGGTGGCAACAGGCACTGAGGTTTCAGTGAGCACAGTATGGCATGTACTAAACTTAGAAGGTTTCCATGCCAGAACTCCAAGATGTACACCACTACTGACCCAAAAGCACAAGAAAAGTTGGCTGAAAATCATATAAATAAGCCACAGAAGTTTCTTCTGTTCTGTGGAACTTTTCGGCACAATGGATCAGCGGTTTGTCTGGAGGAAGAAGAATGAAGCATACTCTGAAAAGAACACTCTGTCCACAGTCAAGCATGGTGGTGGCTTGGTGATGCTCTGGGGCTACTTTGCATCCTCTGGCACTGGAAACATGCAGCATGTGGAAGGCGAGATGGATTCATTGAAATATCAGGAAATCCTAGGAGAAAACTTCATGCCATCTGTGAGGAAGCTGAAGCTTGGGCATCATTGGACCTTCCAACAGGACAATGATCCCAAGCATACCTCAAATTCCACCAAGGCTTGGTTGCAGAAGAAGTCCTGGAAGATTCTACAGTGGCCATCAGTCACCTGACTTGAACCCCATAGAAAACCTCTGGTGGGATTTGAAGAAGGCGGTTGCAGCATGCAAACCCAAAAATATTACTGAACTGGAGGCCATTGCTCATGAGGAATGGCTAAGATTCCTCAGGAACGCTGCCAGAAGCAGGTGTCTGGCTATGCATCTCATTTGCAGCAGGTCATAACAGCAAAAGGGTGCTCTACTAAGTACTAAAGATGCTTGCCATGAAGGGGTTGAATAATTTTGAGAATAATTTTGAGACTCATTATAAGTTGCATTTTCAGTTGAATTTGGGGAAACCACTTGAAGCATTCTTTGTGTTGAGCTATTTTAATTGCTTTTGTTTGATTTGTTCATTGCAGACAGCTGAAAACTAAATTTTGACAATAAACCTGATTTGCAATGGGGGTTGAATAATTTTGATTGCGACAATATACAGTGGGTATAGAAAAAAATCACCCCCCTTTAAAATAATCACATTTTGTTGCTTTTCAGCCTGAAATGAAAACGGACATAGTTTTTGTTTCATCCAGCTGTATTTACTCAGTGCAACTTATAACATCCAAGTGAAAGATATAACACCAACATGTCAGAAAAATAAATAAATAAATAAAACAGAATCACTGAGTTGGAAAAAGGATCACCCCCCTGCTAAAAATGCCTTGTAAACTCAATAAGGTGTAGCTAATCACCTTCTCAATGGCACACAAAGCCATTTGACGTTCAACTGTGATCAGCTGTGGTCATTTTGATTAGCTCAGCATGAAAAAAGCTTTGCTGGAGCATTTTGTAGTGCAACTGAAGCAAACAATCAACTATGGGTGGCAAGGCACTGTCAAAAGATCTCTGGGATAAAGTTGCAGACAGGCACAAGTCAGGAGATGGATCAAAGGCTTTATCAATGCCTAGAAGCACAGTGAAGTCTATTATTAAGAAATGGAAGGTATTTAGTACAACACAGACCCTCTCTGGATCAGGACGTCACTCCAAACTTGATGAAAGAGCCAGAAGGAAACTCATCAGAGAAGCTACCAAGAGACCTACAGTAACTCTGAAGCAGTTACAGGAATTTATGACAAAGAGTGGTCATTGTGTGCATGTGACAACAATATCACAAATTCTCCACAAATGTGGCTTATATGGGGGGGGGTTGCAAGAAAAAAGCCACCCATGACTGAACTTTGTTAATATGCACATTGAAGATTCTGAGGCCACATTGGAAAAGGTGTTATGCTCAGATGAAATATTTGGCCTCAACACCAAACGATATGTCTGGCGGAAATCCAGTACAGCTCACCATCCAAATAACACCATTCCTACAGCAAAGCATGGAGGTGTTAATATCCTGTTATGGGGGTGTTTCTCTGCAGTAGGGACTGGAGCACTTTTCAGGATAGAAGGAAAATAGATGGGGCAAAATACCGTCAAATTCTTGAGGAAAAGGTGAATGTCCTTGCATGGCCTAGTCAGAGCTCAGACTTAAACCCCATTGAAAATCTGTGGAATTACTTGAAGACTGCAGTCCACAAATGGTCACCATCAAATTTTACTGACCTTGAGCAGTTCTGCAAAGAAGAGTGGGCAAATATTGCAAAGTCTAGATGTGCAGTTAGTAGAGACATACAGTATCCCACAAAAGTGAGTACACCCCTCAATTTTTTGTAAATATTTTATTATATCTTTTCATGGGACAACACTGACGAAATGACACTTTGCTACAATATAAAGTAGTGAGTGTGCAGCTTGTATAACAGTGTAAATTTGCTGTCCCCTCAAAATAACTCAACACACAGCCATTAATGTCTAAACCACTGGCAACAAAAGTGAGTACACCCCTAAGTGAAAATGTCCAAATTGGGCCCAAAGTGTCAATATTTTGTGTGGCCCCCATTATTTTCCAGCACTCCCTTAACCCTGTTGGGCATGGAGTTCACCAGAGCTTCACAGGTTGCCACTGGAGTCCTCTTCCACTCCCCCATGACGACATCACAGAGCTGGTGAATGTTAGAGACCGTGCGCTCCTCCACCTTCCATTTGAGGATGCCCCACAAATGCTCAACAGGGTTTAGGTCTGGAGACATACTTGGCCAGTCCATCACCTTTACCCTCAGCTTCTTTAGCAAGGCAGTGGTCATCTTGGAGGTGTGTTTGGGGTCGTTATCATGTTGGAATACTGCCCTGCGGCCCAGTTTCCGAAGGGAGGGGATCATGCTCTGCTTCAGTATGTCACAGTACATGTTGGCATTAGCTCCCCAGTACCGGCAACACTCATGCAGCCCAGACCATGACACTCCCACCACCATGCTTGACTGTAGGCAAGACACACTTGTCTTTGTACTCCTCACCTGGTTGCCGCCACACAGGCTTGACACCATCTGAACCAAATAAGTTTATCTTGGTCTCATCAGACCACAGGACATGGTTCCAGTAATCCATGTCCTTAGTCTGCTTGTCTTCAGCAAACTGTTTGCGGGCTTTCTTGTGCATCATCTTTAGAAGAGGCTTTCTTCTGGGACGACAGCCATGCAGACTAATTTGATGCAGTGTGCGGCGTATGGTCTGAGCACTGACAGGCTGACCCCCCACCCCTTCAACCTCTGCAGCAATGCTGGCAGCACTCATACATCTATTCTGCAAAGCCAACCTCTGGATATGATGCTGAGCACGTGCACTCAACTTCTTTGGTCGACCATGGCGAGGCGTGTTCTGAGTGGAACCTGTCCTGTTAAACCGCTGTATGGTCTTGGCCACCGTGCTGCAGCTCGGTTTCCGGGTGTTGGCAATCTTCTTATAGCCTAGGCCATCATGTAGAGCAAAATTCTTTTTTTCAGATCCTCAGAGAGTAAATACAGCTGGATAAACCAAAAACTGTGTCCGTCTTCATTTCAGGCTGAAAAGCAACAAAATTTGATTATTTTACACTGTATAAGGAAAAACATGTTACAAGTCTTATATTGAGCATAAATAACCTCTCTAGTGCATTTATTCTTATTCACAATGATCTGCACATTCACCACAATATCTTGCGAAGCTTTTAAGAGGTTAGCAGCGATTAATATCTTCCTGTAATGTGTAGCAAGGTGGGAGACACTAGAACAGGATCTTGGACTACTCCTGTATGGAGAACCTCCATTCTGTTCTTACTTTTGCACATGTGATTATCCTTTACTGAGACGGCCATTAAAACACATTTATTTTGTGCTCCTTCATCCATTTTTACATTGATTGTGATCTATGTACATGTGGGAAACCAATTAAAGAAATGGTGGCTCTGTTATGCTGTGGGGGCATTTTGCTGGCATTGTTTGAGTCAACTTGTGCTATCATCATCCTATGATGAAACATTTCTATTCTGATGGGAGTGGTCTCTTCCAGGATGACCCCACCCCATCCATAGTGCACGAGGGCTGCACATGATGTATGATTTTTGGATGTTAAATAATGCATAATCAACATAAGCTTTATATAACCAGCCATTTAGTGTGTCTGTGTTGCTGTTGTTCTTTCTGTCTGGCAGAAATGCAGGATGTGTTTATGAAGAAGAAATACATGAAAAAGTAGAGGCCATCTAAATCAGTAACTATATCTCAGGAAGCCCTGAGGGTACCTGCGAAACTGGCTGGAACACCACTGTGTTTCTTTTTTGTATTCTTGAAATACAATGGAGTAACTTTTGAATATCCATGCATTCATAATTTGCCACAGGAGAGTGCTTCTGCCTCTTGCTGAGTCTTAGTCTGTGTCTGGTTGTTTCTAGGCAATTGGACAACAACCATAGTAATGAGTTTAGCTGGCCAGTCAGCACACTGTGAATGTGCTATCACTGCACATTAAATTGATCCAAAACAAGCACTTAATACATTGCAGGATTGTTCAGAGAGGGGCAATGATATAGGTTTAGAAGGATCAGTCAACCAAGAAACAAAGCTGATGTGATGTGAGTCAGTCGCAGTGGAAATCAAGTGCTGTTATATAGACCCTGTGGGAAATGAACCCAACAATAATGATCCCCAATTGAATCAATAGGAACATGTGTTTTCTCTCACTACAACTGTGTAAAAGCAACAACTGCGTAGTCTTGCCACTCTGACGATGTCATGAGATGTCAACTCAAATGCAACATGTGAAACCGACTAAACCAATGACCCCAACCATTTGCTAGCAGTTATTTATGGGACTCAGGGTTCAGTGGCCTTGTGTGCATTGAATCAAAATAGCAATCTAGATTAGATGTAATAGCTGAGATATGCGCTTTTGACTCAATCTCCTGAAGTCCAGTCCTCTCATTAAAGTGGTGAGTGCCTGCAGTTTTTGGCTCTCACGCAGTGTGTCAAAAAAGCATAATTAATATGCATAAATACAACCCCAATTCCAAAAAAGTTGGGATCCTGTGTAAAATAAAAATAGAATGCAATGATTTGCAAATCTCATAAAACCATATTTTATTCACAATAGGACATAGAAAACATCTCAAATGTTTAAACTCAGGAAATGTACCATTTTAAGGAAAAAATAAGGTAATTTTGAATTTGATGGCAGCAACACGTCTCAAAAAAGTTGAGACAGGGCCATGTTTACCACTTTGTAGCATCCCCTCTTCTTTTAACAACAGTCCATATACATCTGGGAGCTGAGAAAACCAGTTGCTGGAGTTTTGGGAGAGGAATGTTGTCCCATTCGTGTCTGATACAGGATTCTAGCTGTCAGACCCAACAGTCTCGGGTCTTCTTTGTCGTATTTTTCGTTTCATGATGTACCAAATGTTTTCAATTGGTGAAGAGGTCTGGACTGCAGGCAGGCCTGCTCAGCACCTGGACTCTTCTAATATGAAGCCATGCTGTTGTAATAGATGCAGTATGTAGTTTAGCATTGTCATGCTGAAATATGCAAGGCCTTCCCTGAAAAAGACGTCATCAGCATTTCAGCATTGATGGTGCCTTTCCAGATGTGCAAGCTGCCCATTCCATAGGCACTAATGCACCCCCGTACTATCAGAGATAGAGGCTTTTGAACTGAGCGCTGATAACAAGCCAGATGGTCCCTCTCCTATTTAGTCCAGAGGACGCAGCGTCCATGGATTCCAAAAGGAATTTGGAATTGTGTTCACAGACAATAAGTTCTGGAGGTGTTTCTGAGCCCATGCAGTGATTTCCAATACAGAATCATGCCTGTTTTTAATGCAGTGCCACCTGAGGGCATGAAGATCACGGGCATGCAGAGATTTCTCCACATTCTATGAATATTTTTATGATATTATGTACTGTAGATGATGAGATATTCAAAGTCTTCACAATTTTATGTTGAGGAAATTCTGAAATTGTTCCACAATTTGTAGACGCAGTTTTTCTCTAAAAAGAGTATCTCTAAGATACTCTTTTTATACCCAATCATGTTACTGCCCTGTTGCCAATTAACCTCCAGCTGTTTCTTTTTAGTAAGACTTACTTTTCTAGCCTTTCGTTGCCCTGTCCCAACTTTTTTGAGACGTGTTGTGGCCATCAAATTCAAAAATTACCTTATTTATTTTCTTTAAAATGGTACATTTCCTCAGTTTAAACATTTGATATGTTTTCTATATTCTATTTTGAATAGCATATGGGTTTATGAGATTTGCAAATCATTGCATTCTGTTTTTATTTACATTTTACACAGTGTCCCAACTTTTTTGGAATTGGGGTTGCATAATGAACCTGTGTTATATCGGATGTACAATATAACAATTAAATGTGATTTTTTTTAATTTTGTTTTCTTTGTTTGCTAAGATAAATTTTAATCTTTAAATAAGAAAGTCACCTATTATTCTGTAGACTGTGTCCTTGTTTACAGTAATGCATTGTGAATTTTTAAAGCAAAGAGGTTGAATTCTCAAATCTGGTCAATCAAATGGCGCACATTGTCTTTGTATAACAGCACGGCTCAGACAGTAGTTCTGGTTCTAACATAAACATTAGCTTCTATAGTAACATTCCATACACAGGGTCTTGCATGGTGGTGCTGTTGTTTAACTCTAACCCATTAAAAAGCTTGACATGTCATTCAGTAATAGCTTGTAAAAACATTGTAATCATTCACAAATTGCTTGGGTATTTAAACTGAATAACACATTTCCAACTCTGCTAATATATGAAAATAAAACATTTTGGGGTAGTAATGGCCTGGCACTTCACATTGGGCCTCTTTGCACCACCCTGGCATCAATTATTTTCAAAAGTGTATTATTTCTTACATAGAGTAATTTCCACTGATTGCCTTTATTGGAATTATTGGGGGGCAGGTTCAGGAAAATTATGAGCTCTGGCCAAAAGGTTTGAAAACCCTTGTCCTTAAAAAAATGGTACCAAATTCTACCTTTTCTTGTCAGTGGGGTACATCTTTTGTACCTTTAATGTTTATCTTTTTCACATGTAAATATGAATATATGTAGTGTACCTTTAATGGGTGTAATTGGCATTTACAGTTTAGCAGATTTTTCTTTCTGAGAGTGTATAAATTTTCTGTTTTATGTTATGCCTGCTCAGGTTCTACCTTGTCCACACATCCTGAACATTGT
The DNA here is from genome assembly GCA_023630585.1 of Cranoglanis bouderius. Classification (NCBI taxonomy): domain Eukaryota; kingdom Metazoa; phylum Chordata; class Actinopteri; order Siluriformes; family Cranoglanididae; genus Cranoglanis; species Cranoglanis bouderius. The sequence continues at coordinate 7,639,573 of CM042566.1, forward strand.
TAGTCTCCTGTGTGATTTTATCTATTTGGTTTCACCCTGGCCTTGTGATATTTCTCGGTCAAAACAATACCAATTCCTCTGGTACTCCAAAAAATAAAACATTTACAGTATACTGCAGTCTTACTTAAAAACGAAAGAACTCTCTAGCACAATCTTGAGACTGCATGCATTTTTAATGAACGTTCACTAAGCCCCATGACATGAATAAACATCAAATTCATGATTGAATAAAATAAATAATCTGTCAAATAATGTATGGTCCTGTAGCAGGCAGCTGTTCAGGATGTGGTGCATTCACATAAACGCAGCCATATTATACATGGTATCCCAAAAGTCTCCATATATAGCAGACTAAAAAGTGTTAATTACCACTATATATGGAGACTTTTGGGACACCCTGCATAATAATTTTTTTTCATGGCAAATTGCTGTGGTTAATTCTCTATAATTATCTTTAGAGTAGTAACAGCTGCATCACACCACCTTGCTGAAATAGCATTCTCTGTCCCTTTATTCCATATATATACAGTATATTTATTGTTCTCTATAAAGTGTATTTTGAACACAAAAAGACATCTTTGACACATTTCTATGCATTCCTTGATTCACAAGGGTTCTTTAGATTGTTAAGCATCCGTAGCTTCCTAAATGAAACCATCTTTTTATAGGGTTCTGCATAGAACCTTGCACACATAGACAGACTGAAGAATGCTTTAGTGTAATCAGCGTTGCCAACGTTGGCTTCCTGAAGTGAGATTTATGAATTAAATGACCTTTTTTCACTGTGCAGAAATTAGAGTTATTGGGTAAAATGTGCGTAACGTCATACATCACTTTTTCTATTTGACTGTTTTTATTTCTTCCTCACCATGCCCTTGTCTTTGCAGGCTTTTAGTATGAATATGTTAGCCTTAAGGTTATCTTTAAGCTAGTGTGCTCCAAAACAATGACAAAATTCGCATTTAGAAGATATATGCATTCAAAATGTACAGTCTCTCTTACAGTTTTACATTCACAAGACAAGAGGAATTTAAAAAAAAAAAAAAACTCCTCATATATTACCTTCTGTAACACTGATCTTAAGGTATACTTTGGAAATCCTTTCAAACATGAGAATACAAAGCAAGGAGCCTACAGTAAAAAATTATAAAGCTTTTCAAATTCATGTAACTGCCCAAACATTAATAGTTCTTTTCTATTGCTGTTGTTGTTATTTTTGTTTTTTACTTTATTTCACTTTCTCTGAACTGTTAAACAATGCAGTTGACTTCTTTTTGCTTTGTATTTGACCATGTTATTGAATTAAATACAGTAAAGGAAGGAAGAAAGAAAAAGGACGGTTTAGCCCGGGCTGTGAGGTAAGCTAAACGCTATTGGCTATTTAAAAATGTGGCGGAGCCACTCAATATGTCCCACCCTGACTTCCTGTTTCAGTGGATATTATGTCAACACATCAAATAACACTGCGTGTTTCAAGGCACTTCACACTTGTTTTTTGCTATAACCTGTAATAATTGTGGGAGGGCAAAATAAACTACAGCACTGATATTATTGTGAGGCTGTGAGCTGACAGTGTCAATGCATTGGGGGAAATAGCAACCATAAATGTAAAAAAAAATGAAGTCGCTTGCCAGATTTTCCTAACAAGCAACCATATTTTTTAAAACAAGCCCCAAAAAAAAAAAACACAACCCGTAACCCGTGACGTTTTCGAACTCAGTAAGAAGAAGCCCAAAGTCACCTATTATAAGTAGACTTGGCAACTCTGGTCTCAACATCTCCGTCCCCGGCGACTTATATACAGTGACCTTACACAGCGCGGGAGGAAATGTGATTCAGACTGGTCCAATAAAGAAGTTGCAGGCTTCATTGTTCTAATTAAACCCCACACATTCTCGATACTGACAGATTTGTGACTATGTTGTATTGTTACATTGGCTTGATATTTAATTTGGCATGAGACTTACTTGGTCAGTGTGAGAGCTTTCAGGCTCTGTCTCACACCAAATGTGTGAGAGTTGACAACCCTGGTGTAATAGATGGATTATCTTCCATAGATTAACAATAGAGTGTTTTCATCTTCCATTTTTTTTTCATTTTCATCATGAATCTTATCTTGATCTGGGATGGAAATTGTGAATTATGATTTGATGAAGTTTTTCAACAGTCTAAAAAAAGGTGATTTAGAATTTAAATGTGCCTCTAAGCCATTGTGAATCAGATGCTCACAAAATACCACTTTTCCTGAAGCTGAATATCTTTGCGTTGTTTTTGTCTGTAGCGCGATCAAAAATAAATATTTATCTTTTTGACGAACGCTAAATTCTAATTTACATGAGATGGCGAATTCTTTTGAGTATGTCTGAAAACAACAATAGGAACTATTTTTGCATAAATGAAAGCAGCAAGCTGTGACTGAATACTGTGCAGATAAGAAGCAATTCTGAACAAATGCAAGAAGTAAAGCAGCCATTTAATAACCAGTATATTCTGTGCTGCTTTTGTGCATCAGTTTGTTCTTTACTTCCTTCTAATTCCATTAAAGTTCGAAAAATAAAGCTATGCATGCTATTTTGTGGCTGATCCGTGTAATGATGCAGTTATTTCTCTGGCCCACGGGTATGACTGTGATTAGATCAAGATACTGAGATACAGTTTAATTTATTCCATTTCTTCTATAACTGTGTACTTCAAAGACATTCATGGATGGATGATTTTCTCTTGTTTGATGCATATGTTCCTCTTTAGACATTAATCTTATTCCATGAAAAAGATGCTTTCAGGATTGTGACCATAAAAATAAGTCATGCATTAAATCAGTGGTATACTTATTGCTAAATAATGCCATTAGTAGCCTAATTTCCATCCATTACTGAGTATTTTTATTCATTTTAAGGATTGGGACTATAAACATTTTTTTCCCATTAATTTCGTGCAATCTAAAAAGGATGTAGTGAAAAACAAATATTAGAATCATGTATACAGTAATGTGCCTGCATGGCTTTGATAAAACAACCTTGGGATTTTTTTCATGTTGTACATTCAGGAAAAATCTACTTAAGCAGACAATTGAATTGTTTCTTGTTTGGGTCAAAGTTTGTATGATGGTTAAAAACTGCCAGCACTCAAAGAAGAGAGAGTTCTAAGAAGAAATTCTGAGCCTTGCTTAATAAAAGAGACATATAGTAGCATACTGTAGCAAAAGTGAACATGCAGAGGCCTTACCCGTTTTGTAAAACCACTCTCCACAGCAGTATGGCTGCTGCATGGCAGTTTGTTTGCCTTGTGTTACAGAGGATATGGATCAGCTTTAATCACATTTCCTCCAGACGGTTCACATAATTAGTTTGAAAAAGCTTGATTAACCAGCGCCTGTGACACGGGATAGTGAGGAGGGCTTGGAGTTTCTTCTGTAATTACTCTGGGATTATTTGGGTGCTGGGGAGGAGGTGTTGGGGCAGAAGTGAAAATGCTGTTTACATCCTGTAACCTTGTGGCTTACTTTTGGTACTCAGCACAGTCACATTGCTGTGATCATTTGCTGAAGTGTGATAAGGTACAAGTTCTGTATTAAAACATTTAGGTTACAAATAGATATGTAAAAAGGGGATATGGTGGCTTAGTGGCTAGCATGTTTGCCTTGCACCTCTGGGGTTAGGGGTTCAATTCCTGCCTCTGCCCTGTGTGTGTTGGAGTTTGCATGTTCTCCCCATGCTTCAAAGGGTTTCCTCCAGGTATTCCAGTTTCCTCCCCCGGTCCAAAGACATGTGTTGTAATTGGCATCTATAAATTGTCCGTGGTGTGTGCGATGGGTTGGCACCCAGTGTACTGTGTCCCCCACCTTGAGCCCCGAGTTCACTAGGATAGGCTCCAGGCTCCCCACGACCTTGTGCAGGATAAGTGGTACAGAAAATGGATGGATGGATCGATATTTAAATATACTTTAATAAGGAATTCAGAATGTGCTGTTAAGGGAAAATATTCAATGACAGGGCTTTTTATCCATTTATAACTTTTATAAATTTGTAACTCTTTTTTCTCTCTTGAATTTAATAAGACAAAAAAGCAGCTTAAGAAACTTGAAAGCACTCAGACTTGTAAGTTTCTGGTTCATTCACACTTGCCAGGGTCTACACCAGGGGTTCCCAAGCTTTTCGGCCAAACAACCCCAAATGGTCATTATGAATTTTCTGCAATCCCAAGCCTTGAGCATACTACTTTTTTTTTGTAACATTGTAACACTGAGTGTTTTATCATATGTCAGTAAAGTGTGTAAAGTAACTGACAACTAGTTTGAAATAGTGTATCTCATTTCCACAGTCACATCCAGCTTTGAATGATAACTGAGCTTCACACAGATAGGAACTTGCAAAGGGTGCCATTATTTTCAGTGCATGCAAAGAAATAGCCGTGTCCTATTTTTTATTTGTTTATTTATTTATTTTGCAGATATGAGACATTTTGGTTCCACTTCATTATATACTGTAATGCTTATAAATATTTTCATGTTTGTTTAAATTAAATAATTAACTTCTGTTGTTCCACTAAGTTAAAGTTGCCTGAAGATGAACAGAGAAATTTGTCCATTTTTATTGCTGAACTTCTACACTGTTGCAATATGCTGATAGCAAAAAAGACTCAAATAGAACAAACACTCTCAATTTAAATGTGGCTTGTTTGACTGTAACTCTGAGCAACCTTTCAAAAGAGTAGCACACAAAATCCATCTACATAGTTAGAGTGATATTTGCAATATTGATTTGCAAAATAAATTAATAAAACAAAAGAGGATATTTGTACAGGAGTTTCTATTTGTAAATCAATCAACAAGTAGTCTGGGAAACGCTAGTCAGCACATTGCTCATGACTCAGTATGGGTAGATAGCTCAAATAGTTTGTAGGTAAAATGTTGGCCCAATATGTAGATTTCTCAATCATGTGGGCCTTTCCAAAATGTTACAAATAAATGACAATGATTTATTCCAGTTAGTTCAGTGTAAAAGAGGAAGATTCAGTTTCACCAAAGGATGTGTTTCAGGGTGGTTCCAAAACTGTGGTGTGTTAGGTTCCCTCTCTTTCTCTCTCGCTACGAAACTAGCGAGTAGTATACTTCCGCATTCCACGGAGCTCATTCCAGCGCGATTCATAAAGACTCTCGTTTTGTTTACCTCTACCATGTGTTCCTATGTTTTTGTATTTATGTATTCATAACAGAATACTCCGCCAAAACATGGATGCAGCGGGGAAAATTGGCACACGTCGCGCTTTGTGTTCTGTGCTGGCATATGACTCCATCGGCTTCCACCAATGGATTTTTGTTCATGCCCCGGAGGCGTACGATGGATTCGCCGTCTGGCCGCAATGTTTTTTGCTTCAGGCACAGACATATTTTCTTAGTTTGGAGGACCCCAAGCCTGATGAGGAACAGTGGTTGGGGTTCCTCCTCTCCCATCTGGTCGGCTCCGCTCGCCAATGGGCGGAGCTTCACCTCGCCAGTGGATCCACAAAGCTCAATACAGTTTCGTGCTTTGTGGATCTACTGGTCCAGGTGTTCGGAAGCCCAGACTTCCAACCCGACCTCAGGACCTTCTTGGAGAAGAATAGTCTGGGTGACCAACCAAATGTGTCCTTCCTCGAGCACTATGAGAGGGAACGGGCTAACAGGGCAGCCTGCACCTCTCAACACCTGACCCAGAAGTGCATCACCGAGGGATGCACCAAACCAGCCATTCTCCAGTGCCCCACCTGCAGGAAACAGGGAGGAAGGAGCAGTTACTTCTGCTCACAATCCTGTTTTAAGGGCAGCTGGTGGATGCACAAACGGCTCCACAGGCGGGCCACCCCAGAGCTCCAGCCGGAGGCCCAGCAGGAGGTCTCCTCAGCGGAGCTGCATCTGGAGGTTAACATGGCAACCTCCAGCCCCAAGCTCCAGCTGGAGGCCCAGCAGGAGGTCTCCTCAGTGGAGCTGCACCTGGAGGTTAACATGGCAACCTCCAGCCCCGAGCTCCAGCCGGAGACCCAGCAGGAGGTTTTCCCAGCGGAGCTGCTCTTGGAGGTCCATGAGGAGACCTCCGCCCAAGCCACGTTCCTGCCAGAGGTTCAAGAAGAAACCTCCACTCCTATCCTGCTCATGTCAGAGGTCCAAAGGATGACCTCTTCCCAAACCCAGTCCATGTCTGAGGTCCACAAGGAGACCTCCTTCCCAAGTTCTAGCCCATGTTTTAGTGCAAAATTAAGTCCAAGTCCATGTCCAGTTTCCAACCCCGTTCCTGATTTAGTTGCCAGCTCTGTCTTTGATTTAATTTCTAGTTCTGTTTTTGCTTTCATTCTCAGTTCGGTTGCTAATTTAATTCTCAGTTCGGTTGCTGATTTAATTCTCAGTTCGGTTGCTGATTTAATTCCCAGCTCTGTTTCCAGCTCCGTTCCCAGCTCCGTTTCCAACCCAGCACACTCCTCTGTCTCCTCCTCTGTCTCCTCCTCTGTCTCTAGTTACCTTCCTAGCTCAGCTTCCAGTCCAGTTTCAGATTTTGTCTCCAGCCCTGTCTCCAGCCCTGTCTCCAATTTAATTTCCAGCTCTGTTTCCAGCTCTGTTTCCTACCAAGTTTTTGATTTTGTTAATGGTTCTGGGTCTAACCTAGTTCTCTGTCCGGTTCTCTGTCCGGTTCTCTGTCTGGTTCTCTGTCCGGTCTCGAAGTCTGTTTCCAAGTCTGTTTCCAATCTGTCTCGAGATCTGTTTCCAAGTCTGTCTCTGATCTAGGTGCCAAAGCTGACTCCAGTCCTGGTTCCAGGCCAAGCTTCAAGCTAGGCACCAAGTCAAGCTTCAAGGCAGGCACCAAGTCAAGCTTCAAGGCAAGCTCCAAGCCTAGCACCAAGTCAAGCTCCAAGTCAAGCACCAGGTCAAGCATCACTCCAAGTTCTCGACCAAGTTCTCGACCAAGTTCTCGACCAGGGCCCAAGGGACAACCCGACACGCTCTGCTCTGGTTTCGGGACACTGGACATCGCTAGCCTCAGGTCCTGGAGGGCAGAGTTTAGGATCCTGCCCAGGGGCCCAGGTCCGCCAAAGCGGCTAGAACCGGCTTCGGGAGCCGCACCTTGGGGAGGGGGCTCTGTTAGGTTCCCTCTCTTTCTCTCTCGCTACGAAACTAGCAAGTAGTATACTTCCGCATTCCACGGAGCGCATTCCACCGCGATTCATAAAGACTCTAGTTTTGTTTACCTCTGCCATGTGTTCCTATGTTTTTGTTCACGTCATGTCTCCTCCTCCTGTGTTTTCCCATGTGCTTCTGTTTTTGTTTATGTCATGTCTCTGCCTCCTTATTTTTCATTGGTTCTTGTTTATTGAATAATAATGAGTTTCAGGTGTCTTTGATTTTCTGTGTGTTTAAATACGCCTCTCTGTTTCCGCTTCGGCGCGGAGTATTAGTTTAGTTTAGTTTCTAGTTTAGAAAGCGAAATATTTCCGTAGCTCTGTTTGTAGTTCGTAGCTCTGTGTTCGTAGTTCGTAGGTATAGTTCTATTTCCATAGCTCTTTGTTCGTGGTTCCCAAACCACCACCTTGCCTCGCGTGTTTTTCCCTATGTTGTGGACTACTATTGCCTTTTTGGATTATTACCTTTTGGATTCATGCCTGGATTATGGTTTGTTGTTTTCTTTGTATGGAAGCCTATGTTTTTTGGAATAAACTTTTCTGAATTAACTGACGTCTCCCCAGTGCATGCATCCTGACTTCCTCTCCTACCCGTTTACGTAACATGGTGCCATTTAGCCATTTAACGCAAAATTAAACAACTTTTCAACATTTTTCAAAATTGAATTTAAGAATGCACCATTTAAAAAAAGTATCAATGCTTTACAATGTTTCTTTGCTGACAGTTTGCATTTTGCTCTTAGATAATTAACAGAGTTAATATATACACATACATGAGGTAGAGTGTGATTAACTAGCATCCATGCCAATGACATGAGGACATTAAAGATAGTCTAATGATGTAGTTACATTTTTTTATTAATATTCTACATTCTCTCTCTCTCTCTCTATCTCTCTCTCTCTCTCTCTCTCTCTCTCTCTCTCTCTCTCTCTCTCTCTCTCTCTCTCAAATATTATGTAAGTTACTCATATCAGTATCAATATCAGTATCGACAAGTACCAGAAAAAATTTACACATACAGTACTTTGCAAAAGTTTTAGGCACATGCAAAGAAATGCTGCAGAGCAAAGAGCGCCTTCAAAATAATGAAATTAAATGTAAACAGTAGTAAATGAAACAAAGTCAATATTTGGTGTGACAAAAAATTTTTAATAAAAATGGTAGTCTCTGGTACAATTTGTGCAGTTTTATAAGGAAATTAGCTGTTAAGTTTTATTGAGCATCTTGCAGAACCAGCCACAGTTCTTCTGGAGGCTTTGACTTTCTTTAATGACATTTGTGCTAGAAAACCAATGTGTGTGAATCTAAAATGTTTTTTGTACTGACTTGCTAATGTAAAAGTCATAAAATAAAAAATCTATAACAAAGTTTGTACTAAAAAAATAGGGTGTCTAAAACTTTTGCACAGTACTGTACTTGGTCCGGGGAAAAAATGGTATGGCTACATCTGTAATGCTGAGCTAGTCTTTGTACATGTTACAACATTGGAACTCTCATCACTAGTAAGACATCATGTTTTAGGGACTAAATGAAATCACATGCAGAAAAGCCTTTCAGAAGAATAATATGAACATGAAGAGCATGTCATGTTTTGAATTGAAAAAGAATTTCAGAACAAGACAAAACATCTGCTGGAAGATATTTTTGTGACAGCTTTATATCCAGTGGCCTCTTTACATCTGAGAAAATGAGAAACATCACTGTAACACATGGCTAATGAAGCCAGGCCCAGGAAGACCATAATCAGTGGTTTCAATCCACAAAATTATATTATAGAGTATGTCATTTTACCCAAATTACCCTTTATTATATGTATTTGTTGTAGTAAATGATGACAGCGGATATTAGAGTAGATAAGGTCTAAGTGCATAAATCTACCTAAGAGGGGAGAGGGGTATTAAAATAGAGCTTTGCTAACATTAATATTATATTGCTTTTAATGCCAGCTTTATGTTGAAGATTTACAACATTTGTGGCTGTAAGTGTTAGCTCATAATATTCAGCAGCAGAAAGGAGCTGTTACAATCATAATGTCTCCATCATCAACTCTAATTTCTATTTTCAGTCATGATTTTATACCATTTATATCAAAACAGACAGAACAAAGTTGTCTGTGGCAGAAATCTTAGTTCAAATGGGCATTTTTTTCTTTTCTTTTTTTTCTTTTTATTGGAGTGGCATATTTTTGGTTTCAAGAAAATAACACATTTATGTGCATTTGTGCATTTAAGTGAAGGAAATTATATGCCATTAAATCTGTCAACCACCATAGATAAAAATGTTTGTAAAAAGTTATCCAGACAGCAAAAGCAAAAGCGAAAATCTCTGAGCTTGTCAGTAAATGAAATGTAACTGTTTTACCAAACCTCAGTGTGCATCAAGAAAATGTTAGTTAAGACATTTAGGATGGAACGAATATGCCACCGTTTGCCTAAGACCATCAGAGGTACTGACTAACAGCATGAATAATTCCCTTTCCTGTGTGACGGATCTTTGTGGCATTACAAAGTGGCGTAGTTGATTAAAGTGGAAAGGAAAATTAGCCTTGCTGTGTCATCGCAGACACATCAATGATCTTTCAGGCCTCACCTTCAGGTAAACAAGCTACGGTTCTGCGTTTGTGTTAACAAGGCACTTACATGTGGGCAGGAGTGACACAATCTATTTCACCGCATGAATAGATGAAATGTGCATGCATTATGTGATCTAGAGAAAGAGCATCTTCACACAGTGATAGCTAGTGAAGGGTAGGGTTTTTTCTGCAAATACTGTTTCTGCAAACCTGCAGAGTCAACTATGGAAGCTCATTTCTGCCAGGTAGAAAAGAAAAAATTGCTTCCTTCTCCAGTATGTTGACATTTCGACTCATCTGAAAACCTTGAATTATTATCTCAAAATTCGGACATTATCTAAAAGAATTTAACTAATTGTTTCAAAATGTTTTATTATTACTGTATCTGAAATTTCCAACTTGTCTCAAAAGTTTTAAATTATCTCAACATATTTATTATCTCAAATTTCTGACTTATTAGCTCAAAAGTTTGATATGTGATGATTGGGCTATGTAAGTAGTGAAAATACTTTAACTTTTTAATCTTTTAATCTTAACCTAATTAGCTATATTTGTAGCTAGGTAACTACTGTAGCTCACTAGCTCGCAAGTTAAACTTTAGGTGGATAGCTCAAATAGTTTGTAGGTAAAACATTGGCCCAATATGCAGACATTTTTCAGTCATGTGCGCCTTTCTCACCTGTTACATGTGAATGACAAGAGTCTATTCTAGTTACTTTAGTGTAAAAGAGAAAGGAAACATGAATGTTTTGACAATGGATGGTTTTTAGGGTGGTTCCACAATTGTGGTTCCCTGGTAAATCAAAATTAAATTATTTTTTCCCCTAATTTTTCAAAATTGAATTTAAGAATGCACCATTTAAAAATGTTAAGCCATCACAAGCAACATGCTTGTGCTTTACAAGGTTTCTTTGCTGGCAGTCTGCATTTTGCTCTTAAATAATTAAGTTAAAATAAACAGGGTTGAGATTTTTCTTATAAAATTAGCATCTAACATGCTCTAATGATGGATTTACATGTTTTTTTGTTATTGTTGTTGTTGTTTTTAATATATTTTACATTCTCTCTATAATTGGGGGTAATAACAGGGTTGTACTTTCAAAGTGACCTCATTACTACATTTCATGTCTTTGAAAATAAAATAAAAAATGTAAAAAAAAATAAATAAATAAATAAATAAATAAAATAAAAATAAATTTTAAAAAAAGAATGAGGACTTACTTTTCTTCTTCCCATGATCTTCAGGAAATTCAGATGATGCAACATGACTTGTGGAATATTCCAAATATTTCATAGGGTTTAATGTGTTCAGGTAACAGGGTTGTGTGAATGTTGTGGAACTAAAACGTACATTTTTCATAACCTGTAATGGATGGATAAGGATGTTCCAAGCAAGAGATGTTACATGGATTCATACAATATATGCACACATTAATGCGCAAATAATTTTTTTAAGTATTTTAATTATAATAGTATTTCAAGGAAAAATGTAGCTATAGTAGGCAGGGACTGGCAGAAATGCTGTTTTGTATGTGTTATGTAGATAGGTGTTATTAATATAGCTAGGTGTTATTAATGTGTTCAGTTAATACTGGACATTAGGTGGGAATACACCCTGAATGGGCTGCCAGTTCATTGCAGGTGCAGTGAACTTTTAGTATAAAATCCATTTTACTGCTGTATAATGTCAATTTTAAGAAACTTTCTGACTGAGTATAAGGTATACTTTAGATGAACTCTCTCATTATTAATGAGTAAATAGTATAATTTTGTCTTTAACTGGTGTAAACTTGTGGGCAGCCACAATTTTAACATCTGAACTTCGGTTGTACTAATTTTTTGTGAATTTCAGCCTGCAGTAAATTACTTCGAGGGCACAAAATTAATTGATTTGCACTGACAAATCACCCCGTACCTTTAGTCAAAGAAGCCCCAAATTGTATATTTATTAAGGCAAACAGGAAATATGCGATATTTAGCTGATTTGAAAGACAAGTCATTGTAGCCACAATTAGTAAATCAAATCTGATTTTTTTGTGTGGATGTTAACAAACATTGATCAAACCTGTTATCAAACCTACTACTCAGTGTAACTGAGTGAATGAGCAGCCTAGTTCTGATAATAGCCCAAAGGCATTGGCTTAGTTTCCAGATGAGCTGATGTTTCAGTGAATGATACAGTGGACTGACATCTGCATTTTCAAATACCTCTCACATACACTGATTTGTCAGTTTATCAGTATACCTACCTGTTAAAAGTTTGGGGACACCTTGACTTTTATTTCTGTAATACCATGTTTGATTTTCAATGACCTCAAACACACCTCAAAGCTGTGTAAGGGATATTTGGAGAGGAAAGGAGCAGCACGGTCTGTAATGAAATGGCCTGCCAAGTCACCCGGCCTTAATCCAATCAACCCAAATCTAAACAGAACCACATAGGGTGAAGAAGGAGCAAAAGGTGCAAAAGAGAGGTGTCCAGCCAGTGCCACAAAACTCTACACATGGTTGAAAATACTGACTGATTATATGAAGAAAATGTGTGCAACAGTTACCATAGGGCTGCTACAGTAGATTTCTGATGATTTTTTATTTTATTTATTTATTTATTGTATTTTAGGAATACCGTTAAGAATTGAAAATATAAAATAGTTGTATTTGTTTAACAAATTTCTTGATTATGGCATAATTCAGCATGTGTTATTTCATCATGTTAATGTCTTTATTATTCTAAAGTAATAGAAAACAGCTAAAATGAAAGGAAACCCCTCTACGAGTAGATGGATCCAAACTTTTATCTAGTAGTGAATCTATAAGTCTATTATTATGTGCTCTCATATTAACCTGGTAAGGTTTTTCATATGCTTATATGTAAATCTACATAAAATGCTCATTCATTAAAATAATATATACACATACACTCACATACTGTATATATACAGTACTGTGCAAAAGGTTTAGGCACCCTTTTTTTTTTAGTACAAACTTTGTTATAAATTTTTTATTTTATGACTTCTACATTATCAAGTCAAAAAACATTTCAGATTCCCAAACATTAGATTTCTAGCACAAGATTAAATGTTACAGAAAAATGTTTGTATCTCATTAAAGAAAGCAGCATATTATGTAAGAGACCACTTTTCAGACAAAAAACACAATGAAGGCTACTGGGTTTTGCTGCAAAAATTAAAAGCAAGTGTGAAAGTCAAAGACATCTTTGCTCTACAGCATTTCTTTACATGTGCCTAAAACTTTTGCACAGTACTGTGTATATATGTGCATGCAAAGAAATGCTTTTGACTTTGACTTTCACAAAAAATAAAAATAAAAATAATAGTCTCCGGTACAATTTGTGCAGTTTTATAAGGAAATTAGCTGGTAAATTTTATTGAGCATCTTGCAGAACCAGCCACAGTTCTTCTGGAGACTTTGACTTTCACACTTGCTTCTTATTTTTGCAGCAAAACCCAGCAGCCTTCATTGTGTTTTTGTCTGAAAAGTGGTCTCTTACGTAATATGCTGCTTTCTGTAATGACATACAAACATTTTTCTGTAACATTTAATTCTGTGCTAGAAATGAAAAATGTTTATTGTAATATGTATGTAATATGTAAAATGTTAACTTGATAATGTAGAAGTCATAAAATAAAAAATCTATAACAAAGTTTGTACTAAAAAAAATAGGGCGTCTAAAACTTTTGCACAGTACTATATGTATGTATGATGATATGACAATATAAGTGTGTGTGTGTGTTTGTACTAAAAAAAATTTGACAGACTATTTAGTAACAACTTTAATTTACAATTTACAAGGTAATTCAATAAATCTGTGGTTTCTAGTTTGATACAAGTTATTAAAAGCCTAAAAGAGTTTAACCTAATTTCAAGAGTGAGTAAAAATGGATAATTTCAGGAGTGAGGAAAAATTAATCCATAAATGTGATTGGCTTGTAAATTAGCATGAAACTGACTGATCATCAGTCAACTGAGAAATGCTAAAAGCAACGAGATTAAGAAATTCCCACCTTTTAGCACAGAGCAAAATAACTAAAAATAAAATTCTGGCTTTATATTATATTAAGGTTCTGCAATAACTACCATAAGGTTGTGAGTTCAGATTCCATGACTGCTCCAGTAGTACCGCACCATGGCAGACCCTGTGCTTTCATCCCAACTTCCTTCTGAATTGGAATAAGCATTTTCATAGTAACCAAGGGGCTCACACTTAGTAAGTAGATGGTTCATATCTGATTCATTTCTTTTTTTTTTTCTTCTGCACTTTCACACACTTTTCACTTACACTGATTTTTCAGTTAATCAGGAACTACATAGATGTACAGTATATAAATGTGGAAAAAAAAACATGATAGCGCTTGCGGTGGTAAAAAAATAAAAAATTTTAAAAATCAACAACAAGCTAGCTTGAATGTCCCAGCATGATGCGGAGTTATTGTTGCCACCTTAAGCTGATTATTTTCCTTTTATTCCTTTTATATCACAGCAATTTGCCAATGATTACAATATTTTATTTATTAAAGAATGACACCGTACTTTTGATCAGTTTATAGTTAATGTTATGGAACGTCCATGAAACAAGTTCCTGTTATCACGTACGTTATACTGTCAGTGTCATGTTACAGTGTTAGAGAAACTGCAAAGTCCTCTATCCTGAACACTTTCCCATGTCTGATAACTTAAAGTTGCAGCTTTAACTCTTAGACTTAGACTTTTCTAAAGTGCTGACACTGGAGACTCCTTCCAAAATGTCTCCTCACAGAAAACTTCACCACATCAACAATTACACATTTACACAGCTTATTTGAGTGTCTGCTATCCAAGTCCTTGCACACATACTTGCACAACTATTGTCAGAGCTGCTGTTATAGAAAATGAATCCACACCTTGTGACCAATCAGATCTGAGAATTCTGAATGACTGTGTGATAAACTACATTAGAACTCAAATTTTAACACAGAATTGGAATAATTGTTTTTCATGTTGAGGTTTTCCATTCTATAATCTGCATTGTTGTTTATTGTATGTAATGTAATCTTATCTAAAAAAAAAAAATTTAAAAAAAAAATTTAAAAAGATGAAAAGCTTGTCTCCAAAAAAAAGAAATTCATTTGTCTTTCATCACTTCCCAGTTCACAGAATGTCATTTTTTTCTGTGATCAACGGCAGCAGGTAGGAAGATGGAGTATTTGTTCTTAGCGTCATTTTGCCAGCGTTTGCTCATTTGTCAAAGACCGCACGAGCCACCTCACTTTCACTCGTATTGATCTGTGCTGTCATAAATCTGTGCTCCAGGTGGTGGTGGCTCTGTCTGCACCCAGCGCACGTCCACGATTAGAGATGATTAGATTAGCATATAGGAACATCACGTTACAAGAAGTTGGACAAAGAAATAAAAGCATTTATCTTCCGGATTACCTTAGGTCTCATAACCCTTTAAGCCTTAGAGCCCTAGCTTATTTACAACATTTTTCACTTCCATTATTTTTAGGCTTCTAATATTTCAATTCCAAGGAAGCCAGATGTTACCATGAGTTATTATCGCAGCGATGAGAACATTGCTAACAAAAAATAAATAAATCCTAGCACTCAGAAAGAAAAATTAGAACTGTAGCACAAAAGCATGTCAGTGAATGAGACAGTTCCATGTAAGCAGCATAAATGATAAAAAGTATATTATACTCTGTGCTTTTACAGACCAGAGACCACAGCTCCGCCCTTTTTTCTTTTCATTCACAAAACCGAGGCTTGTGAATTCAAAGGTCGCCTAGATAAAGTCAGCCAAAGACAAATGCATCTTTTACCCTTCAGTGAATTGGCTTTTCAATTTTTATTTACAGATATTTATATTTATCATTTTTGTCACCATTTTCTCCCCAGTTTTGGGAAACAACCAAGGAGGGTGGGGCTAGCACATGCTTCCTTTTAGACACATGAAACCAACTTGCACATCTTTTGCTCATGCATCATGACACACTTGGAAGAAATCAACCCTCTTCTGCATACATGAGCTCACAACACCCATGATTCGCCAGTGTCACTCTGACACAGTCTGCCATCCCTCCCACCCAATTTTGCCAGTTTTGTTCTTTTGACTCCCGGCTACAGTCTACCTTGGCATCGTTGGGATTCAAACTCACAATCTCTGGACGATAGGGCAAACATTTTTCTGCTGCACCACTCGGAAGTGAGGATAAAGCAGTTACTGAAGATGAATGAATTAAAGAATGTTATTTAGGTAAAGATTAGAAATGGTTAGGGTGTGTGTTCTGGGAATACAAAACCTCTGACAGTATGCTATTATTTTACTCAGTACTGTGAAAAAATACAGGGTATTATTAG
This sequence comes from Cranoglanis bouderius, assembly GCA_023630585.1. Taxonomy (NCBI): domain Eukaryota; kingdom Metazoa; phylum Chordata; class Actinopteri; order Siluriformes; family Cranoglanididae; genus Cranoglanis; species Cranoglanis bouderius. The sequence continues at coordinate 7,655,652 of CM042566.1, forward strand.
TTTAATAGGTTTCGGGGTTTTTTTGTTGTTTTTTTTTAAGAGTTTTTTTTTTTTTTTTTTCTTGGACTTGGTTACCCGTTGAGTCATCAGATTCTGCCTGTCATAAAGAACAGGTGATGACACATTTCTAACATTTTTTTTTAAATGCACATTTAATTATTCCATTTTCTTGCCTGCATAATGTATGAATTTACTTCAACCCCAAACAATTTCCTACATCTTGCAGCACACTTTAAAGTTTGTACTTTTTGTTCTCTAATTCTCACCTGCCCTATTTTTCCACACACACACACACACACACACACACACACACACACACACACACACACACACACACACGCACACACACACACACAGTTTATTTGAGCAAGTATGTTTTTTAATGATTTATAAAACAATATCAAGTGCTAGAGGACTCTCTAAGGGGTTGTCAAAAATGCACTGTAAGTGCCAGGATTGTTCAGCCATTTTCCCCCCAGAAATAAATTGTGAATTAAGTTAGTCTTGGTTGCAAGCATCATTGCTTTTCAGCTGAGCCATGCTAAAAGATGTTTTTAATATTGCAGGGTGTTCTATACAAGTGATCTGGCCTTAAATGTAGCAGTGATTTTGCTCCGTTCTCCTCATTATTATTTTTTTTTTTATTTATGTATTTTACATCCCCTATTTGGTCTTTCTATTCATTACCTTGTGAGAGCATAGAAAACAAATTACTAGGACAAATAACAAGCTCTAAAAAAGTAGAGGAAATTTATTTATCAAAATTTATTTAACAAAATGATTCATGAAAAGGAGTTAAAAACATTGCTATAAGATTATTTAACCAATACCTGGATATTTTTTCACTGATATATTTTTATTTTACTGCACTGCCAGATTTTTTTTTTTTAATGCTTGAAGAGAGTAAAATTATCTGCCAGGTCATACTGTAAAAATATCTTTCCAAGTAAAAAAAAAATCTTGAATCTTGAATATCATAAAATGTTACATTTTTCACATTCTTATTTTGAATAAAATATAATTATTTTATTAATGATATAAGGCTATTAAGCCTATTTGTAGACATTGTCAGATAATTTTGCTTAAAATGATCAACAAATTTTGATCAACAAATCAAACAACAAATTTTAAGCTTGAAATTTATTTTTATCAGAATCTAATAAAGAGCAATATTAGATTAATTTCTCTATTCTAACTTGCTGTTATACTATAATTTTATATTGTATAATTGTATTTGTATAACTTAAAATTAGATTACAAATGAAAATGAAACTAAAAACGTACTCGTAATCTTTTTATTCATAATTATTTGTATTATTATGCTTATTATAATAACAACAATTTTTAAGTATGTTATAAAAAATAATTATTGTAATTTTCTAATGATCTCAACATTAGAAATGTTAGTTTCATTTGCTTACATTTAAGATGTTTTCACTTCATGATGTTTTTTTTTTTTTTTGGAGTGTTGAAATTTTGTTTATTTTTCTAAGAACTGGGGTTTAATATGAGATATATTAAATTCATTTTAATATTTTACAATGAACACATTTATTGCTAGAAAATCTAAAGAGATGGACTTTTTCAATTGAACATCCAATGTTAAGTAGTGAACAGAACTCGAAGGACTGACAGATGTTGTTGTTACAGCCACTGAGCTGAGCAAACGCATCATTAATCTTGTGTTGCTTCCTCATTTTAGCTTTTTTTCCTCTTGCACCAACAACACCAACCTGACAGATCTTGTAACACTTGTCAATGTCGGCCATCTTATTGTTATTCCTGACGTATCTACCACTGCTGCTAAACTTCACTGTAGCCTCCATGGACAATATCAGGTTGCCTCCATTGCTTAATAGTGCTAGTGAACATTCCTGAATGCTGAATAATTATTACAGCTGTGTTTCTTTGCATCCCAGGCAGTGAAAGAAGCGATAACGCCTGACAACCACGACCATGCCTGAGCCTAATCTTCTGCTGTAAACAAAAAGCCAAATGAATCAAATGTTGTGGAGGCAGCAGGTGTTCCCTGGTGATTGTATTCACCCTGGCAGCCTTTCGTGGTTTATCAGAGCCCTGTCAGGCAGAGGTGGGTGGGCACAGAGGAACAAATACAGCTTTTTTTTTTACAGCATTGAAGACAGGAACGCTTGTCTCTACAGGCAACAGATGGCACAAAAAGGTTCAAATATGTTTCATTTCTAAAAGTAAATGGCAACAGGAAATGTGTACATGCAGTCTGACCTTGAATCACATTTGCACATTAATGCTGAATCCCTTGTGTTTGGGACACAGGACAGCCAAACCAACCAGCATCAACACAGATCCACAGTATCAACAGGATCCTGCTGTGCCATCAGGGAAGATCACAAAGCAAAGAGAGGGAATATAAAAAAGGTGGTGCTGACAGGGTAGGGGGTGTTAGCATGAGTTCTGGTTAGCGTAATACGGCAGATTATGGAAGGAAGCATCACCCCACAAACATTACAGTAAATCACAGACTCACGTGCAACTTTGGGCAAGTTGGTGTAGCCAATCCACATATCAGCATGATTCGGGAGGTTCAGAGGAAGCCCATGTGGACATGTCAATAACATCAGAAACTCCAGACTGGAAAATTACCAGAGCTCAGGATTGAACCCGGCACCCTGGAGCTGTGAGGAACCAACACTAGCCAAGAAACAACATACCATGGTTAGGGAAACAACTAAAGATTCAGGACTTGTTTACTGATTCTTGCTATTAATTATGCAATTAGGATATGTATTTCATTCTTTTCACTCATTCATCTTCAATAACCACTTTGTCCTGGTTAGTGTTGAGGTGGGTCCGGATTCTATCCTGTCATATGACATGGAGCGTGAGGGCGATCACATGCTTTCTCCAAGACACATGAAGCCAGTCACAGCATCTTTTCAAACTGCTATTCATGCATAAGGCAGGAAACAAACCATAAACAAATTTTAATACTTGGTAATTGAGCTGATTGGCTGAATCAGATGCATTAAGTAAAGAATAAAACACTTGCAGGTGTGCTGATATAAAAAATAATAATTAATGATGTGTTGGTGTGATGCTGTCTAATGAGAAACAGAGTTGCTCTTCGACCCCAAAGTTAACTAATATCCAATGCTTCATTCCTTTTATAACACAGCCACTTGCCAACATTTTTTTTTATTATTTATTAAAGAATGACAACATTTGATCCATTTTAGTTACATTTAATTGGGAACCTATGTAAGACAAGATGTATCACCTATAACAGATTTATAACACCATCCTCTTTTTTCTCTCTCTCAATGTTAATAAGACAAGAAATGCAGTTTGACCTTATTCCAAGAAACCAAGAATTCAGCAGCATTGTGGTATAAATCAGGAAGTCTGATTCTTTTACCCACTTACTAAGTTTAGCCTGAAAGGAATTGCAGTGTAAGGAAGTCCCATTTGATAGACAGCCCCCCTATTAGTTACCTATTGTTTTGTTGTATGAAATATTGTAGCTCGGAGACAATAAAAGTGATAAATTGGCCATTTAATTTTTTTTGTCAGATTTTTGGCAGCCAGCATCAATCTAAAGACACATTTAATGAAACAAGGACACACAGTCAGCTGACCCGTTTTGTCACCTTTCAATTCTGCAAGCTCAGTTGAACTATTTTATCAGTCTCTTAATGAGATGTTAATTAAAGCATGACAGAATGTTAAACATCGCATGCACTCCTTTAACCTCTTGAGTTGTAATTGGCGCTCATGAATTTATATTCCACAACTTAATGTCTCCAGTGAAGTCGCAGAGGAACCTTCAAGGACAGCAAAGACTTTATTAACATTCAGGAAGAGCTGTACTGCTTATATTCAGCTAATCAAATATGTAAAGAAAAAAGGAATGTTTATTGATACTGCAGTCTGCTGTTCGACTTAATATTTAGTGTTTAATTCACTAATCTGCATGCAAATAATTGCATTAATGGATCAGATTGAAATTCACTGATTGCTTGGAAATGATGTGGCACAGAAAAACACAATATCACTGGAAGAATTATGGGATTACCATTACATGTCGTGCTGTGTTATTTATTGCACATAATGATGGAGTTAAAGAAATACAGCATGATTCAGCCAAATGATGAGCCAAGTATCTGTCATGCTTGTAATATATCACAGGTTGGAATTTCTCCATTTTATATATGTGTACCCACAGCGAGCGAGAATAGTATGACAGGATTATGTAATACTAGGTAACAAAATCAGAGGCAGTAATATTGCTATGCTGGAATCACATGGTCTCTATGATATTATTTTTATGAGCACTTTCACACCAAGCCTGACATACACTCAGTTTGTAAAGAGCATCCTCCTCATGGTGGCAGTCAACCATGTTTCCACAGCTTAGGTGTTTTAGACCCCATAACTCACAACACACAGTCACGGTCTCAAGCTGTCCTGTCCAGATGGGACAGACTCTTAACGGTTACAGATATGGCATGCTTACTCACACTAATGGACCTAAAATGGAGGATATGCCCCTGAAGAGCATGAAAACGTGGAGCAGGGACACAGCAATAGACGATTTAAGTCTCAACACTGACATTGTGCAACCTTTGCAGCATTTTCACAAATGCTACATACTGTATGTGATGACCTTTTGTTCTCACAGAAAAGAGAACAGATTAATATTTTAAGACAGTTTGAGCAGTGTGGCTTTTTAAATGATTCAAAATTACTATTACCACTGACTGCAAGAACAGACCTGCAGCACAAAGCATTAGCACGGAGAATACATAATGTTCGTCATATTTCCAACCAGAAAGCATTTTGCTAGGGCTATTTATTCCCTGACCTCATTCAAGGGCACTGCAAAGAACACTGACTCATTAAACCCTGTGCTCACTTTTGTGATGGACCGTATTTGGTGTACTTATGGCCTGGGCAAAGCTGTTGTCTGTGTTTTCATCCACTGTGTACCTACCATGCCCTCTATGTTTGTGACCTACAGAGAGCTTGTGGTAACAGCCCAGAATAGAAAGTGCCGCGTCATTGCGCTGCTGAGCCAAGCAAAAGCGTTAACATTAACGGGGCATGGGGACAGTGAAATCGCAGGTCCAGGGTGACCTTGGTCCTGGCGAATGCAGATACTGCAGTGCTCTAGGGTTTCAAATAAAAGAGGAGGGGGAGGAGGAGTGTGAATATTCTCTGAAATAGCTGATAGCACTGTAGATGTTTGTCAGTCCCAAACAGTCCCAAATATCCAGCCAACTGCTGTATATTCAACATTAGTGTTCATCAGGTGTCCATAAATATTCTAAGCTCACCTTAAATGTGAAAAAAAAATGTCCTTTTAGGATTAAATGCTTATGATGAGCATTCAAAGTGTGAAATTTGTCATTCAGTCAAGTTATTATCGCATCATACAACCCCAACATATTTTAACATATTTATTTTTCTATAAATATATTTAAGTTTTTGAACAGCAGTGATTATGTTAAAAAAATCTTCAGAAAGACTAATTCGGGTGTAGTGTAAACAACATAACACGTTTTCATCGAGATATAATTCCCCACTTGCTGCAATGTGATCTTATTTTCATGGATGTATTATATGTGGTCCGAAACAGACATCCATCTTAGGATAAATTTGGACCAAATCAGACATACTGAACAAAGCTCAATTTTCAACAAACTATTTTTTGGGGATAAATAAATAATGTGCCATAATGGGCCGACCAGATTTAGCCCAAAAAACAACATCCATGGACATCTGGTGCTTGGTGGGTAGCAATTAAATGTAGTGGAAAAGCTGCTCAGAATACACTGTGAACATAAGACAAGAGTGTATAGATGAGCGTGCATTTTGCTAATAAGGTAAATGATAATGAAACCTTTCTTCAAAAGATCTGTTTAAATGTTTTTGGCACTGTGAATGTGCTTCAAATAGCCAATGAAACCTTTACCCTAGCAATAACATCATATTGTTAAGCATTCGCTTGTTCTGGGACACTAACACATCATTTACATATAATTACTCATTATTCAGACTTAAATGGTATAATTAAACATTACAGTGACAGAGCTAGAAGCAGCAATATACTGTAGATAAATTCTTTATAGCTATCATTAGTAGCCATGTCAGTTCTGTTTTCTGTTATCTGCTACAAGCCCCTCCCTTGTTTATTTTTTCTCAAATTTACTATGTGATTAAGATACTTATACTGTAGTACAGTATTGTGTATATTTTTACTACATATTGTTCATAATTCTCATACACACTGGACAGTTATGTAAACCCAAAAACCGTCTATAATAATAATAATAATAATAATAATAATAATAATAATAATAATAATAATAATAATAATAATAATAATAATAATAATAATAATAATAATAATAATATATAAGTTAACTATTTGAAACACAGCTCCCAAAGCTGCCCTGGAAGCAATTCAAATTCACATAGAGTGACTCACACTGTAATATGCTCTCTAATATTGAACCTGATAACAGCTTTCATTTCCTTTTGTTTCCTCAAGAGAATAAGCTCTTTTGATGGACTGAAAGCTACTTATCCAAGGGCGGTTCATGTGTGCTTATGGATTCAATCTCAGCCGTGTTGGATGACATCAGCGTGAGAAAGAAACCCTCTTGTACGGGATATTTAATACTTATTAAATATAGCTAAGCTATATATCACCAAACATTCTATAGGGTTATGGTAAGTGATTATAAAACACATTATGATGTTGGCCATTATCAGTATACAGTGATATAATTTGTAAGAACCATGTAAATGAATAAACTATCAAACTTAAGGGATTATTTTATGTTCATTTGTCCATGAGATTACTGGGTTTGATCCTGCCATTTCACCTTATAGTTTGGGTGTCATCAGGTCATTGTTTCATAATAACAGAATAAAGAGAAAAAAACAAAAGCTTTGTGGTTTTATCTCAGCAGTACATCCCCACTTCACTGTACACTACTTGCCAAATTGGACAGAGGCAGACTGTGCTTATCCTTTACACATTTTAACATGAGCGTGCCTCTATCAACTCAAGCGGCTGTTTGTATTTATCACAATAATTTTCTTTAAAGATGGGGTTCTCATCTCCTGCCATGGCAGATTATGCAACATATTCAAAGCATGACCTAAAAATTGAAAGGGCTTAACATAAACTTAACTTTAAGTTAAACCCATTAACTTAAAGGGGCGGTTAGAAAGTTTTATAATAATATATTTGTTATAATAATCATACTTTTTTGTTGTTGTTGAAAATCTATTACTTCTAGCTTTTTCGTTTTAGGTGATTTCTTACATTTTTCAGGCCTGGAAATATTCTCCACCTGAGCTGAAGAAGAGCTGATTAGCACATTTTGATTAGCTCAGCATGAAAAGAGCTTTCCTGGAGCACTTTGTGCAACTGAAGCAAACAATCAACTATGGGTGGCAAGGCACTGTCAAAAGATCTCCGGGATAAAGTTGTGGACAGGCACAAGTCAGGAGATGGATACAAGAAAATTTCAAAGGCTTTTTCAATGCCTAGAAGCGCAGTGAAGTCTGTTATTAAGAAGTGGAAGGTATTTGGTACACCACAGACCCTCCCCGGATCAAGACGTCACTCCAAACTGGATGAAAGAGCCAGGAGGAAACTGGTCAGAGAGGCTACCAGGAGGCCTACAGCAACTCTGAAGCAGTTGCAGGAATTTATGACAAAGAGTGGTCACTGTGTGCATGTGACAACAATATCACAAATTCTCCACAAATGTGGCTTGCATGGGAGGGTTGCAAGAAAAAAGCCACTCCTCAAGAAAGGCCACATGAACACTCCTTGAAGATTCTGAGGCCACATGGAAAAAGGTGTTATGGTCAGATGAGACTAAAATTGAATTATTTGGCCTCAATACCGAACGATATGTCTGGCGGAAATCCAATACAGCTCACCATCCAAATAACACCATTGCTACAGTAAAGCATGGAGGTGGTAATATCCTGCTATGGGGGTGTTTCTCTACAGCAGGGATTGGAGCGCTTGTCAGGATAGACGGAAAATGGATGGGGCAAAATACCGTCAAATTCTTGAGGAAAATCTGCTGCCCTCTGCCAGAAAGTTGTCAATGGGAAGAAGATTTACCTTCCAAAATGACAATGACCCAAAGCACACAGCAAAACTGACCACACAGTGGCTGAAGGAGAAAAAGGTGAATGCATGGCCTAGTCAGAGCCCAGACTTAAACCCCATTGAAAATCTGTGGAATAACTTGAAGACTGCAGTCCACAAACGGTCACCATCAAATTTAACTGAACTTGAGCAGTTCTGCAAAAAATAGTGGGCAAATATTGCAAAGTCTAAATGTGCAAAGTTAGCAGAGACATATCCCAACAGAGTAAAGTCTGTAATTAAAAAAATACGGCAAATTAAAGCAAGGGGGTGATACTTTTTCAAGCTCACTGATTCTGGTTTTTAATTTTTTTTTTTTTTTTCTGACATTTTAGTGTTATATCTTTCACTTGGATGTTATAAGTTGCACTGAATAAATACAGTTCTATCTGACACTTCCACACTAGAACTGTGCACTGGTCGGCACTACATTGTCTCTTACTGTACTTATTGTCCTGTTTTAGTAGTTACCATAGTGTCTTGTGCTATTTGCACACGGTTGCATGTGCACTTTATATAGAAATGTGTAGGTCTTTAGTTTTGTGTTGCGTCATACACAGTAGCTCTGTGTTGTTTTATGTAGCACCATGGTCCTGGAGGAACGTTGTTGTGTTTCATTGTGTACTGTACTAGCTGTATATGGTTTAAATGACAATAAAGCCACTTGACTTGACTTGAATTGACATAGTTTCAGCAAAAGTTTTTGGGGCAATTGGGTAAAAACTGTAGGCTTGTCACTGTGTTAATTGCAGTTCACTGTACAGGCAACAGAGATAAAATTACAAACCGCACCTTTAACTCTCATGTTTAATACTGAGCAACTCTTGTACCATTCATGCAGGCCATCTATTTTAAATTTTACAGCAACCCAGTTAGTATATTAAGAAATTACACCAAAAAGCCTTTCACATAGGTGTTTTTGTACATACTGTAAACGATATGTGAATGAAATGTGACAGCAACTAAAAATACTTTTTTTTTTTTTTTTTTATTCATCTTCACAATGATCAGACATTTTGCCCTCTTCCTATCAGCTTAAAACCATATGAGCAATATGGCTAATATGGCTAAAACCTGTATGAGATGTGACCAGTTTGCCAATTGGTATGCTGATAAAGTGCATTAGAAATGCAACAGTGTAGAGTCAGGGATCTGTTTGATCTCTGTCTGACCTGTTTTACTGAGCCCTGTGATCAAAGCCAGCCAAGGCGAATGATGTCAGTAGCGAAGACTACACTAACTTTATACGCATAGGACCATATTCCGTTGAGTTGAGCCTGTGTAGTGAGGACTTAATAACTCACCGTTATTCTGACCGTATTTTTTTCCTAAAAGGCGTGTTTTAATTATGAGTGTTTCTGACTTTGGGCCTAAGCACAATCTTCTTGCACAATATAGACTTGAGCAAGGAGCAGCATTAAGTGCAGTGCCAGTAAATTAAGTGTGATAAAGTAGCTTTGTTTTGTATCTTGTGGTCACATTAAATGTGTTGGATCAAGTGTTATTTTATAAGATGCTGAATAATGAGGGTGTTAAAATAAACCATAGTTGTAGTGATTAGTGCTACAACTACAACTGCGTAAAACTATTCATGCAACAATATATTGGCAAAATACTAGACTCTTGTTAGATGCTTTCTATCCTCACATTCTTATATCTTCGTGATAGTCTTTCCAAATTTTCATTTTTAAATTTCATTCATGTTACATCATATTACATTCAACAGCAATTTTTTTTTTTAATTTGTGATGTCATACTCCACAGTAGAAAGTAGATGATCAAGGTTTTAAGAATTTGCAGTTTTTCATAAGAATTTCTTTTTTTACCTAGCCTACTAGGTTTAAATGTTAGAATTGTATTGTGGCAGTTGTATACAGTGTTTTACTATCAAAAAAGCTTTAGTTGTGCTGTCTGTTTTATCTCTGTACCAATGTTATTGTGGAGAGGTGTGAATTGTTTGCCCAGCAGGGGGCTCACACCCCTCCCTTTTCCCATTGCCTTGCCCAACAGCATCTAAACACAGAGTCATGATACTCTACACACAGAAACCCAACAGTGTCCTGACTAATCTTATAACAGGCTTACGGCGATAAAATAATTAATTTCTTTATACTGATTGAAAATGTCTTATATGTTAATTTTCCAATCTGCTGGAGTTTCGCTGGAAAGGGTTAAAGGCAACTTCTTGTGTTTAAGATGCTACTGAAAAACCCCTTCTTAGACATTTGTATTCAAGAAAAATCTGGAAACATTGGTGGTATGAACTGCATGCATTTACATTTTCTGAATGAGGCACCCAGAAAATCGACTTAAGCAGCTGCATCGAACATATAGTGAATGACACCCTGATGGTGACACTCACTTACTGAGATAGGAGCTACACCGGGATTTTGTTCAATAGCAACAAAAAGTGACTGTGTTTCATTATTATTATTTTGCTTTAAACATGCTAAGGCCATAAGCTAAACTGAGCTAATTGGCGCTTTTGCCGCAGACAGATGGCCGCAGTGGCAAAGAGTACACACGGCTTCTCCTACATCTTGTAGGATATGATGCATATATACACTGGTGAATTTTATATAAGGTCGCTCTCCCTCCAGAATGTTTAATTTTAGCAGCAAGAAAACTGGTTTGTTGTCAAAAGTGGAATGCTAGTTGCACCACCCATGTTACTATGGCAACCAGTAGTAGGAACACCTATTGGCGATTTCATAGGACAGCAACTGGCGACTTGCAGCGATAAAATCACTGGATGTGTGAACGGACCATAAGGGTTTTACCCTTCAAGTGCTCTCACTTTTAATAAAAGAACTCATTTAAAGTTCTATTAAGATCTGAGAGTGAGCAGTTAATAGGTTCCACAAATATTTAGGTTCCATTGTTTAATTGCTATTCTGTATCATTTTGTTTGGTCTGTGGCAATAATAGTGATTATGCAAGTAATAAAACACTAGGACGTACCCTTATAAGAAAATAATCAAAGATTGTGGGATGTGGCCTGAACCAAAGTAGAGTTACAGGAACCACATCAAAGTTGATCACTTTCCTATAACAGCACATCTCTAAGTGGTTTACCACAGTTATTTGAACAACACATCATACATTTTTATCACAATATACATTAGTATATTACCTTTAATATTGCAGAATTATATTATATTAGTTTTAAACAGTCACTCCCTCACCAGCTTCTCTTATTACTGTTGAAATTTATGACAACAAAAAAAGCACAGCTTGTCATTTTAATGAGAAACCGGAAAGCACAAAGTCCTCCATCCTGAAGAGTTCACCATGGTGGAAAACCTGTGGACTGTTATACTGGAGACTCCTTCTATAAATGTTAAATGAATATCTTCTAACAGAAAACATCACCATATAAATGATTGCAGGTTTTCTTGTGTGAATTTCTGCCATAGAAGTATTTGTATAAGGTGTTACTATAGAAATGATATTGAGTACATATAAACGAAGTGTGCATGTTCTCCCTGTGCTTCAGGGGTTTCCTTCGGGTACTCAAGTTTCCTTCCCCAGTCCAAATACATGTGTTGTAGGCTGGTTGGCATTTCCTAAATGTCTGTAGTGTGTGAATGGTTTGGCACCCCATCCAGGATGTCCCCTGCCTTGTGCCCAGAAATTCCATGGTATAGGCTCCAGGCTCCCCCACCACCCTGTGTAGGATAAGCAGAAAATGGATGGATGGATTTGTCTTGTAGCCAGAACTACTGTCAAGGCATAGAAAACTGCTGTTATAGAAAAATATTTAACACTCTCTGACCAATCATCTGACCAAGAATTGAGAATTTAGCAGCACTATGGTATAAACTGTACTAAAACACAAGAAACTCCAAGTGTACAAAAAGATTTCACTGGCAGTGTATACATTGTATATGGTATCTATAAAGATTTTACATGCACGTGCAGTTTTGTTCGGCACATTCCATGAACTGTATGTAAGTTAATGTGCAGTAGTTAATTAGTGTGTAGGGTTTGCAAATTAAATATTAAAGGAAACATTTGTGCAGAAAGTTTACACAAGGTTCCGCATTACCTCAAATGTAGTAAACCAGCCAAGGAAAGTTTGGTGTCTGCAGTTTGCTTCTTTAGTTGTAAACTGGATCTTTGTATCTAATGGGGCTAAAAAGTAACAGGTAGCTCATACATACCAGTTTAGCAATGGGTAAGCTGCATACCTAAACTTTTAAATGCACAAAATTAAGACCTGTTTTGCAATTTCTGATACTGTTACACTGCAGCATGCAGTATCTCCTTGAGTTGTTACGCATGGCTTGTTTCCCTTTGATCAGTTTCTACAATGGACGTCCATCTGGGAAATGTTTTCAAAGGAAATGCAGATGTTAGCAGAAAGTGCAGATGTTGGAAGGAAATGCAGATGTTCAAGAGATGCAGATGTTGGCTTCAGTCCCAGTGTCACTGTGCATCTGTCACATGGGCCAGTAGTGCTCAAGCAGTCATGATTGTTTCATACACATAGAGCTGAAGCACCTTCAAGTTTATTAAAGACTGTCACACCCCCAGATAGAGTGTGGACAGAAAAAGCGGGGGAGAGTAACAACAGACATGCTGTTGTGGTTGAGGAACTGACAGGGAAACAACATGGAACACACTTTTAATCTATTCTCGACAGGACTTTACTTTAACAAACATCCACCACTGAAATTCAACAGACAGGACAAGACAAGAGCACAACCAGGATGTTGTTGAGCTGGTGAAGATGACTGGCATGTGAGATTTTGTTGTAGCCCAAAACATATTAACATTAATATGCTAATATGAACGAGATCCAAAAATAAAGGGGATGGAGACCCTTAAGTCTAATCTATTGTACCTAAGCAGATCATATGAGAATCAGTAATATTATTAACATGTCAGTAATATTATTAACATGTGATTGGATGTGGTTTATTTGCCTATCTACACTGTTTTCCACTCATACAGCACCACTTTGCATCAAACAATAAAAACAAAGACACAAGCCAGACAAGACAGGTAGTGTTCCACAGATAACAGCCCAAGGCTTGCTGCCATTAAGGCTTTATAAAGAATAGAAAACAGAATTTATATGTCTCTATGAACGAAAGGACCTGCTCAATATGTGTGTCGAGTACTCGAGCTGTAAAAATGACCAAAATGCACATATTTATCCTCTACTGGCAAGTGAGTGCCATGGACCATTGAGCTTCTTTTGGTGGTTGACAAGCTCGTAATTACATCAGGTCAGTGAGGCAAAAGGAAAAGAGGCTGCTGCAGTTGTTCTTATGGCCATTTCACGTGGTCATGTGAGCTCAGTCATATCACCAGTGACTTCCTCAGCCGGTTTTCTAATTGTTTTATAATTTGCACATATAATACTTCCATTGTGATCAAGGGTGGGCTCTTGAGACGGACAATGGACAGTGCTCAGAGTTAGGACTAGCTGCAAGACTACTGTACTCCTGAGACATGTGGCATGCTCCCTGATGACACATTATCATTTTCCCCTCACTTTCTTGTAATTTCTTGCTTTCTGTTGCATCACTTGTCTCAACTATTTGCTTCATACCAATGTTTTCACACACGGTCTCTCAAAATGAGTTATATGGGTGATTCCATGATTGGGGTGCTGTTTGTGTTCCACTAATATTACATTTACTAATATGCGTGTAACCATAAAAGTAATTTTAAACTATGGTAAGGTGTCCAAGCTTTGTGTTTCAGAACTTTAAAACATTAATGCATTACTACATTATTAAAATCATTAAAAATCTTTTTTCTTTTTTTTTTTGCATTAACATGTGAATACCTTGTGCGTAAAACATCTGTTTCCATGAGTCATCCATTATCAAATTTTAAAAAATAAAATAAATAAATTCCTCAAAATCACTCAACCCTTCACCCCTGTGAAATATGTGGAAGGTTCCAAGAAGTTGCATCATCTGAATTTCATGAAGATCATGGGAAGAATAAATTATCTCAATGACACTGTGATATTGACTGATGACGTCACTTTAAAAGTGCAACCCTTCTACCCAAATTATAGATTGAAATAAAAATTTGCAATAATGCAAATAAATTATTTTAAGTAAATCATTAGAATGTTTCATTAAAATAAACACATACATACATACGGTACATAATTTTAAAATTTTTATTTTCTAAATTCTACATATTGTATTGTCTGTAGTGTTCCTGCCAAAAGTTAGAAAAATATTAATGTTAAAAATTATTATTAAAAATATTAATACGCAAGACCCAGCAATCGACAGCTGTGTGCAGGGGTGTATCTGTTAACACAACATCATTTTGGCAATGCAGACCCATGCAACCCTCTCAACATGTCAGGAACAAACCAGGCATAATTATAGACTTTATTACTACTATATTGGAAAAAGAGAACAATAAATCAAATATGCTCATAGGCTATGAGCATATTAAATATGGGCCATATACTGTATCAATATCCACAAGACTTCATCCATTACACAAAACAGTAAAAACATGGACAGTTTTCTTTGCTTGACATCTTTTGCCTGGAGCCACTAAGCAATTGCTTGTTTTACTTAAGTTCTAGTATTATTATATCTGTGCATGAATTGGTCATGAAATCAGTGTATCGTATGGTGCTTTCGTATGGGATTTGATGTTTATTTAGAATGCAGTATTCATTAGTAAGCATTCTGCAATTTGGAAAACGGGAAATTGTATCATTCCATCTTCACACTTCACACTAAGCATGTTTATTGAGAAATGTACCGCAAATTCATTTTCAGCTTTTGCATCAATAAGAACTCTTCAATTAGCTCGAACTAATTACAGCAAATCAACACTTAACTCCAGTACTTCATGCACAGTACTGCTTCATCAGAAAACAACTGCCTTACAAAGCCTTCAGAATTCATTAAGATACAAACACAATGTTTTGTTGCGTTCACTGGAAAAGGTCACATGGGTTGAGGAACAAATGACAGCCACATATGTAAAACTGTCAGTGTGTCAGCAGTAACCTTTGGAGGAAAAATACTAAATTAGAAAAGCAAGTGAATATTTCAGAGTGTGCTGGAGTGTGCCATCATTCCTCATTAAGTGAGGCCCAAAGAAATATCCAGCATTTTTCATTTGCAGAAGCCAGATAGGAGATAAGTGGGGTATTTGTGGGTGGCAAATTGATATTCACATCCACACATGCACTGAAAAATTGTTTGCAAGATTTTATGGAGTTTGAAAAGGTCAGTGTCTGAGAAGATATTCCTCACCACACAGCGTGAAGTGAAGGCATTGAAGAATTCCTCAGTTTAGTCTGCCTTACAAAACACCTAATCCTCATCAACCTGCTCACTGTAATATGTCAGGCATTTAAGGTTGCAAACTTCCTGTTCTTGCCTGCCCTTGAATGATATCTATAAGCTCAAAGAGAGCTCCTGGTGTGCTCTGTTCTCCAAGGCAGAGTAAATACAGCGTTTAAGAATGAGAAATGAGAAAAGGTCTCAAAGGCCTTGCAAATATTTGAGCTTAGAATCAACATATCAGTGATTCATTATTTTACACGTGAAGGAATTTCAAAACTAAAGAAAACGTGACTTTCAGCCAGGAGTTCATAAATGATTCATTTCTTGCTTAATAAACCATTTCTAGATCTCTAAAGCAAAGGGCCAATGCATGTGATCCTCAATGAGAGGCAATTCAAATACAGCAGATTCATAGCATTGTGGTAAACATAGAGATAGTCACAGAATCAGTATGCTGAAGGACACACTTATAATAACAACACAAGACAGTGCAACACAACAAAATTTAGAATAAATTAATGCATTAAATAATTGATTATAATAGTATTTAGCAGAGAAACACTTTAATATCATTATATGTCACATACACCAAGGACATCTATGCCAGCAGAGCCCACCCTCAGGACCTCTTCTGGGTGGTGGTAGCTCAGTGGTTAAGAAGTTGGGCTACTGATCGGTATGAGTAGGTAGGTCATGAGTTCAAATCCCAGCACCGCCAAGCTGCCACTTGAGCAAGGCCCTTAACCCTCAACTGCTCCCTGGCCGCCACAGCAAAAATGGCTGCCCACTGCTCCGGGTGTGTTCACGGTTTGTAGTGTGTGTGTTCACTACTAATCTCACAACTTCTAATGTGTGTGCACTAACTTGGATGGGTTAAATGCAGAGGACAAATTCCAAGTATGGGTTACCATACATTGGCCTTCACATGTCACTTTCACTTTCTTCATCACCCATCAAACATTTCCTGTTTATTGACGATATAAAGCCAGTTCAAACATTCAGTCAGTGCGAAGTCTTGCCAACTTTAATGTTCTGAGCCTTGTGTTCTGTGTTATTTCTATATTTTGAACCTTGCCTTGTTGATCAACTATGGATTTGCCCTTTGTCTTTTCTATTTGTGAATTTCTGTGCTTGACCATTGCCCTGTATTTGACTGATTTTGGAGTCTGTCTTTTGTTTTTGTAAATAAACCTCCTGCATATGGATTCTCTCATATCTCCTGAGTCCTGTCCATTACAGGCCCCTTTCATATCTGATTGTTTTCTATTTAGTGTTTAGAGCAGAAAAAACTTTTTGCATTAAGAATGCTTGAAACACCAAATATAAATTCACTGTTCACTATCTTTTGAAGAATTTCTGTGCGATGGACTCATCATTCCACAATGTGCGCTGTATGTTACATTAGAAATGTTCTTGTAAGAAGAGAAACACCTATAGTTAACATCATATCATTATACTAGGCTAAACAGTTTTGCCAACTACTTTATGTTCAGGGAAAAGTAGCTAAATTTGCATTTTCACTGAATCATCATGACCAGTAGCATATCAAAAAATGTTAAATTAAGAAGGAAGATTTTTGGACACTTAAAATAGAAAAGAATTTTAAAATGAAGAATAGAAAATAAATAGTTTATAATTTATTTTGTGTAGAAGTATAGAACTCACGTTTTGTGTATTTACAGAATACTGTCATTTCCATCAAGAACACAGACAAAAAGCAGTAAAGAATATTTTAGCCTGTGTATGAGTATGTATGTAAATGAAATTTGCATATTTTGTGGAAATACACATTTATCTATACGTGCAGATATGAAAAGCAGACCAAATGAAACACTGGTACTAAGCAATCAGGAAATATATGCAAAGGACATGGATGGAACAATTCACTTTTATTACTGGAAATATGGCCAAGAGGAGAGTTTAAAATTAAGAATCAAGAAGTGCGTAGGTCAAACAAATCAGTGATTGGTCACTGGGAATGATGGTGATCAGTTATTGGTTGTAAAAATTGGTAATAGGTGATTGGTCATTGGGAACAATGGTGGTCAGTGATTGGTCATTGGGGGGTGGTGATTACTAATTAATCATTTTGTAAAACGATTAATCATTTTGAAAAATGGTGGACAGTGATTGGCCATTGGGAATAATGGTGGTCATTGATTGGACATTGGGAACAATGGTGGTTCATTGAGAAATTGATTCACTGAGAAAAGGGTGCTCAGTGATTGGCCATTGGGAACAGTGGTGGGCTGTGACTGGTTTATACAAGTGCAAGGTTTCAGAAAGGTTTTACAGACTGGTTTTGAGTCAAACCTGCTCTCTCAACTCTCATATAAACAGCAGCTGTGTTGTGAGCTGGAGAGCCATATTGATAATGTCTATTCAGAAAGTCATTGGATGTGTTGTTATGCTCTTGCTTGAAATAACAGGGTATAAGTGATTTATTTTCAACTCAATAATTCAGTAGAATGTAGTAATTATTAGTAAGCATGTTGCAATCTGTAAAACAGGGGGAATTTCATCACACCTTCTTCACTGTTTACAGAATACATTAATCTTGTTTGTTGAGTAATATAATGCATTTGCATCTCCAGCATTTGCATCTATAAATTTCCCTTCTTTTGCTCAAGTGCACCAATGTTAGGAGAGAAAATCTCAGTCTTCACTTGCAAACTTCTTGTAATTCTCAATGTTATCAAGCTATCAAGCCATCTTTTATAAGCAGGAAACACAGAAATGTGCTGAAAATCAATTTCTCCAGAAGAAAACTCAAAATCATCTCTTGGTGATTTGTCAAAGTATTGTATTTATCCACGAGCAGCATTCTGTACAGTGTCTGGATTTGCAGCACATCTTGGGGTTGTTATTCTTTTTTAGCAAGCATATTCACACTCTCAGATCTGCCCGCTCTGGTGACACCACAGAGTGTTATCGTCACGGAGATAACATGTTTCCAAACCACCCTCTCATATCACCAGGAATACGGGATAAAAAAACCAATCCATAATGTGCAAGTTAATTATTTCTACAGCAGTGGGTTGTAGCATATATTGAGCTGTATACTGTACATGTGTGTGATGTCGGACTGTCTCGATATTCTGCATTAGCCTGGATCTGTCCAATGTGGTGCTTCTGAAATGATTAAATTCTTTCTAAAATTAAGAAAAGGAAATGTGATGTGCTGTCAAAAGGTTTTGCATTTTTCTTTATAAGACTTTCATATGTTATCACAATGTATACTAAAATATGACCTATGAAGTTCAAGACCATGGAGTTATATGGTCCATGACATTTTAAGTCTATAAGTTTATACCGCAATGCTGTTCAGCTATCAAATCTGATTGGTCAGAATGTGTCGATTCATTTTCAAGAACAGCAGCTCTAACAGCAGTAATTCAAATCACAGGTTTATATTAATGTACTCATTCAAATGTGTTATTGTTTCTACAGAAAACTTGGTATCAAACCAGGTGAAGCATGGGAAGGGCTTCTGGGGGGTTGTGGTCATAAATACTGTTTATATTTGTGAGGATTTCCTCCTCAATCCGAATGCAGAAGCGCACATTGCGTTCGCTTAGTGCACGCTTCTGCATTCTTTAGACTTTGTTCACGTTTTCATGTGTTTTGTTTTGGTTTATATTCTGTCTCTGCTCTTGTCTTGTGATTGGTTGTTTCCCTTATGTATCATCATTGTAATCAGCTGTTTCTGTTTCCCCTTTTTGATTAGTTTGCATATTTAGACCCCCGTGTTTCTTTCTTCTGGGTGAAGTATTGTGTTTCTGTGTGTTGCCGCCAGTACCATACTGAGCCTTTTGTTCATTGTTCTTGTTTCATGGTTTTTGATCCTGCTTTTGCCCTCGTGTTTTGTATTACTGGTTTTGCCTAGTTTTTCCCGTATGTTGCCTGACCCACGCCTGTTTTCTATTTTGATGTTGCTCTTTGATTTGGATTTGTCTGGCTGCCTTTTTATTAAAGCCTTTAACTGCATTTGCAACTGTCTGCACTCCCCATTACTTGACAATATTGCTAAGAAATTCTATGAAAAGAAGATAAATATGGTATTTCCAAATTAATGTTAGAATTGCACAAAATGGGATGGCCTGGATCAATGAAAAATCCATTTTTTAACAGTCAATAGAAAAGAGTGGGATTGGCCTGTGTCCAAAATGCTGCTCTACTCCCTATCTCTTACAAACAACAAAATGGTTTATTCTATACTTTCTGGGCTGCATTATTTGGCCCCATCAATAAAGCAATTCAGTTTGGATTTCATGAGCAAGCTGGACATTTTCCACTGTGCCTATGGCTGCAACAAGCTCCCAAAATAGTGCACTATATAGTGATTAAGGTGTAGTTATGGACATACTATGGGTCTTCCATCTCCTCCAGAACTTTTAACGAGCCTTTGAGAGACAGTGCTATTAAAATCTCAGCCTGCACTCATCCCTGTCATGTCAAATCAGCTTTTTTTTAATACAAAGAAAACCATAAAAATGTTTAGATGCTATTATTATGCCAAAATCCACAATGATGTGAAAGCCAGCTATACAAACTTCCTTCCCTTTCTGTACACCATTACAGTTCTTCCACTCTATCTAATAATAAATCCCAGGAGAATTTATTGCTTGTACTGCTGAGCTGGACTCTACCATCTCCTCATTATACTATAACATCCTGCCTGAATTTATATTCCCTCTCTATTTGCTGATTAAGAAGCATTTAACTTGGAGCAGCACCACTCTGCAGTGTGCATGCTACAGGAGTAAATTGATGAGATTAAGCTATTTGGACTAAGAATTATAAATGTCTAGCCTTCTTAAGATGAGGAGACTTTCATTTTTGACCTCTGCAACAGCTGTCATCAGTCTAACAAAAATGTAATACAGACAATTCAACATTACCACAGCACATAACAAAATTACCACCACACAAAACAAAATTCTGAAAACACCAAACAAAATAGCCAAAACACAAAACAAAATCAGCACAACACAAAATAAATGACCACAAACACAAAACAAATCCTAAATTCTGACAAATTCTCACAAAACAAAATTTGACAATACAAAAAATTTTATTATGATACAAAACAAAATTACCTCAAATCAAAACAAAATTCCAACAACACAAAACAAATTGATCATAACACATAACAAAATTATAGTCTTTCCCGATTGCAAAGACACGCTTAATGAAACTGGGATCCAGTTGTTCTTCATCATAATCATCTTCTTAGCACAGCAGAAGTCTTCTCTTGCAAATGCGTTACAGTTTTTCATGGGTTTCAAACATTTTTTCACACCCTTTTTAGAAACAGTTAACACATCTCATCCAAAGATCAAACGCTCTATTGGATTAATTGTGTCAAATAAAAGGAAAGCCTTTATTGACATCTAATAGCAATTGCTTGCATAATTATGATTCTTCAATGCACTTGTTTGAAACTCCTTTGCACAATTATTCAATCAGCAATCAGTTCTTATCCATCTATCAACAATGCCACCTTTGAGTTGTTATTTGGATCAAAGAGGTCGAAGACACATATTTGTAAGGAGAGGCCATGGCAGAGGGGCCAGAGGAAGAGGAGTTCACACGCGTGGTGGAGGAGCTGTAGCAAGAGGAGAAAATAGAGCTCAAGTTTGAAATGAGAGTCAGGCAACAATATTGACATCAATCATGGCTTGTCCATGACGGAGGCTGGAAAAAGGGCCCAGCCTAATCTGAGTCAGAGCACTGTAGCATCTCTTGTCAAAATGTTTTGGAATGAGAATAGGTAAGTCACATGGGTATACCATTCCTGTTTTACTCTATTGCTCTGTTGGCAGAACAAACAGTGTCTGCAGTAATGCAGCTGTTTCATCAATCCCATTTGTGTGACTGTCATAATGTCAATTTTGACATGTTTTTTGCATTTACTTTATAGAATCCACAGACTAACGCACAGTGGGGGCAGAGGAAAGATCTTTAGTGCTGAACAGGAGGCTGCCATTATAGATATGGTTGTGGCAAACAATGCAATCAGACTGCGTGAAATCCATCCATCCATCCATTTTCCATAGCGCATATCCTACACAGGGTCGCGGGGGAGTCTGGAGCCTATCCCTGGGAACTTGGCCACAAGGAGGGGGACACACTGGACGGGGTGCCAACCCATCGCAGGGCACAATCACACACACATTCACACACTATAGAAAATTTGGAAATGCCAATCAGCCTACAACACATGTCTTTGGACTTGGGGAGGAAGCCTGAGTACTCAGAGGAAACCCCCGTAGCATGGGGAGACCATGCAAACTCTGTGCACAATGGGTGGAGGTGGGATTTGTACCCCCAAACCCAGAGGTGCGAGGCAAATGTGCTAACTGTGCCACCGTGATCACATCCCCCAAACAAAAGCATGTCAGAATGAAGCAGCTGTACAGACTTCCATTCCAAAGAAACTCTGACATATTCAAAGAGGCAAGACTCCAGTATGTGCAGGTAAGGATTTGCTATTGTAATTCCTTGCCATATCATATAGTCACATGCAACTGGAATTATTTTCTTTACGAATCTGCTACTTTTACGTCACATATTCATTTATGTGGATGAAGCCAGCTTCAACCTCTCTAAAGTGAGGAGATGCAGGAGAACCATCATCGGGCAGAAGGACACTGTTACAGTGCCAGGTCAGAGGGGTGCCAATATCACCATGTGTGCTGCCATCTCCGTGCTGGTGTCCTTTGCCACATACCAACTGTCGGCCCATACAATCCAGAGCACCTCGTTATATTTGTGCATGCACTGAATGAAAGACTGGTTCCGTCTGAAGAGAGAGGGCTGTTTAAGGCTTGACATGACTCTGTATGTAATCATTTGGGAAAATGTTACCTTCCAACACACTCACCCAGTGAATGAATTGTTTGCAGCACACCTCCGTATGATGATGCAGTTCCTCCCTGCATACTCTCCTTTTCTAAACCCGGCTGAGGAGTTCTCCTCTGCTTGGCGATGGAAGGTGAATGATAACCGACCATATGACCAGATGTCCCGTCTGGAGGCAATGAATGCTGGTTGCCTGGCAATAGGTGCAGAGGACAGCCAGGGATGGATATGCCATGCAAGGAGGTTTTTCCCTCAGTGTATTGCAAGGGAAAACATCAAATGTGATGTAGAACCTGTGGCCTAATCATCAGGAATGACTGGACTAAATGTGATTATTTCAAATTTTGGATGAAATTCTTTCTTAGTTCTTTGGCTATGTAATACAATTTAAAAATGTAATACAAGATCTATACCATAATGAATGTCTGAATTTGTCTTAGGTCTTGCATGTAAACAACAGTTCATGGGCATGGAAAGACCTGCATACAAGACTATAATGGATGAAAAAAAAAAGCCTTCTTGGAAAATATCTCTTTTTTTCAGCAGGGCATCTAAAAAATAAGTATAAAATCATCATAAAAAAAGATCATCCAGGTAACAACACACAGTATTAAGAATCAAGCGTATGTAAACTTTTTAACTGGTTCATTTGTGTAAATTCAGTTATTATTGTGTCTTGTGGACTATATGTAAACATCTGTTATGTGAAATAGCTTATCCAGGGCAGGACTAAATTAAAAAAATAAATAAATAAAATAAAAAAATAAAAAATAAACCTATTTTTATGATCCCTCCTATTTTTTTTAATTATTAACATTTTGCAGATTCTGCAAGGCATATGTAAACTTATGACCTCAACTGTATATACTTAAAAAAAAAAAAAAAAAAAACAGCAACAAAGTAAATGTACTTTTGTTAATCCCCACCACTATCCTTCAGATATTACTATACTATGTTACTATACTATAACAATTAGATAATTATTAATGTGTAATAAGCAATATGGCATTCTGACCTACCTTTAAGTATTCATAATGTGCTCAAATGTTCTTTTGTGTTTATTCTATTATCAAGAAAATGTTCTCCCTAATTGTGTCTTTTCACTTTTGGTGTTGGTGACATATTTGTTTCTAAGTCATGTGTTTCTAAATTAACTCAAAGAGACAGTGCCAAAAACACAGACAGAGATGAGCCCAAAGCAAGAAAATAAGAAAAGTACAGATGGTTGGACCATAACGAGCTCAAGGCCAAGGCTACAGGCGAAGCCTGTTCCACTTCCTGATCTTGGACAGTTTTTGAGCTTCGTGAGGGATTTAGTTGCAAGGTTGTCTGAGGTTGTTTGAGGAAAACAAACACGCAAAGCAAGTCAGTCGTGACTTGTGCAGTCTGTTCACATATGCAGTTCTGTGCCAAAGTCAGCGTTACAACTCGGCCCAAAAGGGAACAGCAGTGATAAGTCTGTAAGTTATAGTAGTACCACTACCCTGTGCCATCACATGAGTACATCTCCATTTCTCTTCTCTACAGTTTCCCACTCTGTAAGCATCAGTAGACTTGCACTTGCCATTTGACTGCAAATAGCCAGGACTGGCTACTAGTTTGAGATCAACAGCCATGTTCCTGCAGGCATGATTTATGAGGGTCTTATCACTGCTTGCATTATTTTATTTGCTTACATGATAGTGCTGTCAAATAAAAGGGTGATGAAGTGCCCATGGTGTGTTGGGCACATCTGCTGGGACTTTCCTCTGTCATGTTCACAGGGCTCGCCTCTTGCTCACTGAACGCTCACATCTGTTTCCATTTTGTGAATGTTGTTGGTGCGATTTGATTTGGAATGCCGATCCAAACAATAGCATCTCATATATGCTTGTTAACATGGTTGTATACAACAAGGTGAGCATGTCATAAGTTTTTTGATTTGGTTTTGCGTTGCTCCTGCTTCACCTCTACCTCAAGCTCCAACTTGTCTTCATCACAATGATCATTCAAGAGTGTTGTTGTTTGAACTTCTCAAAATGGCCAAAGCACCCCAAAGCACATTAGGAGCAAAAAGTCTATCCTGTGAAGACTGCTGTGGTGAGTTGTAATTACACACAATGATTAGCGCCAAACCTACAGTATACATTTGAGCTCAATAGTCAACTATCCATCCATTTTCTGTACCACTTATCCTACACAGGGTCACAGGGAGTCTGGAGCCTATCCCAGGGTACTCGGGGCAAAAGCTGGGGGACACCCTTGACAGGGTGCCAATCCATTGCAGGGTACAATTGCACACACACTCACACAACCATTCACACACTGTGAACAATTTGGAAATGCATGTCTTTGGACTGGGGGAGAAAACTGGAGAACCTGGAGGAAACCCCCAAAGCACAGGGAGAACATGCAAGCTCTGCACACACAGGGCAGAGGTGGGAATTGAACCCCCAACCCCAGAGGTGCAAGACAACCACTAAGCCACCGTGCCCCCAAATAGCCAACTATATGGTGTATATTTCAAAACTTGTCTAAGTCTAATGGCGAATTACAGTAACTCTTAAATTTATGTCAGTATTTACATGAGGAAAGTTATGGGTGTTCAGAGATGGGTTGTGCCTAAGTTGATATACCTAAGTTGATTATCCAGGTGCACCATTCAGATTATGCATGTCACCTGAGTCTAGTCCAGACTTTCCTTGAGTAGAGGTGTCTAAGACCAGGGTATATATTAGTGTCTCAAACGCCACCTTTGAACACAACAATTTGCCTTCAAGCCTGATAAAAATCTGGGGATAGAAAATACAGACTTTTTTGCTTTTACTCTTCTACGCTTGTATCACGGGTCCGTCAGAAGAGCATGGGCTCCCTTTTGAGTTCTCCTTCCTCGTTTCCTCCTCATGTCATGTCAGGGAGTTGTTCCTCGCAGTGTTGCCTCTGGCCTGCTCATTAGGCATCTAAATCTGCATCCAGATTTCTACACCTTTCACAAAGCTGCTTTGTGAGAATATATAATGTTAATAGTGCATAAAGCACATAAGATTTAATTAAGTGGTTTCAATAAGATATCTTTATGCACAGAGGAAACGAGTCAGCATTCACCCAGCCAGTTTCTGTTGGTGGATGAGTATAAAGTGGGTTCAAATTAATTAAATCCAATGGTCTCAGCTTTCCGTGTGCTACAATTTGTTTAGCTCTGTTGCTCTGGTGCAACGTAACAAATGATATCTGTAAGTATGAATTTTCATAGGCACTTTTTGTGCAACCTCAAAAATGGCTTCCACTTGTAAATGCATTCATCTAAAATGAGAAATGTGTCTAATATTTTATGCTTCTGCTCTCCTGTCATTGTGCAGTGCTACTAGACAACCATGTTATTTCCTTACTGCTATCTTCAAATTTACTTTGTGACAGAGCATCAAGAAGAGTACACAACTTCCTCTCATGAAGCCTGGATGTGAATTCAGACCTATATATGAAACACTATGTGGCGTTTTCTGCCACTGGATATAAGATAGCCTCTACACAAAACACTCTAAATTAAACACCATTAAAACCAGGTTTTTCAAGGTGAGAAGAAAAAAAATACACTCTCCTCCTTCTTCTCCTCCTTCTTTCCTTCTTGCCCCGCCCCCTATAAAAGACCTCTGTGGCCCAATTTACTAAAATGTCTCCCAGCAATCTAGACAAGCAGACCTTTCTCTGCAGTCTCTCTCTGGTTATCATATTAAACTGCTATTCTTCGCTTCAATTATATCTCTTCACATGAGTAAGTGTCCTTATG
Source organism: Cranoglanis bouderius (assembly GCA_023630585.1). NCBI lineage: Eukaryota > Metazoa > Chordata > Actinopteri > Siluriformes > Cranoglanididae > Cranoglanis > Cranoglanis bouderius. The sequence continues at coordinate 7,681,720 of CM042566.1, forward strand.
TACTACAGATTATGTGCATGATTTTAACATATTTTTGTGTTTTACACACCACTTAAAGCTCTATTATAATCTAAGTCTTGAGATTACACATATTTGCTAGGATTCTAAGATTATGCTCACTGCTATAGGATTATGCTTTCATAGTGCTTTTTACATGTATATATATATTTATTTATTTACAATACATATAATACAGTAGGTGTGATCATATTTCAAGGTAATTGCTCCCAGGTTCCCTCCAGCATTCTCTACAGGAGTATCAGCTTCACTCTAGACTGAAACTGGAATAGGATGGGAATTGCACAGAGCATGACCTTCCATCCAGAAATGCCAACTTTATGACCTTTCTCTAGTGGTTGAGGGATTAAAGTGGCTAATTAATAGCTGGGCTATATCTCTCAGGAAGATCATAACAGATCCACAAACAGATTCATGCCTCATGCCTGCATAGTCTCTCTGCTATTTGTGGTAAACATAGCTGTCAGAATGAGCAGACACTCAGGACTATCAGTCTGCTGTGGACAGATCTTTCATCATGTCTGTTTTAATTGCCTCCACACAACTCCCCCACAGGCTGCCAGAGCATCTGATTGGATATGATTAAGATTTTATGTGCCACAAGAGGGGCGATAGCAGACAGCAAAAGAGAATGGAGACAGGTGTAAAAAAAAAAAAAAAAAAAAAAAAGAGAGAGAGAGAGAGAGAGGGGGGGAGAGAGAGACAGACAGACAGACAGACAAGAGACAGTACAACATTCTCAGTTTCTCAGGATGAGCTGACAACGTACCTGTGAAAATCTGCCCACGTACTGAATTTCTGTAGGCCTATTTGCTAGATTTGAAGGAAATCTGGGGATTTGTGAGCTTGAAGAAACCATTACACATCAGTTAATGAGCTGAGAGCTTGCTTAGGTCTTAAATAATTGAACACAACATTATTCGGACTGTTTAAGTGTTGGCCATGAGCACACAGCTTGGCTTAGGTCAGTGATGACTGTCATCACAGCACTCCCTGGTGTTCAGGAGCTTTACTGCACCCTTTGAGACGTTTTACTTACCAAGCCGTCAAACCATCATTCCCCCACCGAAAAAAAAAGCAACAACAACAACTTTGTGCTCTTGAATTTGTAATACAGCCAAACCAGCCAAACCAGCTACTTCAGCTGTTGCATAATGACTTGATTTATTATTGGCCCGAGTCTTGTTGTGAAAGTATGTTTGAAAGTACTGAATCATTCATTACAACACACATAAACATCGCTATCCTAAAAATAAGAGGCTGTCTGACCATCATGTCCCTTTGCACCTCTGGATTAATAACCGAGGCAGGGTGAGACAGGCTGTGAAAGAAAATAATTGAGTTCAAAACACGACAGGCGAATTTGGCCCAAACCCTTGATCTGGTAATGTACACGTCAAAGGAGCAGTGGTTCATAAAATAACAGGGACATTTAGAAGCTCTTGTTTTTCTTCTTGTTTTTTTTTTTTAAGGTAATGTGACTTAAGAACGTCCTGAAATTTGCTGAGAAACATGATATGAAGAATTTTCCTAACTTACCATAGTTTGCACAACCTTGGGATAAAAGGATTAATAATAAAAACTGCAATTATACCAAGACACGTATCAGTATGTAATGTATTTACTGCTCCAATTATCTAAATCTGTACCTGAATTTGTATTTAAACCCTCTGTGGATGTGGCCTAAAACATTGTTTAATTAAATATGAACGCTTCTATTATGCCCACCAAAACACAGGAAAAATCAGAGGTAAAAATGGCAGCACTGTCTGGTGGATGAGTTTGACAGTTCTTCAACCTCAGCTGCATCACTCTACTACATAATTGGTCTCATCTAGAGATGTGGGACAATTTTTTAATCCCACTAGGGCATTTTTTTGTTTGTTTGTTTTTGTTTTTTTAATAAATTGTAAAATAAAAGAAGTTTAACCTTTGCACTCAACTGTACAACTGTACTTAACTAATTTTTATTATAAGTACCATATAACAGATATTGAGACTGACCACATATAAATCATATCCTGATTTTGATATCTAAATGAAACATAAGTGAATGTCATGTCCACTACAGACAATTCCACCTTAGACCACCAGAGCACTCTTTTTTTTTTCTTTTGTTGTCTGCTCCATTTCCTTCCTTGATTGTGCTCACCTGCTTCATGTTTCCCCAATTAGTTCCCTATGTTCTGTAAGTTCTGTGTTTTCCCTCCTTAGCTGTGAAGCTTTGTGTGTGTGCATAGTTATGTTATGTTATGTTATGGTATGTTATGTTATGGTAGAACCCCGGTGTGTGAGGGTGTTGAGGAAGACACCAGACTGAGCCCCGGACAGAAAACAACAGGTTCCCAGCAGAGCCCTGGACAGAAAACAACAGGTTCCATCAGGTTCAAGTTCATGCTTCTTGGCGTATGTATGTGTGTGGGTGGGTGGGTATATGTGTGTCTCGCAAACTCTGTCTCTCTCTTACTCATGGGTTATGGGAGATGAACTGAAAGCACAAAAACACAAATAAGTAGACTGCCGGTAATGAGATACAGGTGAAAATCATAACACTTTACCTGAGAGGTTTGACCCGCCTCCTCTCCATCTACAACTGACGTTTAACCACGCCCCCAGCCACCACAGTTATGCTGTTATATTTGCACTATGAGTGTTTTTTGTTTTTCATGCTGAGTTTACATTTCTTTGCCTTGCCTTGCCTTGCCTAGCCTTAGTCTAGTCCCTTGTTTTAGTTGGTGGAGATTTTGGGTTCTTTTCCAGCCTTTGCTTGTTTTTTAGTTATTTTATTATTAAAGAATTCTGCACTTGCATCCGACTCCCATTCCATGACAGTGAGAATCATCATTAATCATCCTGAGATATTGAAGAAAAACCTTTGAGCACAGAAAATTTCTTCTGGGTTAACTTGTTGACCCAGGAATGCCTGTTAAAATCAGTGCATAAATCTTCTGCTCAAAGCTGTCAAAATTATCATCTGATCATCAGATTCTGGCTCTTTGGCAGTTCTGGGATATGAACTCCAAACCTTTCAGTGGCTGTTGTAAAGCTTTAACCTCTAAGCTACCTCTCAGCTTTCTCTTATTTAATTGGAATTGGTGTCACTTGGAAAGCAAATCAAGGCTGATGGGTGCAGTTAAATTTGCATTTTAGATACCTTATTTAGAGAAGCACTTGAAATGCTAAGCAGAAAGCGAGGAAGGCATCACGTTAATCTCAGGTTAACATCTGTGAAAGAGATAACAGTGACAAAGCACTGCAGTCCTCATTTAATTCAATTCAGTTCACTTAATGAGATTTTTGTTTCTGCTGGGCAGGGAAAGTGCTACTGTCAATCGAATTTTGACCTTCTATTCATTAATCAACATCATTCCCTCACTTACATTTTCTCCCTGAAACAACATCCATTTATTAACACAGAATAGAAGGAATAATGCTGATTTGATATCATCTGTTGAATATAAAGCTGGATACAATTTTATAAACATAACATAGCATTTTATCTGTTAACAACCATTGCCATATCTTGTAGATAGCCTTTAAGGACATTGTGGTGCTGGTATATATTAAGAATACTGAATACTGAATCATTTTAGATGTGACTGTTTTATTTCACGCTGAACATTTGCCTCTTTTTCACACACAAAAAATTAAACCATTTTGAATACAGGCCAATTTATATGACCTTATTCTTAAATTTTTAGGAAATTATATGACCTTATTCTTAAAGGTTTATGAAATTATATGACCTTATTTTTAAATTTTTATGAAATTATATGACCTGATTCTTAAATTTTTATGAACAAATATAATATTATTCAGCCTTATTTGTGCACATTTCAACACATTTAATAATTATCAAATAATAAGAAACATTACATTGATTTGTATGTTTTCGCCTCCTAACATAATTTTTTTTTGCAATATGCATACATTTTCTTTTTCCTCATGTCCCATGACTTGAACATTTCCTGTTTGCTTCTTTTCCTGTAACATTTCACCAGCTCTCTTCTTGTAATATCTCTCCTGTGCCGATGCATTCATCATAATCATCATCATCAAAACACATGAGAGTGTTTACACATTCTGTACAGACAACAGTGGATAGTTTTACATGGTCAAATAAAAGACATTAATAACAAGAAATTTTGACCAACAGAACAGAATAGTTCTTGAGCTAGTCATAATAAAAAGCCTAATGTCCAACTGTCAGGTAACACAGGGTGAGGCGGATGCAAGTGCCGATAAACTTTTAATAAAAAGACACAAATAACATAAACACTAGAAAACACCAGAAACATGAACTATGAACATGAGGCATAGAGATTAACATAAACAATAGAACAAAATGAAAGTAAAGGATGACAAAAGCAAGACAAGCGTGAGTGGTGCCAAACGTAATTTAAATACTAGTGCTAATTAACTCAAACATGTGAAGCAGGTGCAAGTGTTCACGTGACGTGCTCCCGTGGTGCGCAATGACTACTGGGAAGTGTAGTCAAGCTCTGGAATCCTGACACCAACCACCACTGTGAGACATGTATGTATGTACATAGAATATAGATAGTATATGGGATATTATTTTATATTTTATATTTAAAAAGAAAAAACAAAGTACTGTGCTGGATTCTAACTATTTTTGCTTGATGTGCTTATTCTCAATTACTTGTTAATTGACATACATTATTACAGAGCAAAATAAATAAATAAATCCCAGATGTTAACTTCAGTATTGAAATTCAATGTTTAAATTCAGAATTGAGCTGAGGCCAAATTTGGACCTATATATCAAATCTTACGCATAGTTGTTACTTACATAATAATTACCAGTGGACCATTTTCACCCTCTGCCTTCTTCCAGTATTTATGCCATAAATTTTTGAACCTAAAAGCTAAACTACTAATATGCTCTACTTCACTCACAAACCGCACTGTTCATAGAAAACAAATACATTCTAGCGTTATCCAAAAGATCACACATCTCACATTAGAATTCATGTCTCACTGCTCTTGATTCATTATCTAATAGAACACCATTAAAAACGTTAACGGCCATTACGGCCCTGCTATGAATTTGAATTTTCCCTTCAAGCAATACCAACCTTCGACCTGTCATTACCATCCATCAGAGAGACACACACAGCACATAAAGCATCAAAGAATGTGCTTCCTGCATGTGAAACTACAACTGAAAGGAAGAAAAAAGGAAACAGAACTATTAACTGGGAAATGGAGGGACTGTTGAATGTTGAAGTGCAGAAAATGAGCATTTTTTGTGGAAATCTACAGAAAGGGCCAGAGCTAAGTTTGTTTTCTCAGGAGGCACAGGTTTGTCAGTGGTGGGCTGAGACTGTGATCTGAGAGAGGCTAACAGGATGAATAAATTCATCAAAATGGCAAATTTCTAATAGGGCTGACTGAATTAACTGTAAAGAGGAGAATGGCATCCAAATTTTGCACCATCATGGACAAGACCTCCATTTCCTTCCATGGAAAAATGAAAAACTTGTTAAATAAAAGAGTAAAATAACTACAGTGAGGCACTTGTCCACTGTAAATCTGTACTTGGACAATATCAGTATAATTATCCTTATGGTGACTACAACAGATTTGCATTTAGTGTACAATACATCAAACCCTACATAAAAATTTATGCATAACAATTACACTATCATTTCTTATGTAAGGAATAAAACACAATGGGACATGCATAAGAAAACAATCAACCTCTGGGTTACACACTGAAGAAGATAATTTCCCTATAACAGCAGGTCCTGAAGTGTTTTGTTCCTCTTATACCACAGCAATTTTCCAATAGTTACATTATGTTTTTTTATTAAATAACGATGTGCTGTGTTGTTTATCAGTTTATAGTTACATTTAATGCTGTGGAATATCCATGAAACAAGTCACATAGATAGATAGATAGATAGATAGATAGATAGATAGATAGATAGATAGATAGATAGATAGATAGATAGATAGATAGATAGATAGATAGATAGATAGAAAGAAACATGGGCATTTCTTGTCTTCTTTTTGTACCAAGTGTATTGTTAGAGTCTCCCTCTCGCTACGCTGCTAGCAGAGGCTAGCGAGTAGCGCACCTCCGCATTCCATAGCCCCATTCATAAAAACACGCTGGACTATGTATTCATGAACTCCCGTTTTGTTTACTTTGCCATGTGCGTTTGTTTTGGTTCACGTCATGTCTCCGCCCCATTCACTGATAGGTTTTCCGTTTATTGTTTGATTATGAGTTTCAGGTGTCTTGTGTTTAATCTCGTTTGTTTTTGATTACCCTCTTTATTTAAACCTCCTTCCGTTTCCTCTCCCTCACGAAGTATTATATACCTATAGATAGATTTTGATTTAAGTAATTAAGGATATGAACAAAGATTCTGTGCTTTTGCTCTCTGCTCCCGTTTCCTGAACCGTGGACTCTTGCCTCGATATCTGTGGATTTATGTCTCGCTACCCTCTGCATTATTGCTTTTGGATTATTTGATTACTGTTTGTGGATTCATGCGTGAACATTCTTTGGATTATTGTTTGCCTGTTTGCCTTTTTTTGACCCTGCCGGTGCGTTGCCCTTCCCCCTGTTTGGTGTAAGTTCCTTTACTTTCGAATGTTCCTTTACTTTTGAATGTCCCTAATAAACTGACTATTTCCCCTGCGCATGCATCCTGCCTCCCTCCGTCTGCTTTCGTAACAGGTATGCAAACATTTGCACTCAAATGCAGATAGACATTCCAACTGTTTTGATAAATGTTAAATAAATAAGGGTTAAAATGTTAAAGATAAATTTGTATCAGACATTGAGCATAATTTATTTACAACATAATCCAGAGCATGTGTAGGTGTATTAAATATACATTTTGAAATAAAAAATTATTTATAACATTTTATTTTAAATCAATTATTATTGCTGTTTATTATTACTTCTTCTTCTCCTAAACTCGTAAACTCCATTGTTGATATTCCTTGCAGATCCTCAAATAATAACAACGCCATGCTTGAACTACCCACCATTCTGCTTTTTCACACTAGTCACATATTCTTTCACTTAAAACGGCAGTAAGCTATTTCACACTGGGATAATCAGGAGGACTTGGCCATCTGGAAACACACGAACACTTTGAACACTCTGCTCGGTGGCTGATTCTAGCCCAAATGTTCATTAACTGCTCTCCCATTTTTCTTTTTTGCAAACAAGCATAAAGATCTTGCCACATGCTGCGGTCATAAAAAAAATGAACTCTGTGGTTTGTCTAATGCTGCCTGCTGTAGTTTTCAGTAATGAAGCACTCTGTAATGTTACCACAATGCACCTGCTCAAATATTTATGAACTGCCTTGAATTTCCCAGTTGTTTCTTTTTTTAGATATAAATCAGAAGGGAAGTTTCTTCACACTGCACAGAGTAGAAAGCAGAAAGTCATTGCGGTGAGAGTCAAATTAGAGCGTTATAAGAAAAAAAACATTTTAGTTTTAGGTTTTCTTTTTCAGTGTTTATTAATGTGCGTGCTATACATTTTAGATGATATTGTTTCAGCAGATGGATGAAAATCAGCATTCAATTTGAACAGAAGGAATGAAGGAAACCTCAAGAAAGTCCAAAACAAAGAGAATGCAACAGAAGCTAAAATCGCCTTCATCAGTCACTTTAGCACTTTGTTACTCTCAGGCCAAACTGACCATAACCTCTGTAATATAACTCTGCTCAAAAACAAAACAAATAGATACATTTTGACCTACACAGATTGCAGTCGAGACAAGACTTTAATGTAACATGTACTACGTTAAATTCTTTATTTTTCCAAGTCTCTCACTAGCCATTTCCAAGTGTCTCACAACTCATTTGTCACAAGCGGGTATGTCTAACAGATCTAAACACCTTTTCATGCTTCCTGAACACGTGCACCGTATGGTTTATCAGCTTCTCCCATGCTAGTAGCCATGCTGTATGTTTTTCCATGACTATAAGGAGGTTCTCACTTGCAGAATGTTGTCTATGATGGATTAGAGAGCCTTTGTGTTATTAGAGCGAGTCCAGGCTCAGCTATCTCCCATAAATCTGTCTGTGCCTGATTTCACAAACACATTTGCAGCGAAGTAATGTGAAATTAGCCGCAAGCGGAAAGGACATTTGTGGCTTATATCGCTAAATCTCATCACTGCTGCTTTCACTTAGCAAAGCATGAGTTGAATGACGGTATTATTTGTTGCTATTAAGTGGTGGCAGATGGATTTTTAGCCAATACAACAACTATTTGCATAATAAACTACCTTTTTTCACAGTAGAATAGTTTAGGGGAAGACACCCATGGGGTAAGATGATGTCAAAAATAATCACAACACATTTCAGTGGCTCATTTTTAATAGTTTGTGCTGGGATGGTAATTATTTATTATAATATAATTTATTTATATTAAATTGTACTTGTACATACATAGTTTTGGTATATAATGATAGAGGAAAGGTAAGTTATTAGAAAAACTTAATGCATAGCTTGCCCTTTTGGGAAGGAAACTACATAATGAAAAGGATAAAAGGCCTCAAGGCCATCATGCCACATATTAAATATTATTTATGATTGTGATTGATATGATATATCATATCATTGTTAAAAAACAATTAGTTTTCCCATATCTAACCAACATTAGCACAGCCTGCACAAATTACATCTCAACAACATCATATGTAGTTTATTTGTTTATTTCATTTTTTATCCCTGTTAATGCGTGTTTTCCATATTCTGCTTTTAATAGCTTTAGATAAGTTTACAGCAATTCTCCACCAAACAGCACCACTCTGCAACAAATGTGAACCCGAGGCTATCTGTATCCAGATGTCACTTTCCAACCACCTAAATTCTTTGGAGGTGATAGGCACAAGCAAGTTACTCAAAATTCAATGAAAAAAAAGAAAAAGAAAGGTCAAGTGGCAAGTATCCTATTTAAGGCACACATTGAATAGAAAGCCAATTGGGATTTGCCCTAGATAGCAGATTTTACTTGGATCTCAAAGAAAAAAATGTCAGTAAGAAAACACTGTCCATAAGTAAATAAAAATGAATCTGAAACATTAAATTGCTGTTTTAAAATTGAGATATTGCCTCTGCCAGGAAAAAACAGCTTCTGAAAAGGTAAATAATAATAAATAAAAAAATAGACCTGGACAGCTAATCCTCCCAGTCTTTCAAAGATAAAATGACATCAATACAACATTTCTTTTTTTGCCATTCACATCAGCTTGTTTGCTGTGTAACGTATGACGGTGCCCAAACTGATTTCTGAATTAACCCAGACGGAACATAGAAAATTTCGTCACTCAGGTGACTGAGAATAACCCCGAGAGGCCTCCTGCAGCCAGATGCCCTTTGGAATGCAAAAGACTCTTTGGAACCCGCACAGGACTTACCCCTGCAATAAAAGAAATCTTTGATGACTGAACGTCTGGGAAACTACACGATTAGTTCGTCAGCAGGGGTCCACCAAAACTCCGACCAAGGGCCTGTAAATCTCTGATCTAATCTCTGTTTACGACCACATGGATTAGCCTCAGAATCGAAGGCCAGAAGAGAAAACGTCCTCCCTAAAGGTCACCCTGAGGTGACCAAGGACCGGTGGGACATTAAAAGAACGCCAGCCCCCTCTTCTGGACATACACACGCGCACGCGCACACACACACACACACACTCACACACACACACACACACACACACACACACACACACACACACACACACACACACTCACACACACACACATACAAGCTTACCTTACACACACAATGGAGAAATCTCTCTCTTTTCAATGTAACGTGTAATTATATGTAATTATTTGATGCCTAAATAGTGTGATGTTATCTTGTTTACATATATTGTGTGTTTATGTAACTAACCTTAATGATTTTAGATAGTTTTAATTTAGGATATCATTTTAAATGTCTGTAACCAGGTTTTATTTGCAATATTCTTTACAAGTCCATCGAATTTGGTATGTAGTTAATCGTCTCGAGATACCCTGATTGATTATGTATATCATATTGCGATGGGATACATTATTTCATGTTTTCTCTTAATTTCATTTATAATACGGTATAAACCAGCTCCTCCCTGGACATTTAAATTAGGGTCCGAAACCAGACAAAGAGAGTTCATCTAGACATGCAAATCCAACTTCCTGATTGGCCCATAGCCCAAAGTGGCGTGTGCGTTGGTGTTGTCTTTAAAACAACACCATGCTCTTCTTCACATTAGTTGGAGTTTTGTCTCAGTCTTTTCTCAGTCTCTTCAACTTCACTTCTACACTCCTTCCGGTTTCTCTCCCCCGGGGCCACGTGCCCCGGGAAGAGGAAACCAGGATCTCTCTCTCCCGGACAAAGGATGCAACCGCCTCACGGCCCACGCCTTTTCAAACGGCGCAATGTACCAGCGAACTCTACACGACCTCGCGCAAACTTTCAAAACCGAAGCCATGCAAGTATAGTTAACGAACCTATATCTGCGTTTAAGATTGTACCTCTGTTTACAGGAGAATTAAGTTTGTTGCTGGTTTTGAAAAAGGCTAATTAGTTGTGTTTCTGTCTGCTTCCCTTTTGCCTCATTACATTCTCTGTATTCCTTTTCTTTCCTTGTATATAGATTAACATATGTATGTTTTGCTTAGAGTTAGTCGTGTGTATCCATAGTTACATCTAGCTATTAAAATCTATTATCACCACGCTTGATTTTCTCTGTTTTGTCATGTGATGAGTCAATTAAACGCTGCATAAGATCTCGTTACCCGCTCTAATCTTTAATAACAAACTTCGTGAGTTAATTCTTCCTGGCCAGAAGGATAAACTCCCTCTTTAGAGTTCATAAAGCTGATCTAGGCCACATACATAGTCATAATTAATTATAATCCGTTGTAGTTAATTATCTATATGTATATGTGCACATACATGAATTCCCTTTCATGGCTGATGTATATTTATAACTGGTCACAACATGCGTTGATTAGATATATAGATATATTTCACGCCATTCGAGCTAATTCCTTATATAAATTGGAGAATACATTTAAACATGTTAAACATCTTTTAATTTGTTACAGAAACTGTAACTGGTGGAGAATAATTTTAAACGTTGCAGATTCATCCGAGTTACTACACATTCTGGTAGATAATGCGGGCACGCTTTAAAACTCGTCTCCTTTAAAAAGGTGCTTCGAATCTAAGCATGCGATTCTGTTTCGTTTCATGTTTAAAGTTGATCCATTTCATTATTCTGATGGAAAAGAATAATGCTAGTAATGCTTGATTCGTTACAGCTGCTAACAAAAGGCAATTTATTTTCGGGCCTTTGTGGAGCTCCAAGTGAAACAGCACCACCAATGCTTATATGCAAAATACACATGAAAGAAGAAGTGAGGCTATCTAACATTGTTATGACACGTGGTGTGTAGTAGGACGAGGGATTCAGGATGTATGCACAGGGAAAATGTCAGTTTATTGGGAACAGGAAGTTCAAAAGTAAAGAGACACACAAAACACCATCAAACATAATCCATCCACAAAAAGGGTAACAATAATCCAAAAAGAGAGTATACTTAGCCGAAAAGGCAGTAATCCAAAAAGGTAGTAATCCAAAAAACACAGGGAAAAATTACGCGAAGCAAGGAGGTGGTTTGGGAACCACAAGCACTGAGCGACGAGATTAAACACAGATAAGGAGGTGGTTTGGGTACCACGGACTATGAGCTAGGAAACAAAAGACAGGCAAGGAGGTGGTTTGGGAACCACTGACAAAAAGCTACTCTTATCTCTAGGTTAACACTAAACTTAACTAAACTAAACTAATACTCCGCCCCGAAGCAGACACGGAGCGGGGTTTAAGTAGCAGAGTTGATTAAAACAGAAACAAGATAACATCAGCGACACCTGGAAACGATAACTACACAGAATGAATGAGAAGAACATAACCAATAAGAAATAAGGAGGCGGAGACATGACACGAACCAAAACCTGAGCACATGGTAGAACACGGGGGGCGGAGACATGACAAAAACCAAAACGTAAGCACATGGCAGAAGTAAACAAACTGTGAGTCTTTGTGAATGAAAAGTCCATCGGAGTTTCTGAATGGCTGTGGAGATCTGAATGCGGAAGTATGCTGCTCGCTAGCTTCGTAGCGAGAGCAAGGGAGAGGGAACCTAACAAACATCCTTTTTCCCAAAATGCTTTTGGAGGAGAAACCAAAAGTAGATGGATTAGTGGGTGTGGCATTATGAGAGTGAGGAATGTAATATACAGTATCTGGTCCCACAAATGAATCCTGGGGTTTCAAGGTGTTAGTTTTGTCATCCTAATCCATCCATCCTTCCATCCATTTTCTGTACCGCTTATCCTACACAGGGTTGCGGGGTAGCCTGGAGCCTATCCCAGGGAACTGGGAACCTGGACAGGGTGCCAACCTATCGCAGGGCACAATCACACACACATTCACACACCAATTCGCACACTACCAATCAGCCTACAGTGCATGTATTTGGGCTATGGGAGGATGAGTTCTTCTTGGCTGACAGGAGAGGAACCTGATGCAGTCTGCTGTTGTAGCCCATCTACCTCAAGGTTCAACATCAAACTACTGTAGTCTGGCCATTCTTTGACCTCTCTCATCAACAAGGCATTTCCACCCTCAGAACTGCCACTCACTTGATTTTTTCCCTGCAACATTCTGTATAAACTCTAGAGAGTGTTGTGTGTGAAAATCCCAAGAGATTTTCTGAAATATGCAAAACAGCCTGTCTGGGACCAACAAGCATGCTGAGTCACTAAGATCACATTTTCCCCAATTGTCATGTTTGATGTGTACATTAACTGAAGCTCTTGGCCTGTACAGTATCTGCATGATTTTATGCATTGCCCTGCTGATACCTGATTGGCTAATTGTGGCAGTGTTCCTAAAAGGTGTTTCTGAGTGGCTGATGAGTGTCAATTAAACATTCTGTAAATCAGATGAATTCTTTTGAATGGGGCAGGATGCCTCTTGCAAGGTGTATAGTTTTGTGCTATTACCAAATCCAATATCCAAAAGCAATGTACTTTTCCAATTTATTTCTTTGAACACTTATGTTAGCTTCTTCATGGACCTTCTTCATTCCCCGTCTATTTGCACATCTCAGTAATCAACTAACCAGTCTCTTGCCAAAGACTTGTATTAGTTTAACTAATTCAAAGGGTTCTTTTATATATTATACAGCTGTATAATTTAATTTTGTTTCATATAAATTAAACTGCTGATAAAGTTTAATCATTATATGATCTCCAGAGTGAGAAATAACTTGCTGGTGATTTTAATTTGCATTATAAGCCGCTTTAATTTACCATCTCTATTGCTTTGAGTCTGTGGAGGCAGAGTGGCTGTGCTGTACTGCACATGCCTAACCTAACGAAGAGTGGAATATTTCAGTGTTTAGGAAGATCTGCAGTTCAGTGGTCTTTAAATGATCAATTTTTAAACATCAGTTAGAATTCAATGAACAATTACCTTAATCAGTATAGGGCCCAGGTGCAGCATTTTAATTTGGTAGAAAAGCAACTGCCCCTATGTGCTCTATACCGTCTTTAATAACCTAATTATGCAGTAATGAGTCCACTGACTATTTAAAACTGCTAATCCCCCACCCTCACCCCCCACCCCCTCCCCAATTCAGGCTTTTAAGTATCGTATTGATCACCATGAATTTTCCTCACTCTATCTTTGATTGGTTTTATACAACAATTTGTTTCTTCCACCAACTCTATCAGCTTTAAAATGCTGTTGCTTAAGCAATCGATTGTCTCTTTCAGCTCTTGTCAAGATATAATTAGACCAATTCAATACCACACCAAAGGAAATAAGTCGTGCAGATACTTGGGAGGACAGAAATGTCCACTTTCCCAACCCAAATAGATTAGAAAGCATTTCAGAAACATAATTATTATAAGTGCATTACAGTAATCTTTCTGTATTGGAAACAAAGATTGGAGCCTGTAGCAACAGTGCTGAGAAATGTATTTGCCCCATCCTGATTTCTTCTGTTTTTGTGTAGATCTCATACTAAATAGTTTTAGATCTTCAAACAAAATGAACATAAAACTAAGGCAACCTGAGTAAACACACAATACAGTTTTTATTTATTTATTTATTTTTTTTTTTACTGAAGCAAAATAAGTTATCCAACACCTATCATCCACGTGAAAAACAAACTGCCCCCTTAAACTTAAAATCTGGTTGTGCCACCTTTAGCAGCAATAACTGCAACCAAACACTTCCAATAACTGGAGATCAGTCTTTCACAGTGCTGTGGTGGAATTTTGGCCCACTCTGCTTTAGTTAAGCCACATTGGAGGGTTTTCGAGCATGAACTGCCTGTTTTAGGTCCTGCCACAGCATCTCAGTTGGCTCAAATCAGGACTTTGACTAGGCCACACCAAAACTTTTTTTTTTTTTTTTTGAGTCATTCAGAGGTGGATTTACTCCTGTGCTTTGGGTCATTGTCTTGCTGCATAATCCAGTTGCGCTTGAGTTTCACCTTACAGACTGAAGACCAGACATTCTCCTTTAGGATTTTCTGGAAGAGAGCAGAATTCATGTTTCCCAATTATTGCAAGTTGCCCAGGGCCTGAAGCATGCTTTTCCATAGGTATGATGTTCTTTTTGTGGAATTCGGTGTTTGGTTTACACCAGATGTAATGGGACCCCTGTCTTCCACTTTCGACTCATCAAACCAGAGAACATTCCCCCAAAAGGTTTGAGGATCACCAAGGTGTGTTTTGGCTAAATTCAGATGAGCCTTAATGTTCTTCTGGGTTAGCAGTGGTTTTCACCATGCCACACCATGGATGCCATTTTTGCCCAGTGTTTTTCTGATAGTGGAGTCACGAACAGTGACCTTTATTGATGCAAGAGAGGCCTGTAAGTCCTTTGATGTTGTCCTTGAGTCTTTTGTGACTTCCCAGATGAGTAGTTGCTGTGCTCTTGGAGGAATTTTGGAAGGTCGGCCACTTCTGGGAAGGTTCACTACTGTGCTGAGTTTTTCAATTTGGAGATGGAAAGACCGATGTATTTCAATCACCCAGACTGATGTATTTCAATCACCTTCTTCCTCATCATTTCTGGAATTTCTTTCAACTTTGGCATAGTGTGTTACTGGGTAAGACCTTTTAACCAACTTCATGTTGTTGAAAAAGTTCTATTTAAGTGTTGATTTGATTGAACAGGGTTTGCAGTAATCAGACCTGGTTGCGTCTAGTCCAGCTGAACCCCATTATGAATGCAGTTTCATTGATTTGTGGAATTAGTAACTACGGGGGCAAATACATTTTCACACAGGCCCAGTTGGTATTGGATAACTTTTTTGTCTCAGTATATGACATTATCAAATAAAAACTGTATTTTGTGTTTACTCAGGTTGCCTTTGTTTTATCTTAGATTTTATTTTAATTTCTGAAACAATTTAGTATGAGAAGAAATCAGGAGAATAAAAGAAGAAATCAGGATGGGGCACATACTTTTTCACAGCACTGTAAATCTACACATTAGTCATGCATGTGAGCTGCTTGTGTGGGAGAGTGGATACGTTATGGCTTTAGTAAGTAAAGTAAGAAGAGTCTGGGCCAGGGTTAACAAAGGCAGATGCATTTTTCTTCTTTTTCTCAGTCTTTGTGTGGGAAATAAGGTCACTGTGGTGCCACACATTACTGATCTGTACTGTCTGAAATACGCATTTTTTTCATCACCTAATACTGTCATTATCAACTCCATGTTCGCCCTATCCCTTGCCCAATCTATGTAATACATCATACAACAGAAATGGTTCTGTACATTGTATATACACTGTCTGCACTTGCAATTTCCCTTTGATCAGTTTCTGATGTTTGCAGAAACTGATTAGAAGATTGTTTGCCTTAAAACATGAAAATGCACCCCAGGAAACCTTGATCTGGACACAGATCTCATCTGTGAGCTTTACCATATCTGTGGGATCAATATGAGGTCCCAGAAAAAGATGCCATTGTTATGGTTATCTCCAGGGGGCTCATTCATATAGAAATATACTGTATATATTTTATAAACAAAGGAATCATTTTAATGGAGGGGGTTACGTATAGTAATCAGACAGCTGGTTAGTTTCTCAGTCTAATTAAGCTGTTGTATTATTTAATCAAAGTCCAATCAATACTCTATTAAATTATGAATACCAATCATGAATTCTTGCATTTGGGACCATATAACCAATGGCAAAAATCTAATTTCAACTTGGAAGGGGACAACAAACATGACATTTTCTCAAGAGCATAATCTGAAGTGGATGTCAAAAGTCCTGCTGTAGTAAACACAGTTAATAATATTAAGGACATAATATTTTCTACTATGACTAGTAAATGTATGTCCATTTATTTTTCAGAGCCACACATTCATTCATTATCTCAGATATTCATTACGACTATCCTAATGAAATAGGCATTCAGGTATAAAGTATCTGTTGCCAGTTGTCGGTAACTTTGGCATATGATAAGTAATAATATAAAATAAGAATATGAGGTTTAACATCATAGCTTTTTCACAGTTTTTGCACAATGCATTAAGTAGGCCTCAGGGAATAACAGCAAAATAAAGAAATGACGGATCCTGATAATGTTTCATTTGTTTTTCTATTAACGTGTCACAAAACGTGCCCCCCCCCCCCGCCCTTGAAATTCGTTTCTTCACATAGGAAGCTAATGTCAGAGATGATGAATGGTCCCTGGAGCTGAAAGGGTTAAGGGCCTTGCTCAAGGGCTCAACAGTGGCAGCTTGGAGGTGCTGGGGTTTGAACCTCCAATTCGTATGATCAGTAACTGTTGAGCCACCACTGTCCTGACTGCTGTAATGCACCAGAGTCAACACATTGGCTAATTGCTAATTGCTAATTGAGCTGAGAACTGTGCTACACACTGAGACCAAGGTTGCTAACTGACACAACCTTCCTGGACCCCTGAAAAAATGGATTCCTTTACAAGCTAACTCAATTATAGTAACAAATTCCTTCATGAGCTGAGTCAGGTGTGTTATTAGGGCAAAGAAAATGTGTAGGATTTGAGTTTTCTGAGTTGGAAGCCTGTGTATGTTATATGGACAATAGGTGGGTAATATTGCACTTCACAGCTCCAGAGTCTTGGGTTCCATCCTGAGCGCAGGTTACTGTCTGTGTGGCGTTTTGCACATTTTCCCCATGTTCACTTGGATTTCCTTCGTGTTCACTGGTTTCTTCCCTCTGCCCAAAAGTATGCATATAGGCAGACTGGATATGCTAAATTGCCCATAGGTTTGAATGAGTGTGTGAAGCTGGCTTGTGCCCACTTCCATCTTTTGCCCGCTGTTCTCCGGATCCACCATAACCCTGACCAGAATAAAGCAGTTACTGAAGATGAATGAATGAATAAATGATAGTGGATACGGTGTGGATTTGGACAACCAGTCAGACCATTTTGCAGACACTAATACTATAGTTGCTACTACTGACAAAATTTTACAGAAGCCCTGGGATTCCCTGAGCTAAGCTAATTATGCTAATTACAAACTGCTTTAATTCCTTGCTGAGCTGTATCAGCTGTGTAAGATTATTGAAACAAAAACGCACAGTATATGAGTGAGAACCAGTGCAGACACTACACACTTTCTGACTGTCTTCTGCTCTCAGAAAGCTCCAGAAAACGCATCTCTATATAAACTCGTCAAACTCATTGAACAGGAAGATGTAAGCAGTTATTACTTACATCTTATTGTTCTTATTGTGTCATGTCAATTATACCACTGTTGTCCTGAGCATACAGTAACCTCCTACAGAGTAACTCTGCCTAACACAGTGTGTCTATAAATATGAGTGTGTAGGAGCATAAAGACATGATGATCCATAAACAAGCTGCTCTAATCCTGACTTCGATTTTGTTTTTAAAAAGACAGATTTTCACGGCCATGTTGAAGACAAATCTGGTTACTCATCCATTCTGTTGAACAGAACTAAACACTAAACCTCATAATTCATGCAAGCCCAATAATCATTTGTCATGTTTCAGTATTGTGCCTTTATGGTTAATGCCGATCTTGTGCTATATACAGCGCATTAATCTTTTGCTGAAATGGTTATTTATGTGTGACATTTTAGTGGGTGTTTCTCTGAGTGGAGCATAAATACTTACACTAAATAAATCTATATATCTATCACACGTAGACCTTTTCTCTTGTCTCTGTTTTCAGTGTTTTAACAATTACTATATATTAGAGGTCAACCGATAGTGGATTTTACCGATACCGATAACTAAGGTGGGCGGTACCTACCGATAACCTATTAATCAACCTATAGTTTTAAAAAATTGTTACTGAATGAAAACATAACACCCAAAGTAAAATATTGCTGAACTTTGTTACAAAAATAAACAGTACTGACTATACCATGAAAATGTACTGCACATTTTTAAATTAAATAAATATATAAATATTAATATATATTAACCTCTGATAAATATTAAAGTAAATAAAAGATATACATCCAAAATGAAAAAAACATTTCAAATAACACAACAAAATTTGTCAGCTTTTATTTCACCTCTAGGGGCCGCTCTTGTACTGTATAATGACAGCAAACCCTTCTCAGCCACTCCTGCAACAGATGCAACCGGGAAAAACTATCGGTGTGGATTTTTGCCGATAACCGATAGTTCCAGCAATCTGTTATTGGTGCCGATTAATCGGTCAAGATGGTGGTGTTCTAATCTGTGTAATCGCCTGATATGACTGTCACCAATAGGCTGCATTATGCTAGTCTGGGCCATTCTATGTGATGTTGTGCTTGATTCTATAAATATTAAATAATAATCTGCCTGTTAACAACAAATAATCTTATGTGGAAATGTAACTTTATATTGATGTCTTTACAGCTTTGAAAAATGGAGGGATTTAGCCCTGCTAGATGAATTAATAAAATTATTGCAGTTTTATTCTTGCAATTTTCTTTTCATTATTTTGAACTACATGCACAGACACAGAACAGAAGCTGATGAGCCATGAGTAGAGGAGGAGGTAGAGTGCTTTAGGGATGTAAATCAACATATCCTAGATGGCAGTGTTCTCACCTCCAGTAATGGAGACGCGCCATTCAGAGATTCGTCTTCTCCTTACTCCTAATACACATGACTCAACTTCAATGAAGCCCTCCATAAGAATTTAAACTTGAACCTGGGTGGTGCTGATCCAGAACCGGAGTCACAATCCTGTTATGATACAGTATATTACATAAACTAGTGCACAGTAAAAGAAATATATTGCTGTAGTGCATCCTGGTATGTATGTTGCTGCTGTAGTCTCATGTATGATTTGGAGTGACCACCAGAAGGCACTCATATCTCATGTGTATATGGTTTCTGTCTGTAAGTGTCACAAGATACCCTCTTGTGGTGAATCCAAGCATTACAATCTAAACATTTATTTAACATCCATTATGAGAGTTCGATAAAACAAATATACGATTATTAATATTATTTCTAAACATTTTTATTCATTTCAAGCTTGACATTTATTTCAGCAGATATTTGTTCTTATTTCAAACATTTATTTCTAGGTGGAAAAAAGCTAAATTATCTGCCAAGAGAAAAAGACCATTTCTAGTCAATCAGTCTAGAAATAGGATTAATTTTATTTATTTTTTTATTATCATCTTTTATAAGTATTAGATGACATTAAAAGAACAGATAAATTTATACAACTTATAATAATTTTTGCAGGCTTTTTTTTTTTTCAAATTCAAGGTCAATATAAATGTAACTCGTGTTTCTAAGAGAAACACAGGGTTGTTTTTTCCATTGTGATCCCAATAATGATTATACTACAGTGCTAGTGAACTCTTGAATCTGACTGGTCAGAAGGTGTTGATCTTTTATTATTATTATTATTATTATTATTATTATTATTATTATTATTATTATTATTATTATTATTATATAACATCAGCTGGTAGTGCTGCTGAAAAGCAAACCACACACCACAAAAAAAAAAAAAAATTAAATCTTAGCATCTGAAAATATATTGAATATAGTCGAATTTATCTAGGATTTCATATTATAAGATTACAATAAACTACATGCCCATTCTGGGCATTTTTACTCATTTCAAGCTTGAAATAGTCTTGCTCTATTGGCAGATACAGTATTTTTGTAATAAGCCTAATAGTGAACAGTTTTTTTAATGTGGTACTTGATTAAAAATAAATAAATAAATAAATAAAACATATCATTGTTGATATGGGGACGTTTTCTTTAAGGAGATTTTTTATGGAAGGAGTCTCCAGTGTCAGCATTTTATAACAGTCACTAAGTTTTCCACCAAGGGTCTTCTAGTAACATGAGAAGCTATGTTTGTTTGTTTCTTATTCATTGCAAGAAGAGAGAAGAGGCTGGTGAGGGAATAACATAAGTAATAACTTGTTTCATTGCACATTCCATAACATTAAATGGAACTAAATGGTTAAAAGTACAGTGCCATTCTTTAATAAATGAAAAATTGTAATCCTTGAAAAAATGCTGTGGTATAAGACGAATAAAACACTTATGGTGAGACATTGTGGAAAATTATTAGCGATAAGGTGGTAGCAGTGACTCCACTTTATTTTTATTTTTCTAGAACACTCATCGTGTTTTATTCCTTATTTGATGGATTTTTTTCAAATCACTACAGAAATACAGTTTAGTATGGAACTTTCCAGAAATAAATGGTCCCCTACTTAAGCTTCATCACTTCTGAATGGACCACTCTAAATGTTAAATGTTCGAATATGGGTCTGGAATGAAACACAGTCACACTTCCGGGTTTAGCGTACTGAGCGTGACCGGACCGTGACCGGAATGTCACGTGGAACTCGCGTGCTTCTGTCAACACTTCCTGGCTTGGAGTCTTGTGTAGCAATGCAGGCTTGGGTTCATTTCGCGCTGATTTTAAGCGTTTTCGGTGAATTTTCAGTAGGTAAGATATGTTAAACTCTGGAACTGTAGTAGAACTAATAGCAAAACATGGTTTAACCTCCTTTGTAGTTGTACTAAAAAGTCCTTCGTTCTTTTAAGCCTACAATATGTAGTCATTTATGCATGAGTTCAATGTAATTTTGTTGCTGAAT
Source organism: Cranoglanis bouderius (assembly GCA_023630585.1). Classification (NCBI taxonomy): domain Eukaryota; kingdom Metazoa; phylum Chordata; class Actinopteri; order Siluriformes; family Cranoglanididae; genus Cranoglanis; species Cranoglanis bouderius. Next base: position 7,702,914 of record CM042566.1, read on the forward strand.
TATGTCCTGAATTGCTGTTTTATTTTCTTAGATGTCATCAGTCTACATTTGTTACAAAAGTCTGCTTTTCTTGCTTATATTAAGCTGAGAACAGTTAGAATTCATTGCCAGACCTCTTCTAACTGCATTTGTAACTGTTAGACATTACATATGGTTTTATTTATTTTGCTATATATTGCAAAAGTCAAGTAACCAAATGAACGTGGTCAATTTTATGACTTGATTTAAGAATTAAAGCAGGAAAATTAACCGTGCTGGACTCTGGAGATACAAGACCATTGACAGGTGTCATCCATCCATCTCTAGTAATCCTTTTTTCCTGGTCAGGGTTACGGTTGATCCAGAGACTCTCCCGGGAATACTGGGTGGAAGACTGGAATAAACCCTGGATGGGAGTCCACACACTCACATTCACTCATTTATTCACACCTAGGAGCAATTTAGTGTAGTCAATCTACCTACTTGCATGTTTTTGGGAGGTGGGAGTAAACTAGTGAACCCAGAGAAAACCCCTACAGACATGGAGAGAACATGTATAGAAACTACACACAGACAATAATCGACCTGGCCCTGGAGCTGTGAGACAGCAGTGCAACCTGCTGCCACAGACTCGCTTACATGTTGAAGGCTACATCTGTGTTTTCAGGTGATGAATTTCGCTTTGCATCATATTATGGAGAGCACATGGTCCTGCAGAGAGCTCCAGAGAAAGCCATGGTGTGGGGGTATGGCACAACTGGAGCTGAGGTTCAGATCACTTTAGCAGGACCACAAAATGAACAAGTAAAATCTGTTCCTGTCCTTGATGGTGAGTAACATTAACTGCTTAACATGAATGTTAAACCAGAAATATGTCTTGCTTGATGAAATAAATTCCTATTGAGTATCGATAATAAACATTTATTGGACTTACTGTACTATAGTACATTAAAATCCATTCTGTGTTATTTTCTGACCTTAAATGTATGGTAATATGCAGCATAAATATCTTTTCACTATGAAACATTGGCATTCTAACCATTAGGCTAATAAATTTATAAACCTAAAAAATAAAGAGTATAAAATGGGTAATGAATAAGATGGATTACTTCTGCAGGCATTTGGAAGGTGAGTCTTGATCCGGTTCAGGCTGGTGGTCCCTATAATCTGACTGCTGTTCAGAAAGGAAACAAGATTGTACTCACAGATGTGCTGTTTGGAGATGTTTGGTTATGTGGTGGCCAGAGCAACATGGCCTTCACACTCGGTCAGGTAACTGTTCCTTCTCCCTTTTCTCTAAATAGAAATATCATCACTCAAGGAAGATGGCTATCTCGGAATACTGCTAAAACTGCTAACAGTCATTTCTTTCATTGAGAGACATGTTTCTGGTTTTCTTACAGGTATATAATGCCTCAGAGGAGCTGGCCATGGCCACTAAGTTCCCTAACGTCAGGGTCTTCCAGGCTGCACTGGAGAAGAGCAGTGTTGAGTTGAATGACCTTGCAGGTGTGGACGTACCATGGTCCCGTCCCACACCAGGTATGAACATGGATGTCCAAAAAAACAATGAGGTTTCTGTGATACACTTCATATACTTGATATAAGATCAACTGAACTTAAACACAAATGGAATAAGGAACTAATCGCTTATCCTTTCTCAGGTTAGATAACATATATTCTAGACTGTAAAATATTTTTTTCTGTAGTAGTTTCAAGTCTACTTATGTTTTGACACATACGTACATTTCTGAAAGTTGCTATTGGCTGACGACGAATGTACAGTATTAGGAAATTTAGCATAGTGCTCTTGAATTCTCAAAACTTAATGGTCGGAAGGTGTCGATTATTTTCGTGTACCAGCAGCTCTGAAAGTAATTCCAGCTGCAAAGCAAATCACAAGTTTATATTAATGCGCTTGTTCTAATACCTTATCGTTTCTATAGTAACAGCTTACACAGGGACTTGTATGGAGGACACTCAAAAAAACAGATAATTAATTTTAGAAATGTGCATAATTTTTGTTATGGTTATGTTTTCTGAGACATTTATTTAGCATTTTTAGGAGCCTCCAGTGTCAGTGCTTTGTAATAGTCAGAGGTAAAGCCGTAACTTTAATTTGTCCGCCACAGAAAAGTCTTTAGGTCGGAGGGCTTTGCAATTTTTGGCTCCTCGGTAACATGACAAGGTGCATTAATTGTCTTGTTAACTTCATGAGAAACAAAAAAAGAGAGGCTGGCAAGGGAAGGATTGTTTATACAATTGTGGTGCTTGAAAGTTTGTGAACCCTTTACAATTTTCAATGTTTCTGCATAAATATGACCTAAAACATCATCAGATGTCCTGAAAGTAGATAAAGAGAACGTATGTGATATTCCTTTTTTTTTTGTTTGTTTGTTTGTTTTTTTTTTTTTGTTTTTTGTTTTTTGTTTTTTTTAAACTTGTATGTAATATACTTTCAGGTACAGCTGTAAGTAGACAGTTGGTTCCACAACATTAAATGAAACATTATGTTGCTTTTTTAAAAATATTTAGCCTTGGCAAATTGCTTTATAAGAAGATTAAAACACTACAGGACATGCTGTTTTTGCAAAATAATCAACTTTGGGGTGGTAAGAGTAGTTTTGCATCGCTCTACATCACACCACCATGTTGTTGATTATTTTTCCATAACAGTACACCCAAAAGCATACTTAATTAGCTAACTGGCCATTAGCAAACTGGCAATTTTGACTAGGGATTAACTGCAATGGAGTAATGGATTCATAGGAATAATTGTATTGATTGTGTGTATATGAGTATTTAATAATTAAGAGGTTTTTAATGAGATATAACACACCTGTACCTACATACTTAATAAATCCAGTTTTCCAATTTCACAATTTTCACAATGATCAGATATAGTTTGTGCGTTCAATGCAACTATAATATTAAATTCTTACCTACATTGTATTTGATTCATACAGAAGGTTTCTCATTTCACATTGTCACTTGTAATAGATGCTTATGTGTAATCCATAGGTTTTTTGTTCTCACTGTACAATTTCTTTTGTCTATACAGATACATTTTCAGGTTTAGTGAGCTGTAACTTTTTTTTTTGTTGTTTTTTTTTAATTGCAATAATGGATCATCAGTTTTTGCTTTGTTTTCTGTGTCGTTTCTGTGATTGTAGAGATTCTTGGAGGAAAGGATTTCACCCACTTCTCAGCTGTTTGCTGGTTGTTTGGCCGCTACCTTTACGAGAGTCTGAAATATCCGATCGGGTTGGTGGAGTCGTGTTGGGGTGGAACCCCTGTAGAGGCTTGGTCCTCCCTCAGAGCACTACACAGCTGTGGCCTCAAGGAACCTGAGAGCAGATCCCCAGTATACACTTCTCCCAAGAGTGCCATGAGTAACAGTTTATCATCATACACTGATGAGTAGGTTTACAGTCTTACCATATTTTCCAGACTATACATTGCGCTTGGGTTAAGACGAATCCCCAAAATTTTGTTTGATTACAGCAGAGATTAATTTATACAATGTGTTTTGTAATAAATGTATTTATTAAAGTACCTTTAAGGCAAGCTACTACAGGCAGAATTGAGTTGGATTGTTTTGATTTATAGTTAAATTGCATCTCTAATATGTCTTCTCTTCAACTGTAGCAATAAAAATAAAAACTCAACAGGGGAAAAAATGTACATACAATCAATGTACAAACATAGATGAGAATTTCCTTTAAAACCATTTTTTCTCAAAATCTTTTTTTTTCTATATTCACAAAATTTTCAGTTTCTAAATGTCCTGCATTTATGAAATTTTACATGTTGATTCCTATCCCTAATTAGAAGGTTATTACAGAAGAATTTCCTCAAAATGTTTATAGAGAAAAATGGCATAAAGTGATATTTTTTTTTTTTTTTTTTTTTTTGGCTAAACAATAAATACACGATTGTCCAACAAACATTTCTGTAAAATTCTTCACAGTGAAATAAATATTTTAATTCTTAAGTACTAATAGAATATATTTTTGGTTTTATTACATATGCAAATTTAGGCATATTTATTTGAACGAAGCCCAATTTGAATAAATAAATGTACATTTTTGAAGAAGGTGCAATTTAAGTAAATATAAGATACTAAAAAGGGAATTAGCAATCAAACGTGCAGTGTCTTGCCTTAATGTACCATCCATTTTTATTTTACATAATGCTTATTGAAAAAGTGTCTAACTGACGGTTGACCTAGGTTTCTGCCTGTGCTTGGCAGTTGTGATTTTGTTTGGTGTACACTGACAACTTTATAAAGATCATTTTAATTTTTACAAGCTGAACTGTGGCTAAATTTGGTTATTTCCAATTTATTTTAAAAATGGGATTTATAGAGATCCACATTTTTCATTGGATAACAATGATTAATGCATAATAGCTTTAAGTTTAATAGGTAATATGGTAATGTTTTGGTATTTAAAATCTAATTCGATCCACATTCTATCCACTGTGAACTTCACTGTGTGTATAAAGTGATCAGTGGAATCAAGAGTGGAACGGTACAGTGTTATGGAATGCCATGATCCACCCTCTGCTCAACATGACCATCAAAGGAGCCATATGGTACCAAGGTATTGATTTTCATTCAGAGAACCAAATCATTTAATAAAGTGTGGTGTGGCTCAGCTTTGCCCTGCTGTTTCTCAGGTGAAGCCAATGCACAGCACAACCAGGACAAATACTCATGCACTTTCCCAGCTATGATTGACGACTGGAGGATGGCGTTCCATGCAGGCTCAGAGGGCCAGACTGCACAAGATTTTCCGTTTGGATTTGTACAGGTACCATGCAGAATCATAGCTTTAATCATTAGCCTTAAATCACTGCACTGTTGAAAGCTGCATTCTGATTGGGCAGAAATCGAAACGATTAATTTTCTATACCACGGCTGCAAGGCAAAGCACAGGTTTACATTAATCCGCTGTATCGTTTCTATAGTAACACAAGGAATTGAATGGCGGATGTGTCACGTAATTGGATTTATAAAAAACCATGCAAATGTTAATATGGTGAAGTTTTCTGTAAGATGTTTATTTAGCATGCTTGTAAGGAGTCTCCAGTGTCAATACTTTGTAACAGAGGTAAAGCTGTAACTTTAAGTTTCTGACACAGAAAGTCTTCAGAAACTTGTCTTATTAACTTCCAAAGAGAAAAACTGAGGCTGGTGAAGGAATGTTTATAGCTGTTCTAATTTAAGTTATAACAGGAATTAACATGTTTAGCGGACATTCCAAAAATGGTTCAAACATACAGCGCCATTCTTTAATAAATAAAAATTGAAATCCTTGACAAATTGCTGTGGTATGAGAGGCATAAAACACTTTGGGACATGCTGTTACAGGACATTGATCAACTTTGGATTGGTAACAGGAACTCACGCCAGGCCACATCACACCAGCTTGTCACTGATTATTTTATAACAGCATTCCTCATTGTGTTTTATTCCTTACATGTCAAATAGTACCTAAATATGAATTAGAGTCCCAACTTCTTGCTTGAATCTCAGTTTACAAGTGAATCATATCCTGATTTTGTGTTTCCTATGTGTCTGGTCTCATTAACATCAGGGATCATTTTTACAAATTACTTCTTTTTAAACAATCTAAACCTGTTCTGTTTACCTGATCCTGTAATGGAATCAGCTGTAAATGCCACCAGTGCTTTTTGTGTTCTCCATGTAAGAGCCTTTAAAATTAATTCAGTTCTCTTTGGTCCTTTTAGCATAAGTAAGACCATAGGTCAACTGATTATACCCAAAATTGGCACTTACATTCAAAATTACTTGATTCCAGAAGACTCCTTACTTGCTTTATTTCTTATTGCTTTATTTCACATTGACAGGCCTGGGGAGTAACGGCGTTACGTAATCAGTACTTATGTACTATTCTACACTGTTATTGATACTATTAAAGCTCGTGTTTGAATTTTCAAAACCTCTTAAACCTACAGAAATTTCTATTTTGAGTCCCAATCTTCTGGATTTTTCTAGATTAGTAAATATTTTTGAATGAGGGTTTCTGATTTGAGATGCAATCATGCAAGTATATTAATGTATATAATGTATATTCAAATTCATATACAAATCCCAGAAATGTGTGATTAGAAAGTTATAATGTAATTTGTCATTAGGACAGTATAAGGAGTTCACATCATATCAGAACTAGGTTTCAACTTGTAATAACTGCTCACGCCTTCATATACAGTGGGGGGAAAAAGTATTTGATCCCCTGCTGATTTTGTATGTTTGCCCACTGACAAAGAAATGATCAGTCTATAATTTTAATGGTAGGTGTATTTTAACAGTGAGAGACAGAATAACAACAAAAAATCCAGAAAAACACATTTCAAAAAAGTTATAAATTGATTTGCATTTTAACGAGGGAAATAAGTATTTGACCCCTTCGACTTAGTACTTGGTGGCAAAACCCTTGTTGACAATCACAGAGGTCAGACGTTTCTTGTAGTTGGCCACCAGGTTTGCACACATCTCAGGAGGGATTTTGTCCCACTCCTCTTTACAGATCCTCTCCAAGTCATTAAGGTCATTTTCAATGCCCTGGCTGAGGGAAGGAGGTTCTCACCCAAGATTTGACGGTACATGGCCCCGTCCATCGTCCCTTTGATGCGGTGCAGTTGTCCTGTCCCCTTAGCAGAAAAACACCCCCAAAGCATAATGTTCCCACCTCCATGTTTGACTGTGGGGATGGTGTTATGACTTGGGGTCATAGGCAGCATTCCTCCTGTTCCAAACATGGCGAGTTGAGTTGATGCCAAAGAGATCTGACCACACTTGACCACAACACTTTCACCCAGTTCTCCTCTGAATCATTCAGGCAAACTTCAGACAGGTCTGTACATGTGCTTTCTTGAGCAGGGGGACCTTGCGGGCGCTGCAGGATTTCAGTCCTTCACGGCATAGTGTGTTACCAATTGTTTTCTTGGTGACTATGGTCCCAGCTGCCTTGAGATCATTAACAAGATCCTCCCGTGTAGTTCTGGGCTGATTCCTCACCGATCTCATGATCATTGAAACTCCACGAGGTGAGATCTTGCATGGAGCCCCAGACCGAGGGAGACTGACAGTTTCTTCCATTTGCGAATAATCGAACCAACTGTTGTCACCTTCTCACCAAGCTGCTTGACGATGGTCTTGTAGCCCATTCCAGCCTTGTGTAGGTCTACAATCTTGTCCCTGACATCCTTGGACAGCTCTTTAGTCTTGGCCATGGTGGAGAGTTTGGAATCTGATTGATTGATTGCTTCTGTGGACAGGTGTCTTTTTACAGGTAACAAACTGAGATTAGGAGCACTCCCTTTAAGAGAGTGCTCGTAATCTCAGCTGTGTAAAAGACACCTGGGAGCCAGAAATCTTGCTGATTGATAGGGGATCAAATACTTATTTTGCCTCATTAAAATGCAAATCAATTTATAACTTTTTTGAAATGTGTTTTTCTGGATTTTTTTGTTGTTATTCTGTCTCTCACTGTTAAAATACACCTACCATAAAAATTATAGACTGATCATTTCTTTCTCAGTGGGCAAACGTACAAAATCAGCAGGGGATCAAATACTTTTTTCCCCCACTGTAAGTTGTAATTACCAGTTGGAAACTCAGGATTTGATCTGACCGGGAGTGATATATCATCATATATCATCATAAATATACATAACCGAAAAATGACAGCTGCTTCTACAGTTAAGTAAGTAATTAAAAGCGTAATGTCATGTGAATATGCATAGGAACTAACATACCAAAAAAAAAAAATAAGATGAATGAATAAACTGTATATATTTATCTCAGACTTCTGATGTTAAACTTGACTTGGCTCTCCCCAGCTGTGCACCTATAGGAAGGTCACACAAGATGGGTTTCCAGAGATTCGCTGGCACCAGACAGCAGACTACGGCTTTGCTCCAAATGAGCGCATGAAAAAAACTTTCATGGCTGTTGCTATGGACTTGCCAGATGAGTCTTCACCCTGGGGCAGGTACTGTATGTGTGTGGGTATGTAATGAGGGTCAAAACACAGGTGAAAATGTCTTAAATATATAAACACCATTTGGCTCAGAGGGTTTTTATTCATGCTTTAAATTAATGACAATTTATATGATGTAAGCTATATATAGATAAATATACACACATACTGTGCATGGTATAACAAAAATTTTTTTATATAATTGTTTTATTTTTTTAAATAAATATTTTCAACACCTAGAACATTTTCACATCATATACATAAGACAGATGTGTTATTTTTACAATGTTTGTGCACTTCTAACATTTTTGCATGGAACAATCTGATGCCTTGAGGGTGTAGTATGTGAAATGAGCTATAAAAAGTAAAAGAACAGCAAAATACTTATGAGTAAAACTATTTATGTGTGTGTGTGTGTGTAGCATTCACCCACAGGATAAACAGGATGTGGCCTACAGGTTGGTGCTCGGTGCACGAGCTATAGCCTATGAGGAAACGGGTGTGTCCTTCCAGGGTCCTTTTCCCAGCCAGGTCCTGATTGAGAACACCACCATAATCATCACTTATGATCAAAAAATCAGAGCCACACTTTCTAGTGGCACTTTTGAGGTGGGGTTTGGTATTGTGTCACTGAGCAATATCTATTATGTTTGTTTGCAAGTAAAATGTCAGGACTTTCTCTGTGATACACAAAGTAAGTTTAAAGTGTCAGACATGAAGTGATTTTCCATCATCTGTTGCTTGTGTGTTGTCTTCATTACAGATCTGCTGCTCTAAGGAGAAGAAACCGTGTAACTCAGGTTCCCAATGGATTCCTGCTCCAATGAAGCAACAGGGAAGTGATCATGTCCTAGTATCAATAGCTAAGTGTCCCATTGACAATGTAGCTGCTTTGCGTTACGCATGGAGTGACTGGCCGTGTGCTTTTAAAGCATGTCCCATCTACAGCGCAGACGGAGTCTTACCTGCACCACTGTTCATCAGTGAACAGTGGGCAACACACAGCTGATGGCAAAGAGTCAAAAATGGTTCCTCTGTACATACAGTATGTGGAAGAAATTAAATACTTTCAAGACACGCTGCATGATTGTACAGCCGTGGCCAAAAGTTTTGAGAATGACACAAATATTAATTTTCACAAAGTCTACTGCTTCAGTGTTTTTAGATCTTTTTGTCAGATGTTACTAACTGTTACTGAAGTATAATCACAAGCATTTCATAAGTGTCAATGGCTTTTATTGACAATTACATGAAGTTTATGCAAAGAGTCAGTATTTGCAGTGTTGACCCTTCTTTTTCAAGACCTCTGCAATTCGCCCTGGCATGCCGTCAATCAACTTCTGGGCCACATCCTGACTGATGGCAGCCCATTCTTGCATAATCAATGCTTGGAGTTTGTCAGAGTTTGTGGGTTTTTGTTTGTCCACCCGCCTCTTGAGGATTGACCACAAATTCTCAATGGGATTAAGGTCTGGGGAGTTTCCTGGCCATGGACCCAAAATGTCAATGTTTTGTTCCCCGAGCCACTTCGTTATCACTTTTGCCTTGTGGCAAGGTGCCCCATCATGCTGGAAAAGGCATTATTCGTCACCAAACTGTTCTTGGATGGTTGGGAGAAGTTGCTCTCTGAGGATGTTTTGGTACCATTCTTTATTCATGGCTGTGTTCTTAGGCAAAATTGTGAGTGATCCCACTCCCTTGGCTGAGAAGCAACCCCACACATGAGTGGTCTCAGGATGCTTTACTGTTGGCATGACACAGGACTGATGGTAGCGCTCACCTTTTCTTCTCTGGACAAGCTTTTTTCCAGATGCCCCAAACAATCAGAAAGGGGATTCATCAGAGAAAATGACATTACCCCAGTCCTCAGCAGTCCAATTCCTGTACTTTTTGCAGAATAGCAGTCTGTCCCTAATGTTTTTCCTGGAGAGAAGTGGCTTCTTTGCTGCTCTTCTTGACACCAGGCCATCCTCCAAAAGTCTTCGCCTTACTGTGCGTGCAGACACAGTCACACCTGCCTGCTGCCATTCCTGAGCAAGCTCTGCACTGGTGGTGCCCCGATCCCGCAGCTGAATCAACTTTAGGAGACGGTCCTGGCGCTTGCTGGACTTTCTTGGGCGCCCTGAAGCCTTCTTCACAACAGTTGAACCTCTCTCCTTGAAGGTCTTGATGATCCGATAAATGGTTGATTTAGGTGCAATCTTACTAGCAGCAATTTTCTTGCCTGTGAATCCCTTTTTGTGCAAAGCAATGATGGCTGCATGTGTTTCCTTGCAGGTAACCATAGTTAACAGAGGAAGAACAATAATTTCAAGCACCACCCTCCTTTTAAAGCTTCCAGTCTGTTATTCTAACTCAATCAGCATGACAGAGTGATCTCCAGCCTTGTCCTCGTTAACACTCTCACCTGTGTTAACGAGAGAATCACTGACATGATGTCAGCTGGTCCTTTTGTGGAAGGACTAAAATGCAGTGGACATATTTTTTGGGATTAAGTTCATTTTCATGGCAAAGAGGGACTTTGAAATTAATTGCAATTCATCTGATCACTCTTCATAACATTCTGGAGTATATGCAAATTGCCATCATAAAAACTGAGGCAGCAGACTTTGTAAAAATTAATATTTGTGTCATTCTCAAAACTTTTGCCAAGGCTGTATTTATGAATAGAACAGTTGACAGCTGGGGACATCACAATCACAATTTTTCTGCAGATGGTCCGTCAGCGATTAAGGTACTGAGAGAGTTATTAGTTCTCAGGTCACTTCTCGTAAAGAGTAGGGGTATCACCCCGGTGTCCTGGCAAAATTGCCCCATTGGCCCTTGTTTATAATAGCCCCCTAATAATCTCCATCCCTGAATTGGCTACATCACTCTCCTCTCCACCAAAAGCTGGTGTGTGGTGGGCGTTCTGGCGCACTATGGCTGCCGTCGCATCATCCAGGTGGATGCTACACACTGGTAGTGGTTTAAGAGATTTCCCCCATACTATGTAAAGCGCTTTGAGTGTCTATAAAATATAGATATAAATTTAACAAATAATAATAATAATAATAATAATAATAATAATAATAATAATAATAATAGCTAAAATCCCAGAGCCGTCTGAGAGCTACATTTGGACATTTGAGGATTCTGATGCATAGGGTGAACTAGGTAGTGGGTAGCAATTGACACGACAAAAGTAAGCCAAATGAGAAATGCACTTTAGGTGTATATGCTGCTACTCCATGATTAACCAGCAGGTGGGAATATTGTCAAAGCAGGCAGACAAGGTTGCATGTCTATGAAATTTCTGAAGTGTATGTGCAGTGGATATAAAAAGTCTACACACCCCGGTTAAAATGGCAGGTTCCCACTTATAATGTGAAATTGCAGAGTATACAAATAAAGTGACAAACAGTCAGAAACATTTTAGGGAAAAATAAAAAAAAAAGTTACAATAACCTGCTTGCATAAATGTGCACACCCTTTTATAATTGGGGATGTGGCTGTGTTCAGAATGAACTAATCACATTCAGTCTCATGTTTTAAAGTAATTATCATACACCTGTCAACAATGAAATTATTCTGATTAACCCCAAATAAAGATCAGCTGTTTTTTGTAGGATTTTCTTAATATCCTGGTTTCATCTGACAAATCCTGTACAGGGTCTCACTGTCAAAAGGTATCGATTCGGGAAAGAGGTACAAAAAAATTTCCAAATCATTATATGTGCCATAGAACATATAGGCCATCATGAACAAATAGAGAAAATGGAGCACCACAGTCACATTACCAAGAACAGGACGTCCCTCCAAATTTTACAAAAGGACAAGACAAAAACTTACTGTACCAGCGAGGATGCCAAGAGACCCACGGCAACATTAAAGGAGTGGCAGGAATATCTGACAAACCATGTGCCAAAATGTACTATGGTCTGGTGAGACCAATTCCAAAAGGTATAATTCCACAAATCCAAAAGGTATGTTTGGTGCAAAAAAAAGCACATCAACAAAAGAACACCATACCCATGGTGAAGCATGGTGGTGGCAGCATCATGCTTTAAGGCTGCTTCAGCCAAAACTGGGGGTTTTATCGAGGTGGAGGAAATCATGAATAGCTATAAATACCAGCCGATTTTAGTGCACAAAATTCAGGTGTCTGTTAGTAAGTTGAAGATGAAAAAGAATTTCATATTTCAGTACGACAGTGACCCAAAGCATACATCCAAATCAACAAGGGAATGGCTTAACCAAAAGAAGATCAATGTTATTGAATGACCTAGTCAGAGCCCAGACCTGAATCCAACTAAATATCTGTGGGGTGACCTGAAGTGGGCTGTGCACAGGAGATACCCTTACAATTTCATGGATCTAGAATGTTTTTGCAAGAGAGTGGGAAAATATTACCAAAATATTACCCAAAAACACTGAGTGGTGTAATAAAATCAAAAGGTGCTTCAACAAAGTATTAGTTTATGGGTGTGCACATTTATGCAATAAGGTTATTGTAAGTTATTATCTTTCTTTTTTTCCCCTATAAAAGTTTTTGATTGTTTTTCATTTTATTTGTATACTTTAAATTGTACATTAAAGGCGAGAAAAGATCTGACATGATTTATCTCAGTGTCATTCTTTTACTTCACAAGAACCTGCCATTTTAACAGGGGTGTGTAGACTTTTTATATCCATTGTACATAGTGGTTAATCAGTTTACTATTTTTGAACATATGTTTCTTTAATTTTCTTCAATTGCTCTAACAGGACAATAAATAAATGTATAACTATAATTTATTTTGAAAATATGAGTAAATTATGATTAAAATGTAATATATTTTTGTTATGATTCACAATTACTAATCATGTTGGCTTGCTTTTCACACCAATGAACAAACAGCAATAAAGCACTCAGATATACCAAAGAGATCATCTCTGTGTTCTTGAACATTTTGTTTTTTATTGTACACTCAGTCCTTTACTCATGAGCATTAGGTTTGGGCAGGGCTCATGCATGTCCAGTGAGACCCTCTTACTCCCTGGACAGGGAATCGTGTCCTAGGAAGTCCTCCTGAGTGACCACAATGACGCAGAGGGACTGTACAACAGGATCTCGCGTGATTCGTACCCCACCCTGCAGCCTAAACTGACATGCACCCTAGAGCAGGAACTCATATGTGGTCTTGTTCAGTCATGCATGAAAACTGAACGAGATCCAACACAAATAATCTCCAAATATTCATGTATAATCCTACAAATGAATCAGACTGGAATGACATCACCATAAATTGAATTTAATTTGTGCACGTTGATCATTTCGATTCTGATCATCTTCTTTAATACAGATACCTGTATGTAGCATCCAGCTCAAGGATTTAGAGAGCTAGATGCCTAGAGAATTTATACATGCATGAATTTAACTTTGCAGACTTATGCACCATGCCTATAAAAGTAGAACCAGATTCATGCTGAGAGTCATGCTCTACTTGGGTCCTTTTTTAGTCCACCTCTGGCCTCCCTAATGAACCTCCTGCCCATGGGTGCACTGTTCTGTATGGTCTGGCTTTGTGTTTGTGCTCAGCCTAAACCACTCACATAGCCTGTCTGATCTCACCTTGCAGCTCTCATGAGCCCAAACCACAAAGCATTCTCACTTTTGCTGATATGCATTTTGGACAGGATGTTCATAATCTGCTGACAAATGATGCAAATCCCACAGCAGCAACGAATTAAAACGGGCTCCTCCTGGAACAGGTTGGACAACATGTGACCTTTGAAGATACAAAACAATTTTAATACTAAAATGTAAGAAATACATTGTTAGAGGAACATTGAAAGGTTAGTGTTTAGAAATTAGTAACCAGTTATTGAGAACATTCTACAAAGTTTTGAAGTATATGGAAGTGTTTGAGTTAATCCTAGTATTATACCACAGCAGTGTTGAATTCTTAAATCTGATTGGTCAGAAGGTGTTTATTTACATTAAGTTACTATAAAACAATCTATGACTTGTAATTTGAACTAACAACAAATAGATTTCATTTAACAATGAGAAATGTTGCTCTGGTGAAGCATTCTGAAAGACATTTACTTAACTATTATGAAAGAAGTCTTCAGTCTGTAGCAGTGCTTTCAGATAAAGCTGATCCTTTAAGTTTTAAGTTTTAAGAGAGAGTCTTCCAGATGAGGGTTATTTGACAAGCTGCAGTTTTTCATCTTATTGTCTTCAAGAGAGAAAAAAGAAAGGCTGGTTATGGAACCACTGTTTATAGCTGCTATAAGTGATAACAGGAACTAACTTGTTTCACGGACACTCCACAACATTAAATGTAAAGATAAATGGATAAAAAGTATGATGTGTCATTCTTTAACAAATAAAAATGGTTGGCAAATGGCTTAGATATAAGAGGAATTGAAGTTCAGTGTTAACCCGGCATTGATTATTTTCTTTATAACTGCACTCCTAGTTGTGCTTTATCCCTTACTTATGCCATTATGCTCCGTTTGATGTAACTGATACCTGATATGTCTATACCGAGATAGAAACCGTTATAGATATGTCATGTTGATTTGGTAATAATAGTGTTGTCATTTCTCACTGTAAGGAATAAGTAGAAGTCTGTATAAATAAAAGCTTGCTACAGAAATACAGCAAACGGAGTCTAATACACTCATATGAATGCAACACTACAGTGTTATCATTGCCGTGCTCCCAAATAATATCTGGTCCTACGGTGGTCCATATCCATACGTAGATGTAGAGGGGGACAGATACATTGTGTTTATGAACAGATGTGCTACAGTCAGTAATTGTTTACCATAATATATTATATGGGTGACAAAACTTTCGAGCACTACCATGTCATTATCATTGCTGCAAATGGTGAAACACCCAAATAATATCTGTTCAGTGGTGGTCTTATGGTGGTCTGTTTCCTTTAATGGAGTATAGGTGTAGTAGTCATTTGTGAAGAAGAAAAAAACAGTTGATCAATCAACTGTCAAACAGCCTCCAATCTTCTGGGATAGCTTTCCACTAGATTTTGAAGCGTGGCTGTGGGTATTTGCCCATTCAGCCACAAGGCATTAGTGAGATCAGTTACTGATGTTGGGTGAGGAGGATCCCAAAGGTGTTCAGTGGGGTTGAAGTAAGGGCTCTGTGCAGAC
This sequence comes from Cranoglanis bouderius, assembly GCA_023630585.1. Lineage (NCBI taxonomy): Eukaryota > Metazoa > Chordata > Actinopteri > Siluriformes > Cranoglanididae > Cranoglanis > Cranoglanis bouderius. The sequence goes on from CM042566.1 coordinate 7,718,048, forward strand.
CACTTGAGTTCTTCCACACCAACCTTGGCACACCATGTCTTCAGGGGGCTCGCTTTGTACCCAGGGATATTGTTATGCTGGAACATGCTTGGGCCTAATTGCGGTGAAGGAAAATCGTAAAGCTGCAGCATACAAAGACATTTTGTACAATTGTGTGCTTTCAACTTTGTGGCAACAGTTTGGGGAAGGTGCACATATGGGTGTTCAAGTTCAAGTTCAAGTTCAGTTTATTTGTATAGCGCTTTTAACAATGGACATTGTCCCAAAGCAGCTTTACAGAAGTATATAAATTCAGGACATAGATTTTAAATTTATGAATTTATCCCCAATGAGCAAGCCAGAGGCGACGGTGGCAAGGAAAAACTCCCTGAGATGATATAAGAAAGAAACCTTGAGAGGAACCAGACTCAAAAGGGAACCCATCCTCATCTAGGTAACACCGGATAGTGCATTTATAAATAAATAAATCTCTTCTATAAATGTACCAGTACAACACGGTCAAATAGCAGTTGTGAGACCATGAAAAATTCATTACAGTTTTTATATGAAGTCTGTTTTGTTGAACTTCACTGTAATCTCAATGATCTTTAGGCTGCACCGTGTGGGGCTATCCTCAGCAGCAGCATGTGACTTCCAATTGATGATCAGTTGTCCACTTACGTTTTGCCGTACAGTGTATGTGTACCTGAAAAAAAAATGGCCAATGATTGGGTATTCAGTACTGTGTTACAGTAAATCTGCGTAACTGAATTGATGGCTATTTTAGCAACAGGCGAATATGTGCAAAACCGAGATTTGTACACCCCTACAACAAGCATAATAGGCTGAATAGAAGTGGCCTTCAGAACATTGGCCGTCAGTCAGTTTGGACTGAACCAACTGTGTTTTAAAGGGGTGTGCATTGTAGCTGTTAGCTACAACTAGCAGTATTGCAAACGGCGCAGGCAAAGCGGTGCCTTAACTTTTAGCTCCAGTGCCTGTCCTATATGCACATTTGGGGGGAAATACTAATTTTTTCCCTATAAATAAAAGACAAAACAGGTAATCTAACGTTCACCTCGCACAGAAACAAGCAAGAAGTGTTATATTTAGCGAAAGCGTAGCAGCTGGGTTGTGTATAAGCGAATTTTTGGCTAGCTAGCTCCTCAGTCTTAGCAAAGCAGTTAGCATAGCAGGCGGTTTGCTATTAAATTAGCCAACATTAGCTCTGGACACACGGTTATATATTTGTATTTGATAATGTTAACTGTTTTTGCTGGCAGCGCGCTTCGTAAATGTCGTAATGTAATAATTAGCTAGTGAGCTAAAAAAAAAAAAAAAGTCGAGCATTGACTTCCGAATTAAGCAGACGTCAGGCTAACCAAACTAGCTGGAATACGTTGAAACGCATCATTATTAGCTAACTAGCTAGACAAATAATTTAGAATATAATATAAATATGTAATGTCTAATTTATATACTAGGTGCATAGCTGAGATAGTTTAGCAGCATATAATCTAGCATTCAAAAGTAGCTCAGCTAATTGGCTACAAACAGTGCTTCTTACAATTTTAGAGTCCTAGCTACTTTGAATGACTCATCTTTCACTGTTTCGGCAGGAATTACTTTTTCTTTTGGAATTATAATGAAAGGCTGGACGGCATTTTAATACACGTTGCATGCCTGGTTACAACTGTTAATATTTTATTCATTTTGTGTCGTTGATTGTGTAGTATGTGCATAATCAGATTTCCCTGACTAAATAATATAATATAACCTGATAAATATATAGAGATTAATTTCTTTAAGTGTAGCAGCAGTTGAGTGAAAGTGAGTTGCTTCCTCCCATGGTTTGTGTAAAAACAAAAACACATTTTTGTTTTTTTTAATAATTACAAATTAAATTTGGGTGTTAACTGCATCAAGTCCAGAATCCAAACCTTAAGGCAAAAATCAGCAGAGGAAAATGTTTCAGAAGGTCCGATAGCAAAAAAAAGTTAAAGTTGTCATGAACGTTTCAATCTCCACACATAATGTGAAGAAGGCAGTGTCCAAAAGCTGCCCAGAGGATCTGAAAGAGATCAGAGATGGTTATATAAGTGCATAAGCGTGGGCATAGGTGTTATAAGAGAATATAACGCGTCCAGAAACTGATATTTTGATTTCTGCTTAACATGCACTTTTGATCATTGCTATAAATAATTATTTTGCCTTCTTCTTTGTGCATCCTGTTGGACTCAGTTGTAGATAAACAGATTGATGAATAAGTAGCTGGTAGATAGTTGAATAATGTGTTTTCTCTCTCTGTGCTGCAGCAGCAGCCGTGCCCCGCCGCGCGTCGACCCCCAGCGGAGCTGTCATGTGGCAGGAGGCCCGCAAACATGAGCGCAAGTTGCGCGGTATGATGGTGGACTACAAGCGCCGTGGGGAACGACGGCGGGAATACTACGAGAAAATTGTATGCTCTAACTTGTCACCATCCTTAACATACTACAGTTGAGGTCATAAGTTTACATACACCATGCAGAATCTCAAAAGGTTATTAATAATAATAATAAATGAGAGATCATAAAAATTGCATTTTTTTTTATTTTTTATTTAGTACTGCCCTGAATTTTGAACAGGATGATCGGTGTAAATTGTTATTTTTTTCCTCTGGGAAATGTGTAAATATCTTCTGAAGCTTCTGAAGGGCAGTACTAAATGGGGAAAAAAAAAAAAAAAAGATCTTTAAACAAACCATTAACATAATCATTTACACCGATCATCAAAAGTTTGCTCAGGACAAACAAGGGACTCATGAACAACTATCACAAAACATAAAAAACAGTCGTTGATCATCCAGGTATTAAGAATCTAACAGTATTAAGAATCAAGCGTATGTAAACTTTTGAACTGTTCATTTGTGTAAATTCAGTTATTGTGTCTTGTGGACTATATGTAAACATCTGTTACGTGAAATAGCTTATTCAGGGTGGTACTAAATAAAAAACTAATTACAATTTTTATGATCTCAATTTTTTTTAGTTATTTTTAGTTATTAACATTTTGCAGATTCTGCAAGGTGTATGTAAATTTATGATCTCAATTGTATACGATGCATAAAAGAAAACCTAGTTTTTGTGTTTTGTGGTTGTTGTTTTTTTACCTTTCATCAATGGTTTCTCGCATGATCTTGATATGTTTATCTAAACGTCAAACAATGAATGATTATACAAGATCGAACCAGCTGATTTAATGTCCAATGCTGTTGCTTTAATAAAAAACATCTGTCATCTCATCCGTCCTTGTCCTCAGCAGGTGATCTGTTAAAGAAATGTAAAGGGAGTTTGTTGCTGTTTATTCACATTTTGCATTTTGTATCCCTGCCTTGTTTTTCCTTGTGCAGAAAAAGGACCCAGCTCAGTTCCTGCAGGTTCATGGCCGTGCCTATAAAATCCACCTTGATCCGGCTGTAGCCTTGGCTGCTGAGAGTCCAGCCAACATGTGAGTTACTTGTGCCTGCAATTCTCACCTGGACTTTGTATTATGTTCATTTTTCTTTATAGCTGGAGTGGACAAATCAGTAGCCCAGGCTGCCAGCACGTGAAGATTACATGTCCGTTTTATTAGTGTTTTTATACAAAGTTGCCCAGCAGACAAGTAGATTAGAATTCACCTGTGAATTTTTTTGTTGTTTGTTTATTTAACAAACAAGCTCATGCTACTCCTTGAAACATGCAAAGTTATTCAATGTGTTGATGTAATTTGCACTGAAACAGGAAGTCAGGGCAGGACATATCAAGTGGCTCCTCCCCCTTTTTCAATAGCCAATAGCATTTAACCTATCTCACAGCCTGGGCTAAGCCATACTTGACAATGGATGCAAGCCCGAGCAATAACGATGTGTTGGATTCACTTGTGGTGGATTTCATTCTTAACCCCTACTTACAGTTGGAAAACTGAATAAAACGTGCACGTTCGAACAGCCAGACACATTTATGACCCATACGTGCTGATGTGATTTCTATGGTGATTTTTATAATGCTGGGGGCGGGACACAGATTCTAGAGATCATTTGATTGGATAATCCTTAGGCTAACATATTCATACTAAAAGCCACAAAAGATTTCATGAGGACGTTAATTAGTATGCTCGGATGACTTACAATCTTTTCAGCATCAAGACCATGCAGGTTTGTGGAAACATTGATAAAATCAAACAAAATAATGTCATATAACATCCTGCTTGCACAATACGCACTCAAACTCATGGTTAAACATGTTGAGAGAAAATAAAGATGCTCCCCAAATACTATCTTATATGTGTGATGCAAGAAGAGAACACCACATTGGCTTAAGACTTGCTGACATTTCTTGAGGACGCAAACATGATGTTTTCAGACTTTATTAAAAAGGATAATGAATGTGACCGAATCACGCCCTACAAATGATCTATATAGTTGTCTATGTCTGTATTAATGCTCTTAACTTGCTGACTAACTTGTCTTAATTTATTACATTGTTAGCTACCAAATATTAGCCTAACCAGTTATATTTCTGGGCAACCAAAACATGGAACTGGATAGCACACTGGAGATTTTAGCTAATAAATGTATAATTTTGTCCACCCCTGTATAGTTTGTCCTTGAGCAGACACTATGGATATATAAATATTTATTAGAATCACTGTGAATCACACTTTCTTTTCAGGATGCCTTGGCAGGGGGACACCAACAATATGATTGACAGGTTTGATGTGAGGGCGCACTTGGATTACATTCCCACTTATACTCCTACTCTGATGAGCACCACGTAAGTCTCAAAGCAAATTTCTGTGTTATGGATAATGATTTGGAATTGTTGAGCTGTCGGGATGTGTTTCTTTTAAATAAGCTAAAGACATCACAAACAGCTGGGATGGGTCTTCAATTACCGTATAATTATCATTGTCAGAGGCATAATTTCATAAATTAAACAGTGGCCCCAGGCTAACAATTCCTTATATTAAGTAAAAACCACAAAATATTGTAATATTTTGGCTGAATATCTTGAACTCAGCTGACTCGATTTACAAATTTTTGTAGCTAAATTGAATCCGTGTGATTTCTCTTAGAGCTGTTTGGTGACCATTGTCTCACTCTGCTTTATTTATTTATTATTATTTTTTTTTCTGGTAGATGGTCTGCACTTATATAGCGCCTTTTAACCTTAGCAGTTCTACAAACCGCTTTACACCGATTCAAACACACACTCACACACACACCAATGGCAACAGAGCTACCATGAAAGGCGATAGCCTGCCATCAGGAGCAACTTGGGGTTTAGTGTCCTGACCAAGGATACTTTGGCATGTGGAGGAATGTGGGCCGGGGATTGAACTGCCAACCCTGCGATTAGTGGACAACCCGCTCTACCACCTGAGCCGCCCACTCTTTGCTTTAAATGAAAAGTGTTGTAAACATACTAAATATAAACTAAATACTAAATATTTGTAATGTCAACCCAGCTCTAATCAATGCTGTATTTTACGAACTGTCTTTTAATATACAGAGTGTTCTGTTTTCAAATGAGTGTTTTGGTTGCAGGACTCCGGAGCAGGAGAGCGAGGAGAGAAAGTGTAATTATGAACGTTACCGAGGCCTGGTGCAGAACGACTTCGCTAGCAGTGAGTGACACTTTCTATGGGCTTGAGCGTAACACAATTGTGCAAGGATAGAGTTGTGCGGGAGCGTTGTTTGTAAGTTAATGTTAAGTTAATGTTGTCTTTTTGTAGTCTCTGAGGAGCAGTGTTTGTATCAGATATATGTGGACGAGCTCTACGGTGGCCTGCAGAAAACAAACGAGGACGAAAAGAAAAAGTAAGTCCATCTCGGCATAGCTTACCGATGGGAGATTTCAGGTTTTTCATATTTAAATTTGAAGGAAATCCTTGTTTGTTTGTTTTATCTGTAAGGCTTGCTGAGAAGAAGGCTCAGATCGGCTACACGTACGAGGACAGTACAGTCACAGAAACTGATGCACGGTCAGATAAAGGGGATGAGGACAACTCGGAGAACAGCGAGTCTGAGGAGGATGAAGTCATTCCTGACATTGGTGTGTCTCATTTTCCGCCTCTTTTTGCTTTTTTTTTTTTAATTGTACTTATACGTTTAAAGACCATAGTTGTATCAAACTATGCAAAGAAATACTAAGCTGAATTTCAGAAAACCCTGGACAGAATACTGAACACTGAAATCTAATAAGCATTTGTTTTTGTTGTTTTTAAATCAGGGGCACAGTGGCTTAGTTGTTAGCTTATTTACCTCACACCTCCGGGCTTTGGGGTTCGAATCCCGCCTCTGCTCTGTGTGCGTGGAGTTTGCATGTTCTCCCCGTCCTTCGGGGGTTTCCTCCGAGTACTCCAGTTTCCTCCCCCAGTCCATATACATGCATTGTAGGCTGACTTGCATTTCCAAAGTGTCCGTAGTGTGTGAATGTGTGAGTGATTGTGCCCTGCAATGGGTTGGCACTCCTTCCAGGGTGTCCCCTGCCTTGTGCACCGAGTTCCATGGGATAGGATCCAGGCTCCCCCGTGACCCTGTGTAGGATAAGCGGTACAGAGGCTGGATGGATGGATGTTTTTAAACCATTGTACAAATGTGAAACTGAATTTAAACTATGAAGTAATTGTCTGGAGGTGTGCATGGGACGTTTTTTGTTGTGGACCTAACCAGGATATAGCAGGTTCTGAAGATGAAGAATGCAGAAAATGTGTCCCAAACACCCAGTTTGCTCTCGTATCCCTTTTTTTTCCCCATTTTTTTATTTGACATTAAAAGTGTGTGTGTTGGTTAGAAAATAAACAGAGGTGTACAGCATGCTCCATACCTAAATTTGCTTTATCATTGCTTTGGTTGATTCAGTGTTTACAAGTTTGAATGTTTGCCGGCACTATGATCAGTAATTGTTGTTCTAATGGCTGAAGCATCATGCTCCCTATAGTAGTAGACAACATGGCAAGCAAACTGGCACACAACCCGAATTTCCCAGGAATGCTGAAGTGTGTGTTTGTGATCTTGTTCACTAGATGTTGAGGTGGACGTGGATGAACTGAACCCAGAGCAGGTGATGGAGCTGAACAAGATGGCCACTCCTTATGGCATGGCGGAAGGAGACTTTGTCTGGTCTGTTTGTTGTTGACATTTTATCTAAATCACAATTTTTTTTTTTCTATTATTTTTTTTGGTCCCATCCCCCAGCACTGCACATGCAAGTTTCCCTCATTCAACACACCTGATGCAAATCATTACCTTCAGAAACCCTTGATCAGTGGAATGATGTGTTAGACCTGGGAAATACTGATCTAAGCTGATACGTTAGCTCCTTGGTGGAGTTATTGATGAGATATAACAGCGAAACAGTGGTGTGCATGTGGCAGGCTGAATAACCGACATGCTTTTGTGGCAGGATGTTGAGAAAGGACAAGGAGGAAGTGGAGGCCATAAAGCATGCCAAAGCGCTGGAGGCAGAGAAGGCTATGTACTCGGTAAGAACGAAACCAGTTATTCTGCTACTGTGACTTGGGAGGCCCTCTTGGTATTTTTGTGTGTATGTACATCTGGCAGGTAGCCAGTGTGTGTTGGTCAGATGATCTCTAAACCTGTTTGTGTGTGTATCAGGGCCGGCGCTCCCGCAGACAGAGGCGAGAGTTTAGAGAAAAGTATATGAAAGGCAGACAGATCAGCCCTCCCAGGTAAGCCAGTAGAAGCATTGCATCACCAACATCGAATCTATAACACTCACCCGTTTTACCATGCTTCACTCACGCTTCATGCTTAATTGTAGTTACGCCAGACGAGACAGTCCGACCTATGACCCGTACAAGCGGTGAGTGTAAGGATGTGTTAAGTTACCTACAGCACATGGCCTTGGCTGTAGAACTGCTCTTTTATTCCTCTCTTTTCTTTCCCCTCTCTCACCTGTGACAGACCCCAGTCTGAGTCAAGTTCAGAGTCACGCTCTCGCTCGCGTTCCCCAGGCAACGATAAAATCACTTTCATCACCAGCTTTGGGGGCAGCGAGGACGAGGGCACTGCAACTACACAAGCCCCACCTACTGCCCAGTCAGCCCACGCTCCCTCCAACCCTGCAGGTCATAGCAGGGGCTCCCGGTCGGTAACTTCCCTTTTCTGCTTCCCCCTGGCTTTCTGTTGGATGTTTTCTCCTGTCAGTTTTATGTGTGTTGCACTGTGATATAATTTGGGTGGTTTTGTTAAGGTCAGGTCACAGGCTTAGCTTGGGTTTTGTGCCTACTGTTTGGTGCACTCACACAGATAAACTGTGTGTGAGGACTTCGACAAGTAATTGCAGAAACACAGGCAGTTTCTGAGGTTCAGGGTATTGCACAGATACACTATATGGCCAAAAGTATGTGACCACCTGATTAGCACACCTATATCTGGGCCTTCCCCAAATTGTTTCCACAAAGGTGGAAGCACACAATTTTGTAGAATGGCTTTGTATGCTGTAGCTTTAAGATTTCCCTTCACTGAAACTAAGGGGCCCAATCATGATACAGCATGCCCCTGTGCACAAAGGTTGCCACGGTTGGAGTGGAAGAACTCAAATGGCCTGCACAGAACCCTGACCTCAACCCCACTGAATACCTTTGGGGTGAACTGGAACGCCGACTGTGCCCCAGGTCGCCTTATCCGACATCAGTGCCTGACCTCACTAATGCTCTTGTGGCTGATTGGGCAAAACCCAACAGCCACACTCCAAAATCTATTGGAAAGCCTTCCCGGAAGTGTAGCGGTTATTATAACAGAAAAGTGGGAGCTAAATCTGGAATGGGATGTTCAAAAAGCACATATGGTTGTGATTGGTCAGGTGTCCACGTACTTTTGGCCATATAGTGTATTTGTAAGCTATTTTTATTGAACCATATTAAGTCTAAAGCTACACTAAAAATGAAATAAAATGGTGAACCACTGCTGACACAGCATTTTAAACCAAACCACTTAATCTATACCTGAGATGCCAGGCAATAGCATTTACCATGGCACACAGTATGTGTTTTTGGGCTGTTTTGATGTGGCAGTCTTTAATAACTTTGCATGTTGGTGTTTTTATGTCTGTCCAGAAGGAGACGTTCCTCCTCCAGCCGCTCATCATCATCCTCGCGTTCTTCCTCACGCCGCTCATCTCGTTCTTCTTCACGGTCCCGGCGTGGTAGGCGTACACGTGGAGGGCGTGATAGAGATGGACGCCGTTCCCGATCCCGCTCACACTCACGCCACCGCTCACACTCTCGGTCATGGCAACGCGGAAGACGAGGAAGCAGCTCTAGGAGACGCTACGAGAGAACACGCTCTCGCTCCACAGACAGGGACAGAGATAGAGGAAGGCACTACACATCACGCAGAAGAACCAGGTGAGAGGAATAACATGATAAATGGACTTACAGCAAAAGACAAAGTGGTTTTGTACCTCTAAGTTCACGTTAAACAAGAGAAAATTAAGCCAATATGTGGAAAAATGCACACAGATCAGTATTCTTGCATCCACCACATGCGTTCCTTTACATTTACACATGCAAATTAAATGAAGAAATAAAAATTGCAATAATTATAATAATGATTATACCACTTATCTGATAATGGAAAAACACCAGGTCTACGTATAATCATATTATAGCATGCCAGTAAACTCACTGTCCACTATTGGCCACATACCTTTTGCCATATGGTGTATCCATTTTTCTTACATCATGTGAAAATGTAAAAATAAAGAGAGTGAGTGTGAGATGAGATAACTGTGTACTGAATAACTGGCCTATGTGACCAAAATCCATGAAATGACTTTAGTCAGATTGTACAATACTGTTTAAATGAATGCTTGTGCAACATGATAAGTTTTGAAGATCAGATTATTCTCTCTGCATTGTATCACTGACATCCATTTGGGCACTAAACATGTCCACCACAGGAAGCTGTTGTGTCACTTAATTTCCCAGAAAGCAGTTTTGACCTACTCATTTAACCTTGTCAGCACAATAAGGTCACTGCCTTTTTTCCCCCAAAAGATGTTCCTCACCACATAGTCGCTTTCCCTTTGCAGGTCCCGGTCTCGTTCTCGTTCTCGCTCAGGTGACCGCGGTCGCCGTGGTGGCCGGAGTTCTGGGTACAGGAGAGGTGCCAGCAGCAGCCGAAGCCCATCTCGCTCACTTCCTGCCAGTCGCAGCCCCACCCCTTCCTCTCGCTCTGCCCAACCCGCCGCCACTGCTGTACCTGACAAACAGAGAAAGTGAGTTATGTCTGTAGTACAGCCACTAAATATTGAAATCACTTTATTGTAGACACTAATGGTATATTCATTGCTCTATTAATAATGGATAAACAGAATTTGGGTTTGGGACGGATGCTTTTTTTTAAGAATATGTATAAGCATAGCTCCTCACAAAATCTCTTTATCTCTCTGTTTTTCAGGCCTGAAACTCCGGGTGGTAAAGAGACGGGAGCTGCCAAAGTCAGTAAGAATTTGATATGGCTCATTTTGTTGCTAAAGACCACGCCTCCCTCACTCCTGACAGGCTGATACAGTTGTCAATCAGTTCTGAGGCACCCACCCACCTCATTCAATCCCGGCTCCTCAGAGAGCTTCCGATCTCATTTGAAATGTCATTAGATTAGCTGTCTCCATGGTGATCATCTCTGTCAGTGCACCCGGGTGACCACAGTGCCCTCTGTTCCCAGAACACAGTGGTCTTTTCAAGGGCACCTATTTCTGAACTTGTCTTAACCCTCATTATATATAATATGTGTGTGTTTATGTGTGTGTGTGAGAGAGAGTGAGAGATTAAGAACAGACCCATGAATCTTAATATAAACACAAAAAGAGTATTTGTGTGTGTTCTCACCCTGTCTAAAATGTGGAGAGAGAGGAGTTTTGTTAAAAGAGCTGTATTATCAAACCCAGGTGCTCTGGCCTCAGCATTGGGGCATGCTGGGACAGGCAGTGCAACACTACTTACTTACCTGCAAGCATACACATGTTCATGCTGTCCTTGTTTCTGAAGTCTCACAGTTAAACTGTATGATGGCAGCAAAAAGATTAAGATGTTTTGTTGTTGACCGCTAATGTGAAAGAAAGAATGACAAAAGAAAGGCAAAATCAGCCACTCCCATACACACACACACCGCTGAAATACCAGAGGCAAAAAGAAGTCCAATGCTGTTGAAAATCCACTGCTGCTATTGTACAGCTTTTTTACATGTGCAGTGTGTGATATAAACACTCTCCCCCAATCTCCTAATGTTTTAAGAACCAAGTCTGAGTAGAAAACACATGCACATACAACTTGAGGATAATGTCTAGATATCTGTGCCCTTATGTAAGCCCTGTTGTAGTATTACAATCCCCCTGCGTTTCTCAAGACGTCCTCTGGCATCGTGTTCTAATAACAGCATGTCCCTTACAGCCCAAGATGACCCCCCAAGAGAAGCTGAAGCTGCGCATGCAGAAGGCTCTCAACAAGCAATGTGAGTCTTGCACACTTTATTTCATGGTGCCACATACAGGTCATAAGAGATGATGCTGATTTTTTATTCATATTTAGTAATTGCGAGTACTTCGCTCCAGATTTCACCCAAGGCATATTTAGGGTCCAGAATAAGCTTCTTTAGTTTGCACTGAAGCATTTAGGCTAATGTAAATAGGAAGTAAGAGAAACTTATAGCTTCCATTTCAGCAGTGTGTAAACCATTGTGTCAAAATCATCACACATTCACCACTTTAATGGCATCATTTGACTTAGTAATACCATTAAATCATGAAAGTATTCAAGGAAATAGCAGACTAAGCTAGTGTTTTTTTATATACAATTTTTTTATATACAAATCAGGCACAGCAGGTAACATTGCCGCCTCACAGCTCCAGGGACCCCAGTTTGATATTGAGCTTGGGTTACTGTCTGTGTACAGTTTCACATGTTCTCACTTGTTCGTACAGGTTTTCAGTAGGTGGATTGGCTGCTGTAAGCTGCCAAAAATGAGAGAGAGAAAACCATTCAAATTGTATTTTCATACAAATCTCTCTAGTCATACAATTCCTTCCAACCTGAGACTGATGCTGTTGTGGAGAGATTACCAACAATGTGCTAAAGAAGAAAGTGATTCTACCATCACATTGGTTGCGACATCCTTTGCCTTCTAATTTTGGACATAAGTGTCATACAGTGTCAGAAACCACATATGCACGTATGCTTAAGCTCATTCAGTTTGGTTTGAGGCGTGTGATGATTTTAGCAGTCTGCCTGGTGTTAAACTGGAGTCTACAAGCTTCCCTCACTTGTTGGGCTACAAAACTCATAGCTACAAAACTAATATAGAAACTTCAGACGGGCCTGTACATGTGCTTTCTTGAGCAGGCGGACCTTGCGGGCACTGCAGGATTTCAGTCCTTCACGGCGTAGTGTGTTACCAATTGTTTTCTTGGTGACTATGGTCCCAGCTGCCTTGACATCATTAACAAGATCCTCCCGTGTAGTTCTGGGCCGATTCCTCACCGTTCTCATGATCATTGAAACTCCACGATGTGAGATCTTGCATGGAGCCCCAGACCGAGGGAGACTGACAGTTATTTTGTGTTTCTTCCATTTGCGAATAATTGCACCAACTGTTGTCACCTTCTCACCAAGCTGCTTGGCGATGGTCTTGTAGCCCATTCCTGCCTTGTGTAGGTCTACAATCTTGTCCCTGACATCCTTGGACAGCTCTTTGGTCTTGGCCATGGTGGAGAGTTTGGAATCTGATTGATTGATTGCTTCTGTGGACAGGTGTCTTTTATACAGGTAACAAACAGAGATTAGGAGCACTCCCTTTAACAGAGTGCTCCTAATCTCAGCTCATTACCTGTGTAAAAGACACCTGGGAGCCAGAAATCTTGCTGATTGATAGGGGATCAAATAATTATTTCCCTCATTAAAATGCAAATCAATTTATAACTTTTTTGAAATGCATTTTTATGGATTTTTTTGTTGTTATTCTGTCTCTCACTGTTAAAATACACCTACCATTAAAATCATAGACTGATCAATTCTTTGTCAGTGGGCAAACATACAAAATCAGCAGGGGATCAAATACTTTTTTCCTCCACTGTATAGCTTTGAGTTTTTAGGTCCTTGTCCACTGTTTTAGAATTTTAACACACATTTATTAGGATATCATGTCTTGTGTAAAAAGGGAGACTAAATAGAAAACTTTCGCATATGATAAAAATGGATATTACGTTTCAGTGTCTCAGTACCTTTCCAGAGCGTTACAAGTTCAGGTTCTCATGCTACAGAAAAATTATAATCCATGTTTACATGTTTATTTAATGTATTTGGCATGTAGGGTGGGGGTGTGTGTGTGTGTGTGTGTGTGTGTGTGTGTGTGTGTGTGTGTGTGTGTGTCATTACCACATACCACATTTCTAATACTAAAGACTCTATAGTCGTCAACATTGAATGTATTAAGCTCTCATACTGTGTTTGTAACTTTGCAGCCAAGGCGGATAAGAAGGCAGCACAGGTCAAAATCCAGCAGCAGGAGCACAAGCGGCAGGTGACTATATGGTGCTCATCTGTTTTTCCATAGCTCTCACTGTAGAACTCAGAGACTGATGGATTTCCATCATACACTAATGACTTTTATCTCTGCTTAGGAACGAGAAGGAGTGCTGAGAGCTATGGCACGCAAAATTCGCATGAAGTAAGATGTCTTTGTTGAAAAATGTGTTATCCTGTAGTGACCAATACTGCGCATGCATTGTCCAACGTTTTTTGGACAGAAATGGTACTAGCTATATAGGGCCATAAATTATTGAATACATTAATCAGTGTGAAAATTGGTTGTTTGATTACATGTTATGTGTTGGACATCATACTAGTTTCATTGGCCAATTAGATAAGTAATCTCACTCTACTAGCTACATACAGGTGCATCTCAATAAATTAGAATGTCGTGGAAAAGTTCATTTATTTCAGTAATTCAACTTAAATTGTGAAACTCTTGTATTAAATAAATTCAATGCCACAGACTGAAGTAGTTTAAGTCTTTGGTTCTTTTAATTGTGATGATTTTGGCTCACATTTAACAAAAACCCACCAATTCACTATCTCAACAAATTAGAATATGGTGACATGCCAATCAGCTAATCAACTCAAAACACTTGCAAAGGTTTCCTGAGCCTTCAAAATGGTCTCTCAGTTTGGTTCACTAGGTAAGCCACAAACATTCATTGCCAAAGAAGCTGGCTGTTCACAGAGTGCTGTATCCAAGCATGTTAACAGAAAGTTGAGTGGAAGGAAAAATTGGGGAAGAAAAAGATGCACAACCAACCGAGAGAACCGCAGCCTTATGAGGATTGTCAAGCAAAATCGATTCAAGAATTTGAGTGAACTTCACAAGGAATGGACTGAGGCTGGGGTCAAGGCATCAAGAGCCACCACACACAGACATGCCAAGGAATTTGGCTACAGTTGTCGTATTCCTCTTGTTAAGCCACTCCTGAACCACAGACAATGTCAGAGGCGTCTTACCTGGGCTAACGAGAAGAAGAACTGGACTGTTGACCAGTGGTCCAATATCCTCTTTTCAGATGGGAGCAAGTTTTGCATTTCATTTGGAAACCAAGGTCCTAGAGTCTGGAGGAAGGGTGGAGAAGCTCATAGCCCAAGTTGCTTGAAGTCCAGTGTTAAGTTTCCACAGTCTGTGATGATTTGGGGTGCAATGTCATCTGCTGGTGTTGGTCCATTGTGTTTTTTGAAAACCAAAGTCACTGCACCCGTTTACCAAGAAATTTTGGAGCACTTCATGCTTCCTTCAGCTGACCAGCATTTTGAAGATGCTGATTTCATTTTCCAGCAGGATTTGGCACCTGCCCACTCTGCCAAAAGCACCAAAAGTTGGTTAAATGACCATGGTGTTGGTGTGCTTGACTGGCCAGCAAAGTCACCAGACCTGAACCCCATAGAGAATCTATGGGGTATTGTCAAGAGGAAAATGAGAAACAAGAGACCGAAAAATGCAGATGAGCTGAAGGCCACTGTCAAAGAAACCTGGGCTCCCATACCACCTCAGCAGTGCCACAAACTGATCACCTCCATGCCACGCCGAATTGAGGCAGCAATTAAAGCAAAAGGAGCCCCTACCAAGTATTGAGTACATGTACAGTAAATGAACATACTTTCCAGAAGGCCAACAATTCACTAAAAATGTTTTTTTATTGGTCTTCTGAAGTATTCTAATTTGTTGAGATAGTGAATTGGTGGGTTTTTGTTAAATGTGAGCCAAAATCATCACAATTAAAAGAACCAAAGACTTAAACTACTTCAGTCTGTGTGCACTGAATTTATTTAATACACAAGTTTCACAATTTGTGTTGAATTACTGAAATAAATGAACTTTTCCATGACATTCTAATTTATTGAGATGCACCTGTATATGTGCCAAGATGTATGTACCAAAGAGCTCTGCTACTTCCTTCCAACCTTTGTTTTTCTCTGTAATGGCTCTATACATAAGCAATGAGAGGTCATATACGACAGGATGAGAAACCATGGTTATGGGTTTTTCTTCCATTTTTGCACATTAAACAGTACATGGGAACTAAATGTCGGTAGGAACTAAAGTCGAGTGGGGAACTGGAGAAACATCAGACCACATGCCATAGGATTGGTCTGAGGAATCATTCAAGCCAATGATTTTGATTTTTTTTTTCGCTTTAGTGTGTCAACAAATCTGCAGAGAATTGAGAAAACCTCAGTTCAGATGTTGTGCTCTCACTGAAATTGTGGCTTCATGTGAACATACTTTTAGATGCCCCTTCTCAGCATTTAAAAGTGGCATGTGTAATCTGATGAGGATTGTGCATTGTAGGGAGCGAGAACGACGAGAGAAAGAGAGGGATGAGTGGGAAAGGCAGTATGGCCGTCAGAGTCGCTCGCCTTCACCCAATTCCAAATACAGTGAGTAATTCCACACACCTCTAACTGTGGCCATGTTTTCAGAATATTTGGTGACCCTGCTACATTCTGTTTTGCTAAAGAACTATATCCATGTCATTTTTGAAAACATAATAATTCGATTCTTATCCTAAACCTTTTGTCCTTACAGGTCGGGATTATGGCTCATACAGAAGGTAGGGGAAATTTTGTGCTCTGATTTTTAAAAAGAAAAAGAAAAACATTTGGACACTGTGGAGTTATTTAGTTTTATGAACTAAACTTTGTTTCTGCTTTTTTCCCAGCAGGAGGTCCCGTTCCAGATCACGGAGTCCATACTATCGGTACTGAACACGAGCCCGTCACTGTGAGAGGAGAGTGGATTTAGGGAAAAGAGAACAGACAGACTATGTAAGGCACATATATGGAAAGAAATCTAAAAGGTAGTTGGGAGTAATCTGGCTCCTGACCTGCACCCTATGTAAAGGTCAGACTACCCTGTGGTATAAATGAATGTCTGATTTCAACAGAGAAACACTTTCTCCTCCTTTGTCCTGTTATGTTTCAGAGCATACCTTAACTTTAAGAATATTCTCCTAATTTAGGAAAAGTCCATTTATGAATGTGAATTGCTTTTGCATTGAGGTTAGCTGTATATAGGATTAATGCAGTCCAGTCTGTGTCCTCATTTTGTACATCTCTGACTGACACTTCCCATCACAGAAATGAGAACTGTCTTAAAATGCAAATGAAAGACCCAGACTCGCCTTTGTATATATTAAATTCGTATAAGAATGTCTCTGAAAATCCATGAACACTTCAAATCTGTGGTGGGGAAAATTTCACTCATTGTAAATATCATTTTGTCACCAGTGATGTTTTATCCAGAATAGACTGCAATATGCTCAATACTGAAATGCTCAAATAAAATGCTTCCAAATCTACCTGAAGCCTGTCATTGTTTTGCTAATGAGCCTGTTACGTTAACATATACCTGTTAATGCAAGGAATATGTTTACTTGCTTTTCCCAAAGCTTTAATGTTTTGATTTTTCCCCACCAGATGGCGCAGTTCAGCATTCAAAACACTGCCTTAAACTGTGAACCAAGGTCCACTATCTCCTTAGCAGTGTAGACCTTTGTGAGTTTCAGCAAATCGAACTTTATTACAATATAAAATGTAAATGTGTGATAGTAGGTTTAAAACAAATAAATAAAGGTTGTACTGGTTTGGTTTCGAAATCAGGCGGACAGTAAAAACAGCATACACACACACCTGTCTTTGGGCGACCTCGATAAACCCACTTCCTCCTCACCCACATCCTTTAGCCAGTAGAGAAGCATTTTACTGGTGTAAGGCAGTGCTGTTGTGCCTCATCAAAACAACCATTAGTTTTGTTTATGCAAGACATAACGAGCAACAGCTACGAGTTTGGATCGATTTGATTGATACAGCCATGATTTACAAAATCATAAAAAGAAAATAATACTACAAACATAAATAAATAAAACAAATTACTGAGTTGTTTTTTCCAATTCCATTTCAAAATGGATAAAGATACCGGAGTAAGATCTTCAGCACCTGAATAATAAACCCATCCACGTGCAAGATAGATTAAACCATTTGCGCCTTTGAAAGGGGGAGATAAGCCCCCCGAGGGTCTCCCAATATATATATATATATTTTAAATAAAACTTTTGTCTTGTTTATTCTGCCTCTGTTGGATTAAGTATGACTATATCATTATCTGCTGTTATAACATAAGAGCAAAACATATACCACAAAGATTCATGATGTTCCGTTATTCCCCTGATTCTGATTTAATATAGAGTGTAGAGTTAGACAAACGTATAGCAAAGATCTAGGGGGCGTGGTCAAGGTTTGAGAAGCACGGTCGGGCGTGTCGTATGATAATTAGTGACCCCGCCTCCTTTGGCGACTAGCTGCCTGAACTTGAACACTGACGGGCAGAAGGCTGCGACCGTGACCACAGCCGGCGGAGATAAATTCAGAAGTCGACTGTGTATTTTTCTTCGTTCGTTTGTTCGTTTGTTTCTGTATTTGTTTCATAAAACCGTTTAAACCCGTCGTGTTCGGTCATTCAGGACTTCGTGTAGGTATTTAACACCGACTAAAAGCCGGGGAGTTGTGCACAAAAAAAGCTGGTCATGTCCAGGCGCAAACTTGGGAGCCGACCGCAACACCTGAGCGTGATGCAAGGTAAGCTTGGAAAACTTCGGCCACGTCTCAAACCGCACACGACCACACGGTCCTAAATCGCCACCCGCGGTAGACACGTGTATGATGCAAAAGCCTGTAGACTACAATTGGGCACACACAGTGTGGCACAGTTGACATGCTATTTTTGTAACCTAGACCAGGCTAATATGCGGTTTTCTACTCAGCCATCAATAGTGAAAACAAGTCTCATAGTCTACATGCCGTAATTACTGTGATTCCTACAGGTTATATTAACACACTGAACCTTGTGTTAAAGAGTGATGTCTTCTTATGTGTATATAAATCATAGGACATGACAAGTGTCAGAAACTTGACATGACAAAAGCTGACAAAGCCCACCGCTTAACTGTTTTAGGATTGTTGAAGTAAGTCTATCTTCTGTATAACTGGTATTTCTGATCATTATTGTGGATCATTTTGACTCTGTAGCTGCCTTGGTCACTTCTTGTCCAGTGTGGAGATCCAACGCGCCGCGCAACGCCACTTTACTTCCTTATTGCATCTTCCCGACTTTGATATTTTCCCTTTCTCTCTCTCTCTCTAGCAATGGTAATTCATTTAAGTATTATTACATTTCATTATATATTATTTTTGGAGCCTCGTGTAGACGGTGGTGCACTTAAATATTTATTATTTTCACCCCAGGAAAGACACAAGGAGGCATTGTGTCGGTGCTTTTTATAAATACGCTTTAATTCGGATGTGGTTGTGTTGATAAAACACTCTGTCAGGAGTAAGAGACAGCAATCAAAAATGTTTATCAGTCTGAAACTAATAAATAAAAATGGCTGTCAATCAATGTTTTAGTCCTGAACAAGTTCTGTCCTGAACACCCCCCCCGTAATAGAGTTGCAAGGTTGCCAGATTTAATCCTCCAGTCTACGGTTTTTCAGACCTGTCAGGATTTAAAAATCAAATCCAGCTTCACTCCAAAACAGTCAACACGGTAACTCGAATCAATTGTGTCTAACATACATGTTCCGCAATCTAGTGCGAGAAAAATAGACCGCCGTGGAATCGAGGTCAATCTGGCAACCTTGCGCGCCTTTACCTGACCGCAGGACGGTGCAGCCGCGCCTTGTGCGCAAAAGCAGCAGCAGAAACAGGAAAGGTGACATTTCTGGGTAACCACGAGTGCGGTCCTGCCCATCCTCGGTGTTGTCTGTGCCTGCAGAGGGCACCAGGCAGGGGCATCATGTCCAGAGGCGCTTGAGGCAGGGCTTCTGCTTAAATGTCAACTGCAAGAACCATCCTCTATCAAGAACAGAGATAAGAGATGTTCCTCTTACTGAGAAGAGAGTTGTTTTTAGACGTTTGTAAATATATTGACTGTGGTGTCAGCATGTCGCAAGATTGGGCCACTCTGAGGTTTATTTATTAACTTTATTTCAATTAGATTTCTTGCTCATCATCACCACCAAGGGTGCCAATAGTTCTAGACCGCACCGTAAATCAGTTCACTGTAGTTCTGTATGTCAGTCTAGTATGGTGACTTCTCTGCTCACTAACTTCTGTAACTGTTTCCAATTGCTGGTTGTCAGTGTAGTCCTGTTTACGATGTCACACAGTCAGTCCTACTTAATTCAGCTAACACTTTGGCTCTTGTGACAAATTGATAATGCGGCATGAAAGCCACCTTAGTAAACACGGAGAGCTTGCGAGAACATGCAAGAGGCGACTCGACCGTGTCGTGTGTGTGTGTGTGTGTGTGTGTGTGTGTGTGTGTGTGTGTGTAAAGTGTCACACGAGTTGAAGCGGTTGGCAAGTGTCGTCGCTGTGTGCAGTAGCTGAGTGAGAGTGTTTCCTGACTGAAAGCAGGCCGAGTGGCAGAGACACAGGAAGTGGCCAGCATCTGCTGACCAGACAGTGTCCGACTGAGGATGCTAGATAAGCACGCTCCACGGGTCTGTAGAGAAGCGAAAGTAACACTTCGCTTGAAAGCCTGATACAAACAGGCAAGTTAAGGTCTGTTTGAAAGATGGGTTAGGCTAAAGAGGGTTATGCAGGTCATTTAGAGCTTCAGGGGTATACATGTGACTGTGATGTGAAGGAGACAGTGGTTGTTTGTTGAAAGTTCTTAAGTACTTTACTGATCTATTCTATAGTGGAAACGATCATTTGGTCACTTGACCATGTCCAGTAGAGTCAATGCATTTAGAGCAGCCAACAATTCAATATGATCATCATAGAGCTGTTTTGATATTGATGCAATGACATACAGCAAGAGTGTGATCTGCTGTACTGTTTTGCTAACAGCTCATTCTTAATTGAAGCGTTGGCTTTCAGGAGTAGGAAGCCATACCGCTTTTGGTGTGACTGACAGGCAACTGACACCCCTCATTTACGATGACTGATGGGCACAAAAGCCATGCCTCCTTTATTGTCAATGACAGACATGGAAAGCCATGCCTCTTTTACTTGGAATGACAGGCATACAAGCCACACCTCCTTTACTAGAAATAAAGCCTATTTTATGGTTTCTTCCAAACATATTTTGGAAGCATTTGTGAAAACACTTTCATGTTGGCGGTTACGAGGCACTTCATAAGTCCCATAAGTTGCAACAGAAGTATGTGTACACCATTGCAGTAATTCACCTGTAGTGCTGGGCATGTATATGATATCAATATCATGATAAACTGGGTCACAGTGCAATTTTCTGAGAGTATTGTGGGTCAGTATTACAATACCAGCCAACTCCATTGTTAGATAACTAGACATAAGCATTCATTATTCTTTATCAGTTCACTTTTCCTCTTTCTCCTTCTTCAATGCAAATTTAAACCTCTAAATATTGAGATACCTCATGTCTTCAAGTAGTTTTGCCAGATCACCCAGCCAGTTAGCTAGACGTAACATATTAAGGTGTGATTTTACCGGTTACTACTTCCTCTTTCCCTTCTGCCTTGTTTGATGGACAGACTGCAAATAGCCAAGAAGTTCGTTTTGGGCAGGACTCAGAAGCAGTTCTGATAAATCTGCCTTGACAGCACAGAGAAGCTTGATGGGACAAAGACAGTGTAAGGGTGAAATTGTGAAAGTATGAAAGAGAAACGCAGTGACAAAAATCAAAATTTAATAACATTTCTGAATAATAGTACTAAGAATAATAAATCTTTACTGCTAATAATTAGACCAATACAAAGACACCTGGATTGCAATCAGTTCTTAACTTTTGAATTGGTGCAGCTGTGTAGTCATACTAAAACTGATGCACCTATTTGTGAGTCATGATGATTGAAGGTGACCATGTCAAGGGAAATAGGGGGTAAGTTTCATGGCCGAAGAAACAAACGTGTTCAGTTCCTGTCTAGGATTCTGGTATTAGCAAGCAGCAGCCATTAAGCCGAGTTGTCAATAAGGTTGCGTGTAAGATGACAGAAAAAAAATTTCCCCCATAAACTGTATTTGTGCTTGTGATCTCTCCTTCAGATGCCCCAGAGCCCAGTGTGAATTCGAGCCCACCCTGCTCTCCTGGAGGCAGCGATTTGCTGACATGCGGTCAGTGTGGTCAGGCCTTCCCTCTGGCTCACATCCTCACCTTCATCCAGCACAAGCAAGGAGGATGTAGCAGCACTAGGCCTGGCCCACTGGACCACACACCTCAGTCTCCAGCCAATCATGCGTTCCAACATGGCCCAGGCGTGCAGCTGGAAACAGGCTACGTGGAGCTGAAGAGGACAACAGGCAGTCGTTGGGAGGAAGAGCCAGGTGTGAAGGCGGAGCCTAACCGAGCAGGTGAGTTCTGGGTGTTAATTAATGTCAATCTTTTTATTGTCCTCCCATTTAACGAACTTGCCCCCAGTCCATCTCATTAGGTCGCCGTTGCTGCGGCGCTGAGGCCTCTGTGAGTTAGAGATGCTGACGCTAATTGTATGGAAGGGATAGGCAGTATGGTTACACACTGTCTTGCATAAACACACACGCACATTTGTACACACCCGGGGGGGAAGGGGAAAGCAGCGCACACCTGAGCATCTCCTTGGCTCGGTCTCTTAGGTGAAATGTCCAGGTAAACAGAGCACAGCCAGGCCATGCAACAGCTCAAGTCCCAAAGTACTGTACACACACACACACACACACACACACACACACACACACACACACACACACACACACTGAGCTCCCACTCAATACTTTTCAGCACTTATAATATGGCACTTGGGAAAAAATTCAAATTGACACTTTTTTTTCCCCATTTAGCCAAAGCAAGTTTGGTGTCCAAATTTTACTTCTTTAGTTGTACACTTCAATTACATAGCAGTCCATCTTTGTTTGTAAATGTTTTCCCCATATATCCATGCCTTAAACATTATATACTTGCTTAAAACAACATCTTAGACTACACTGTTCTTAATACTTAATACTTTAATACTTATGTACAATAGGAGAGATTTTTAAGTTTAGAAGCCGATGCCTAGGAGGCGGAAGGATACCAGATTGTACTAAGGCTAAAAAGTTATTCCAGTTGGCCAAGATGGATGACCTCAAAACATTGCAGTGTTTATCTATATGGTGAAGTTTTGTTCATTTTTAATTTACAGTAGGCCTTATCTTGTGTTTAAAAGCTACATCAAGTCTGTGTGACCTCACAGAACTGGATAGGATACGAGTTACTGCTAGTATGGAGTTTCACATCTCCCAAAAAACATGCTGGTATGTGGATTGGCTATACTCAGCTGCCCCTTGTGTGTGTGTGTGTGTGTGTGTGTGTGTGTGTGTGGTTGGGTGGTGCCTTGTTATGGATTGGTTGCCATGTTCTGCTCCAACAGTTAATGAAAATGAATGGATGAGGAAAGTTTTTTTTTTGTTTTTTTTTGTTGTTGTTGTATTTTATTTTTTTTTACATTAGCTTCAAAGCTCTTGGGCCAAACTAATGAAGTAAACTTCAGACACCAAACATGTCCTGGCTGTTCAACTGCATCTGAGTTAAAGGGCAGTGTTGTGTCAATTAGATAATTTTGCTGAACCGGTCCTTTTGATAAATTATTTTGCCAACCTTATCCAACCCGAGTAATAAAAATCTGTCAGTTCTAGAACAACTGAAGGGTCTGAATTTGCATATTCTGCATCATTCTGCAAACCCAGATGTTGGCCAACTTGTTTTGAGCCTTCCAGCGTGAGAGACTCTTTCACTAGACTTGAGTCACGCAGTCCGATCACAGAAGTTTGTACATACTTCAGACATTTCACTTTTCCTTAGTGCCTTGTTTGCAGGTTTCCCACTGTCTTCTTTTTTAGTACCATAATGACAGTAATGAACTTTTCCTGTCAGTCAATGCACTCATTTAGCTACATCGCTCAAAGATTACTAAGAAAAAGAAATCAGAGTGTTGAGATTATGTTGTCCTACTCTACGCATGTGGTTTGTCATATTCTACAGTAATCTGGTAGGGTCATTAGTCTGCGCAGGTGCAACTGTTTCTCTTTATTTGTCAGCCTAGTGAACTGTGACTTCCTGTGACTTCACTCACACCTCGGCTGCAACAACCCAAATCGAGATCTGCTGTTACCTTTCCCTGCTAAGCTAAGCTAGCATGGCAGTTTATTAAAGGTGACAAGTGTTCGCCGAGGGACTCTGTGGTTATGCCTGATCATTATCTACAGCGCACGCACACATGCACACTGACGTGCACATGTTTGCACTTCCTTCCTTTGTGTGGAGCTCAAGGGACAGACAGCTCTCCCTCTGTCTGTCCACGTCTCTCTCTCTCTGCTCCACAGGGTTCAGTCCTTCTTCTTTCACATATATTTCTAAGGACAGGTGTCAAGGCAGGAATAAGTTCAGAAGTCTGTTTAGTATTATGATGTATTGAGTGGCTCTTAGAGATGGTGTGCAAGTGTAAGAGTGTCTGAACGGATGAGTGAGGGCCAGTAGTGTGATGTTCTTTCACTCTGACTCATACAGTGAAAATTCAGTTACCCCACAACAGTGTCCCTCTGACAAGTGCATGTGTGTGATTTTAGCACACACCTTGGCCTGTTTGTGTGTGGGTTAAAGTAACCAATGCCTTGTGATGGATCATTGATACCCTATCTTCTCTGTTCTCCTTCATTCTCGTGCCCTCATTATTCTTCTCTCTCTTTCTCCCTCTCTCTCGGTCTCACCCACTCACCCTCCCGCCTTCTCTTTTCTTCCTCCATTCCCGAGGGAGAGAAGATTCTGCCTGCTGCTCGTTAGAGCTCCCAGCCAATCTGCATTTTTAATTAGCAGTTATTGCTTCTGCTTAATATGCAAGTGCTACCCTGGGCCAAATGGGAATCCTTACAAAAAGAGTGAAGGAGAGGGTGGGGGGAAAAAAGGAGGGAATAGAGAGAAAGAGAGAGAGAGAGAGAGACGGGTTGGGTATTGTGTTTCACTCCAGGACCTCAAGACAAAAGCCCCCCCCCCTTCACCCCTCCCCTGCCTCCCCCACCCAAGGGAGAGAATTGGAGGCAGAAGGGGACTCACACTAAGGGTTTCAAGGTGCACTCATCTCAGTGATGTTTTTTCTAGGTTGCTTAATGTAATGTAGGGCTTTTTCTCTTTGTTCTTAAGTCAAACTTATTTTTTGCTCTTTTTTTTTCCACCGCTCCTTTTAACCTCCTTCCCTAAGGCTCAAAGGCATGTCTTCTCCTCTAAGCTCTCTCCTCTCCAGGCCTAGAGCCTTAGACAGAGGGCAGAGGCAGAGACACTTTTTAATCTTCTCACCCCTCAAACCCCCTCCCAATAAAATACAGAAGGATTTTGACTTGAGGAGACATGAAAGAGGCTTATACCATTCAGCCCTGAGTCCTTTGGCAGCCAAAAAAAAAAATTAAATGCATTATTTTTTTCTCCCTTCAATTTTTTGGGATCCTGTTTCCCATTTTGATTTATGCAGAAAGGCCCCATTTATCAAGCAGGCTGACTCAGGGTTCATTTGCATAAAGCCTTCGTTTCGCCTCGTTCCGCTAATTAGCAATTTGCTGCTTAATTGGTGAGTGGCTCTCAGAAAAAGAGACAAAGCTCACCATATATTTGAAGATATCCTCAGACCTCTCTTATGGCAGCTTCAGTCTTTGTCCTTCTTTTTACACTTGACACACTCTCCTGTGGGCACACCTAGCAGCCTTGACCCTGGCAAGGTTACTGATGTTTTTCCTAAGTATGTTCTCTCTGCCAACCTACAGAGACAACACTTTGCACCTGATTTTGCTTTTCACCATTTTGTTTTCCTTCATCATTTTATGGATAAAGACTTGCTGTCACACATGCATACCATTTCATTCATTATAACTCTGGCTGTAGCATGCCCTACTTTTCACGTTTGTCGTTAAACCTGTTTCTGCCCTGCACAAACGAAATGACATTACATTCTGTGAGTTATGGGCGGCTTCTTCTGACGTCCTTTCATTTTCATGCTGCAAACTGTCTCGCGCATTTTCACAATGCATTCTCTCACATGACCTTAGGCAGAGAGGGATGTCATTTTCTTACTGGACTAGCCATGCCTATTCTGGTGTCCCCTGTTTTGCATTTTCATTTTGTTGCATTTTACCTGTATGCCAGTGTTGCAGTGTAAATTTGAATTTGTGCTTTTGATCATTTAAAGTAAAGTAGTCTCTATGTTCATATTATAAGTTTCCTGACATGGTGGTTCCACAAAAAAGGCATGAGATAACAGAAAAAGTAATGTAAGCACTTTGATTTTTACCTTTATTAAGAAATCCAGGATCTATGAATATGGGTGGTTTGAATAGAAATTAAAAATGCTCCAACCCTGCACACCACACTGCCTCCTTTGGTTAAGCGGTGTTGAAGGACCTGCGATTGCATGTTGAAATTTGATTGGCTCTTGGACTTTTATGTCACAGTAACGCACTTTTAATGCTAACTCAGATTTTCAGATCCACGTTTCTTAAAAGAACATGACAAACCCTCTGCAGTGTCGATTTCAGACTTTGACCAATGTGCCATTTATGTACTCCCTCAAAAATCATTAACACATTTTATGGGGTGACCTTAAAACCAATTCTAGTCAAATAATCTCCATGTAATTTTTGTTGCAGATGAGCCATCCAGTTTTACCTGCCTGGTTTGTGAGTGTCTGTTGCCTAGTGCGTGGGCTCTCCTCCAACATGCCCAGCACACACACTCCCTGAGTCTCTACCAAGTCAAGGCCAATCACCCCCAAAAGCCCAAACCAGCGGCCATGATGGATCCACGCCACCTGGGCGCCACACTGGCCTCCGCCTTCCACACTTCCTCTGCCTTGAAACGTTTGCCCCGCTCCCATCAGCCCCAGAGCCATGCCCCCTTGTCAGGAGGACGGGATCATCAGAGCCTGAACTTCTCACTGTGTCTGCAGCGGTTGGCGGAGGTGAGTGTTGGGAATGGAGGAGTCGTGCCCTCACCATCTCCATCTCCACCTGCTGCTTCTCCTTTTCCTCACTCTACCCCTACATTGTTAGGCAAGTTCTCTTGTGAGGTCTGTGGCCAGAATTTCCAGTCCTTGCGCAGCCTTTCTGCTCATCGGCGCACACATGCCACTGAGAAGCCTTACCATTGTGCTGTGTGCCAGCTATCCTTTGCCCAAAGTGGAGAGCTAGCTCGTCACATGAGGAGCCACCGAAAAGTTCCAGAAAGCTCATTAAAATTGTCAGAAATCTCATTACGAATGCCAAATCTTGTGACTGCCACCGCAAAAGAAGATGGGAAAGTCCCAAGCAGGTTTTATCAGCAGGGATATGGGGATGGTGGGCATCAGGAAAGTGACCCTGCAGGTACAGGTTTGGTCCTGTTGCCATCCCAGCCGGGAGGAGCCAACCGCAATTTTCAGAGGTACTATCAATTTCATGCGGAGGTAGATGAGGAGGTGCAGGTGGAGCCGCAGCATCCTTCACCATATGGCAGCCCTTCAGAGGGCTCACTGGACAGCGGAGAGACTGGCGAGAGTGGCATCGCCAGCGGCAACTGTACTCCCAAGAGACCTGAGCGCGACAACGAGAGAGAGGGCGAGGTGGAGGCAGAGGTGGAAGGCGTGGATGTGGTGCCAGATTGGCAACAGGACAATGAGAAACGGCAGTCTGGTGGTCGCAAGAAGAAAGAAGAAGCATGTGAATTTTGCGGCAAACGATTCCGCAACAGTAGCAACCTGACTGTGCATCGGAGGAGCCACACTGGCGAACGGCCGTACCGTTGCGGTTTGTGCAGTTATGCCTGCGCCCAGAGCAGCAAGCTGACA
The DNA here is from genome assembly GCA_023630585.1 of Cranoglanis bouderius. Taxonomy (NCBI): domain Eukaryota; kingdom Metazoa; phylum Chordata; class Actinopteri; order Siluriformes; family Cranoglanididae; genus Cranoglanis; species Cranoglanis bouderius. Next base: position 7,745,419 of record CM042566.1, read on the forward strand.
CGTCATATGAAGACCCATGGCGCCCGTGGTTCCCGTGCCCCCTTCCAGTGCCAACTCTGCTCTGTGCCCTTTACTGTCTACGCCACACTTGAGAAGCACCTCAAGAAGACGCATGGTATTAGCCATGCCACGGTTGGAGCCTACAGCCAGAACACACACTCTCTTAGCCCTCCTCTTGGATACACCAACCTTGCCATTAAAATGGAGGATGATCCTACCATAGAGCACTCAGCAGCCCCAGTCCAAACCATCACAGAGGTTCTGGAGATGTCCAAAACTCTCAAAGAAGAGGAATCCGAGATGATGGTCACCACTGATGGTGCTCCCTCACCCACTCCTGAAGATGCCAGCCATAAATTAGAGCTGAGTCTTTCTCCAAGCACTGCCTGAACATTGAGGAATCCTTCAGGGATCATCCTGACCACAGCCAGCACACCAGACACTTGGATCTGATTCTACCCAGCCCCTGGTCAATATCTCTGGTGAATAGGAGCCATATTCTGGGGTATGTAATTGATCAGCTATCCTAGATCAGATTACAATCAAGTGCCTACATGTAGACAACTGTGACCATTCCTGTAAGGGTTCAGGACTCGGTATGATATTTGAAATGTTTTGCACTCATTATGGTGAGTGATTTGACTTGTGATTGTCCAGTCTGTCCAAGACTATAGAGACAGCATGATTTCTTTCAGCCCCAGAAGAAGACCGGTGAATCAGCCTAGAGCATCAATGACCAAGAAAGATCAAGATTGTCTGTACATGATTCTTATTAGTTTTTTGTTATAAGTATCTTAGATGTTGGTTATTTGTAAAGAGCTCTGTTTGTTACAAGAAATTACACACACAATTTTAGTGACTCTTAAAGTCAAATTGACATGGAAATTTTGAGATGAGAATTTTGTAATGCTCTCTTTCTCCAACATTTTTGAGAGAATTATACTGGCAATGGGGAATTTTTTTTTTTTTTTTTTGGGTTTCAACTGAAAATCCTTTTAAACTTGGAAACAGGCTTAATCTGTGTCCTGAACACTGGACCTTAATTTTGGGATACTGTTTATAATCAGCACAGTTTGGGTATGTGGCAATGAGCATCAACAATCATAACACATTTCTGTGTTCCTAATCTCATACATGCATGGCAATGTCTTCGGGATCTTTGTAAATGTATTTGAAGTCAGCGCTTACACATTCTGTGCATTGTAACCGATTCATCTCGAAACCTCTAGCTGCTCTTCTATGCATAAAGCTTAATTTTATAAAGAAAAAGAAACGGGTGTCTGTATGCTTTCTGTTTTGTCTGTATTTCTGTTTACAGGTTATGTTTGTTTAACTGCATGTCGTAAAATGTTAAGGTGTCTTTTGCCCTGTGACTTTTCGTGAGTGCTGCATGTTGTGTGAGTGCGCAAATGAAAAGCCTTGCTTCAGAGGAATGACTGGGTGGGGAGCAGCACTGACCTGTTGCCTGGAGAACCTGCTGTGTGAGCACTTGCGTGTGTGTGTGCGCGCGCGCGTGTGTGTGTGTGTGTGTGTGTGTGTGTGTGTGTGTGTGTGTGTGTGTGTGTGTGTGTGTAAATAAATATACATATGGGTTCAAACATGTCTTATTGTATGTATGCAGAAAATGTTTATTAGTTTATTTTCTATGATTATTGATGTCTGTAATCTATCAGGGAACTGTTTGACTGTTTTCTTTTAAATAAATTTAAAAAAAAAATACAGTTCTGACTATTTGAATATAGACAAATGTGAAAAGCCGTTGGGCACAACAGTGTCCACCACTTCAGGGAATGGCACGCTGTACATAGCTTCACCCTCCCTAATGATGATTTATGATGACCCTCCATTTTGTTGTTTGCTTCATCTGTATTGATTTCAGTTATCTGTTATGTATGTGTAATATTTTCCCCCAGCATTCTATGGGAAGCACATGCCTTTGCTGTAAAGCAGCCATAATTTTGTTATTCTGTACCTGTGCAGGTGAATATTAAAAGACTGATGCAAAGTCGAAAGTGTCCGTGCATGCGTGTGTGTGTGCGTGTGTGTGTGTTTCTGTAATGGAATGGAACCTGCCACTACTTGTTTGAGAATACATCAAGAATTCATCCGTGTTTAGACTGGAGAGCTGCTCTTCTTCCCGCTTACTTCCTTTGAATTGTGCTCGGACTCAAAGGTCATTCAGAAAGCCTACACCTGTATTTGTGTGTATTCCAATAAGCACACTTTTCCACTTATAATAAACATTGGGTTGTGAGTAGAAGCAGAACAAACTTGTTAAGTTCATTATAACTTTGTACTCAAAGTTTTATGGTAGATCTACTTAATTGTAGTACACTCAGTGGCCATTGTATTACATATGCCTACATGATACATCTCAGAACAACAGTAACACACTGGAGTGTGTATCACACACTCCAGTGTGGGGAAATAAAGTATTCTGACATGTTTGATTTTGTTATGTAATGTACTTCCAGTGCATATATCCAATTCAGATTTACACACACAATGTATTTTAACTTTACTTATGAATATGAACAAAACAATGTGTATTCATAAGCATAAACAAAGATATTTTATTTAAATAATTGATCGGGGAAAAACGTATTCAGACACTCCGGGTCAACATAATTACCATATCAAAGACCTTAAACATCCTTGTCAGTACATGGTATAAGTAGTAAAAGTTCAATGCAGTACACAAGGTTACCAGAGAAACAAGATGTTTCAGACAAAACTCCTTCATCAGCTGTGCAAGCAAAGTGCTTCTACAGCTGTCGGGTACTGTACACAAGCACAGTGCATCCACCTTCATTATTGTTTTCTCTGAAATGGACTGCATTTGTTTTTTCCTCATAAATCTGCAAAAGAAATGTCAGGGATATTCTGCCAGTCCTCTTTGTAGAACCTCCAGTTCTTTCCAGAAATATTCAAGTGGGTAAAGACCAAGCTCTGTCTACACCACTCAAGGATGTTCACAGTCACGTTTTCTCTGTGTGTTTCTGTTGTTTAAAGGGTAAGTTTTGACCAAGTCTGAGGTTCTGATCAGTTTTTTTTTCTACAAAGATGCCTATGTGTTATGATCTATTAATGTAGCACTTGGCATTCAAAGAGTTCAAACTTGGATGGAGCCACAGAACATTCACCAAAGAGTTGACTGTTTATTGAAGGTACAGTACACACACAATGTGCTACATTAGAAATTTTGCTAGAAGAGGATAATAATCATGGCTTAGTGGTTAGCACATTTGCCTCACACCTCCAGGCTTGGGTGTTCGAATCCCACATCTGCCCTGTGTGCAGACTTTGCATGTTCTCCTTGTGCTTCGAGGGTTTTCTCTAGGTACTCCTGTTTCCTCCCCAAGTCTAAAGGCATTTCCAAATTGACTGTAGTATGTGAACGTGTGTGTGATTGTGCCCTGCGATGGGTTGCAACCCCATCCAAGGTGTCCCCCACCTTGTGCCCTGAGTCCACTGGGATAGGCTCCAGGATCCCCATGACCCTGTGTAGGATAAGTGGTACAGAAATGGATGGATAATAATCACAAACTTGTTATTTCCCTTCTGTATTAACTCATTAGCTAGCTAGCCATATGTTATTACATTACCTTAGCTACCACGCTTTAGATTAGTCAGTCAGTTTCTGGGCAAGTAAAACATAGGACTGGGTAGTACATTGGAGCTTTCATTTGCTCTCAGGCATTGCTAGGAAATTTAGGATTTGTCCACTTGTGCAGGACCTCTGGAGTTCCATCAGGGTGACATTCTGGTTCTTACTGACCACTTTATTAGACAAACCATGCACAGTGTGTGTTAATTGTCCTCTAGGGCTTCATCAATGTCAGTTTGCAACCACAACACCACTGGTTTTTGGTTGGTGGACTGTTCTTCAACCCAGCAGTGACTTTGAATGCAAACAGTGCTGCTGCCACTTCTACCAGCTCCAGATACACTAACATGCCTGATGAGAAAGACACACCACAAAAATAAAAAATAATCTCGTCAGTATTCTTCTTGTGGTGGTCTTTTTCCACTGGTGGATGGAGTAGGAAAGGGCTACAAAGTGACGTACCTCAGAAAATAACCATTGAGCAAAAAAGAGAGATTGACATGCACCAGGATATATGAAATTAAACTCTGAAAACAATCTAACTGAATTTTAATGGGTTCAGAGAATAGAATGAGATGTGATGCCTGGCAGAAATGGGTATTAATTGATTTATAGGTCAAGATGGGAGATTACAGTGGTGAATCCCAGGATTGTGGCAGAGGAGGTCTGGACAAGGTGCTGGTGCGAGTTACAATAATGTCCATCTCCTTTGTAATGGGACAAAACCACCACGACAGCATCTTCAAACCAACCCTTACCCAAATCCCCCCCACCCATTCTCTATCTAATGAAAGTGCTGCTCTATGATCCCTATAGCTCATTAACAAGCAGGCTTTGTAATGAGCTTTCAGCCTGGACTGGGGGAGGCTGAGTAGCAGGGACCATATGTAGCTCTCACCCCGATGCCCAATTATCACTGCGTCAGAAGAACTACAGAGGGGGAGGCATTGGGCAAGCACTAAACCGTGTCATTTATACCTCTCCAGTTTAGCCAAATTCCTTTTACTGGCTCTCTTCAGGGGAGGGAGAATTACAGGTGAGCATCCTGGGACCTGCACCACCCCTAATTCCCCATCAACACCCTCCAAACCTGTGTACACACACACACACACACTCATACACAGTTCGTTGAAAGCTGCACAATTCATATAACACCATTTGGTGACCACACAGACTAATTATATAATGTAATGTGAGAATGTGAGAATGGAGATAGCCCCTGGTGGGGCATCCAAACCTTCCCAGGTGCCCTTTGTCTTGGCTGGGCCACATCTCAACATCATCACAGAGACAGCAAGCTCAGCAGAGCTGACACTGGCCAGCACTCATCTCACTTTGACTAATCTGAATGCCGCACCTCTCAGCCCTGAGCTTCCCTGACTAACCTGCCTGTGTGTGTGTGTGTGTGTGTGTGTGTGTGTGTGTGTGTGTGTGTGTGTGTGTGTGTGTGTGTGTGTGTGTGTGTGGACTTTGAGCAACATGCCTGTGAGTGACTGCACAGTCCACAGGCCTTTGTTTGATCCAGCGGGTGAGGCCTCCACAGGTGTACAGGTCACACTCACACACACTGTTGTCGTCTGAATGTCAAGAGAATGTCTGGAAGGCAGTTATGTTTGAATAACCCAATGCTCTTTAGCCTAGTTTTCTGAACAAAAATGATCCGAGTCTTAGGATAAAAGCATAATTTCCTGAAACAGCAAGTCAAAATACATTCTCATTCCAAAACATGTTAAATTCTTTTCTTTAGGAACATGTTATATGTGATTATATACATACATATGTATTTTAAGTCCATATTTTCTGGACACTAAAACATCCCCCTATATTCTGGTCACTGTGTTATATAAGTCACACTTTCTTTATAGCATACATTCTGTAAAAAAAGTGGTTGTTAGGGAATTATCTTGTTATGAAAATGAATATCAGACCGTACTTAATATATAGATCTACTGTAAATGTGCCTAACATAGGGACATCTTCAGTGGAAGTGTATACTGTACCATTTTTATTTTACATAATGCTTAAAAATTACAACCCATTTTCATTGACCAACTTAATTGTATTTTGTAAATATAAACAAATTTAGAATTTTAACACATTCAAAAAAACTTGGGACAGAGGCAAAATAAGACTGAAAAGTTTATAGAATATTCAAGTAACACCATTTTGGAGGATCAGGTTAATTGGTAACAGGGGAGGGTATCAGGATTGGGCATAAAAGGAGCATCCACCAAAAGCTCAGTCTTTGGAAGCAAGGATGGGTCGTGGCTCACCGCTTTGTGCCAAACTTCGTGAGAGAATTGTCAGTCAGTTCAAAAAGAACATTGCTCAATGCAAGATTGCAAAGAATTTAGGTCTTTCACCATCTACAGTGCATAATATTGTGAAAAGATTCAGGGAATCTGGAGAAATCTTATTGCGTAAAGGGCAAGACCAGAAACCACTGTTGAATGTGCGTGACCTTCGAGCCCTCAGACGGCATTGCCTGACTTGCATATGTGTGAAGGTACCATTGAAGCGGAGGCGTATAATGAGATTCTAGAGAGACATATGCTGTCATCAAGGCAATGTCTTTTCCCAGGAAGTTCATTTCAGCAGGACAATGCCAGGCCTCATTCTGCACATGCTACAACAGCGTGGCTTTGTAGACACAGAGTGCATGTGCTTGACTGGCCTGCCAGCAGTCCAGATCTGTTTCCTATGGCGCATCATGAAGAGGGGAATCAGACAATGGAGACCAAGGTCCTTGTATCAAGCAAGAATGGGCAAAAATATCCACTTGCAAAACTACAACAATTAGTATCCTCAGTTCCCGAAAGATTAAAAAGTGTAATTAAAAGGAAGGGTGATGTAACACAGTGGTAAACATGCCTCTGGCCCAACTTTTTTTGAGTGTGTTGAAGGCATCAAATTCTAAATTTGTTTATATTTACAAAATACAATTAAGTTGCTCAGTGAAATCATTGAATATCTTTTCTTTGTACTTTTGTCAGTTAATTAAAGTTTCAAGAGACTTACCAAATCACAGATTTTTGTTTTTATTGCACTTTAGAAAAAATCCAACTTTTATGGAAATGGGGTTGTACAACCACACTGTAAAAAATGACAGCGAAAATAACTTATACTGTATTTATTAAAATTTATCTAGTGTTTCCTGTTATAAGATTACCATAAACCAAATATAAGATTATTAAACATTTTTACAAATTTCAAGTTTTAAAATTACTTTAATGCAGATCATTTTGCTTCTTTCTACAAATAAATGCTTAGCAAATGAGCTAAATTATCTGCCAATAGAACAAGAATATTTCAAGCTTGAAATTCATTTGAAAAATGTCTAGGTGTAATAATCTTACATTTAGTTGTTTATTTTGATCTTATAATAGGAACTAATAGATATATTCACCACTATTCAAGATAATTTCACTTGATGTCTTTTTTTTTTTTTTTTTTTTTTTTTTTTTTTGCAGAGTAGTCCTTTGTTTTATGTTAGGTACAAACAAGGGTAAACGTCAACAACTCAGCTGGGTCTGTCGGATAATAATGCTCAACAAACTTCAAAGATGGGCTCATATTTACCTACATGTAAATGTTAGAACCACACATTTAAAAAATATTGGTTTTAAAAAAGTAGGCAGATTTATTCATTCATTAATCTTTAATAATTGCTTTATTCTGGTCAGGGTAATGGTGGATCCAGGTGTGCCAAATCTGTAGCTTGAGACCCAAAAAAATGGTCCATGGATAATCTCAACGGGATACTATAGATTTGTACTTCCTAAAAACATGATAATTAAAATTTGTCCTGTGCTCATTCCAGGACGCTTCTTCACAATATGCTCATACTGGACATCCTTTCAACACATTAGTATTGTTTATCATTGCTTATATCTTATAATCCTTACTATCCCACTATCAAGTGTCATCCAGTAGAGGATGGGTTCCTTTGTGAACCCATTTTGCTTCTTCGCAAGGTTTCTTCCTCATCTTGTCTCAGTTCGCCACTGTCTCCTCTGGCTTGCTCATTTCTTGCCGGATTTCTGTAAACTCTTATTAAAAGTACACTACAAATAAACTTGAAGTGAACTAAATTGAAATGTGTAAATCAAGGCTTAGCCTACAACCAATATCTTTTTTTTTTAATGTAATCATTTTGTTTTTCATTTAGTACTGCCCTGAATAAGCTATTTCACTTAACAGATGTTATGTGAAATAACAGATGTTACATATAGTCCACAAAATACAATAATAACTGAATTTACGCAAATGAACCAGTTCAAAAGTTTACATACTCTTTGTATGCTTGAACTGGTTCATTTGTGTAAACACTGTGTGTTGTTATCTGGATGATCAACGACTGTTTTTATGATTTGTGATAGTTGTTCATGAGTCCCTTGTTTGTCCTGAGCAGTTAAACTGCCCAATGTTCTTCAGAAAAATCTTCCAGGTCCTGCATATTATTTGCTTTTCAAGTAAGTGTCCTCTGCATATTTGACCTCTTTCCAACCGCGGATATAGTGCCCTCCACTAATATTGGCACCCTTGGTAAATATGAGCAAAGAAGGCTATGAAAAATGGTCTTTATTGTTTAACCTTTTGATCTTTTGTTAAAAGAAAATCACAAAATAACTCTGCTCTCATGGATATCAAACAACTGCAAACACAACACAGGTTTATGAAAAAGAGAAAATATCTTTGTTAAATATAGGTGTGCAACAATTATTGGCACCCCTGTGAATTCATATGAGAAAAATATATTTGAACTATATTCCCACTGATATTTTACATTTCTTAGTACACCAGGGTGACTAGGAACAGGAAATTGTTCAACCATGACTTCCTGTTTCACAGGGGTATAAATATGAGGTAACACATAGGCCAAATTCGCTTAGTCATTCATAACAGTGGGTAAGACCAAGGAATATAGCTGTGATGTGCGGCAAAAGGTTGTTGAGCTTCACATAAAGGGAAGTGGCTATAAGAAAATAGCACAAGCATTGAAAATGCCCATTTCCACCATCAGGGCAATAATTAAGAAGTTTCAGTCAACTGGAAATATTATAAATCAACCTGGAATTGGACGTGTGTCTATACTGTCTCAACACACTGTGAAGAGGATGGTTCGAGTGGCCAAAAAATCTCCAAGGATCACAGCTGGAGAATTGCAGAAATTAGTTGCGTCTTGGGGTCAGAAAGTCTCCAAAACTACAATCCGAAGTCACCTACATCACCACAAGTTGTTTGGAAGTAAAAAGCCTCTACTCTCATCCAAAAACAAACTCAAGCGTCTTCAGTTTGCCAGACACTACTGGAACTTCAAATGGGATCGGGTTCTATGGTCAGATGAAACCAAAATAGAGCTTTTTGGCAATAAACACCAGAGGTGGTTTTGGCAGTTATATGGAAAGTATATGGAAAAGTACCTCATGTATGGAAAAGTACCTCATGCTCACAGCTAAATATGGTGGTGGCTCTTTAAAGTTTTAGAGCTGTTTTTCTGCCAGATGACCTGGACATTTTCTTAGGATACATGCCATCATGAACTCTATCAAATATCAACAAATATTAAATTTTATTATATTAAAACCTGACTGCCTCTGCCAGAAAGCTTAAAATGGGCCGTGGTTGGATCTTCCAGCAGGACAATGATCCAAAACATACATCAAAATCAACACAAAAATGGTTTACTGTCCACAAAATCAAGGTCCTGCCATGGCCATCCCAGTCCCCTGACTTGAAACCCATAGAAAATCTGTGGGGTGAACTGAAGAGGAGAGTCCACCAGCATGGACCTCGAAATTTGAAGGATCTGGAGAGATTCTGTATGGAGGAATGGTCTCAGATCCCTTGTCATGTATTCTTCAACCTCATCAGGCATTATAGAAGAAGATTCAGAGCTGTTCTCTTGGCAAAGGGAGGTAGCACAAAATATTGACTAAAAGAGAGCCAATAATTGTTGCACACCTATATTTAACAAAGATTTTTTTTTATATAAACCTGTGTTTTGTTTGCAATTGTTTGATATCCATGAGAGCAGAGTATTTTTGTGAATTTTTTGAACAAAAGATCAAAAGGTTAAACAATGAAGACAATTTTTCACAGCTTTCTTTGCTCATATTTAGCAAAGGTGCCAATATTAGTGGAGGGCACTGCATATGGTAGATGTACCAGAGGTACCAGATGAACCAGCAACATGGTGTATACTAGGTGTTTATCATGGTACATCTGTGCTCACATTGGCAATCTAATAAATAATACCAATAATAATTCATACTATAATTAAACCTCGCTGACCTACTGCTGCTGAGCTCAATGTACTCGAGCCATTTCAATAACAAATAACGCACACAGTGACATGGGGGTTCCATCAAATCAGTATTTGTGTGTAATTAAGAGCTCAAAATTATCAAGTTACAAGAAAGCTTGTGCTCAGATCTGCATGCATAGCACTTTCCGTGACTAAACAAATGTGACAGATGATGTTTAACTCTAGCTGAAATGCACACTCCGATTTATGTCCTTACATCAGATTAAAAAAACAAACAGAAATGAAACATTCTTAATTGCATTTCTTAACGATGCATGGATGTCCATTGTTGCTGTCGTCATCCCTCTTTGTTCTCCTGCGACAGGGGCTGAGAAGAGAATGGTGCAAAAGAAGAGAAGGAAAGAGGGAAAGCGAAGGAAGGCCATGTTAAAGGGCTAAACCACAGAAAGGTTCTCTAATGCTTTTAATATCCTTGTTATGTGTCAGAGTGTTTGCATTTGTCTGCTCCCTCTATGCTCCTGTTTTTTCCACTGTTTGTTTGCCCCTCTGTCTCTAGCTGTCTTCTCATAGGTGGAGCCCTGTGGCAATCACCATTAACTGGTTCACAAGACCTGACCAATGGAAGGCAGGAGCCCGGCCAAAAGAGGCGGCGCTGTCCATTTAAAAGCAGCACATTGAAGCCCTTGTGTTAGCCCGTTAGCCTGTTAGCCTGTTGTTTTTGATTGTTGGTTTGTTTGTCGCTTTGTTTCCCTGCTACCCTCATACTAGCTCTCTTAGTTTGAGAACAGGTAAGATTGTGCGCGCACCTACATCCCACCACGCAGGTGTGTTGAATGTCTAGACACCCTAGGCTAGAGGGCGGGTGCCACCTTTGTATTTCTTGTTAGCTTAGCCTAGTGTAGGTAGTTAGTTTTGTGTTATGTTATTTGCAGTCAGGTTAGCTACTTCAAATACAGCCTAGTGTGGTCTTGTTTCACTATGTTAATTTCTTTGGCACTGTCCATGTTCTCTCTCTCAGGTGAGACTAGTTCCCCTTTTGTCCTTGTTTTGTGGTTGTCCTGTGCCTGTCTGTAAATGCCAGTCCTGTTATATGTCAGGAAATAAAGTGATAACCCTACCTCCACCCTCCTGTCCTACTCATATCCACCATCACCATAATCCAATCAACCCGCAATTTTAATTGTTATTGTTCTTACACTCACCCTAGGCCTTACCTTCTGTGGGAATGTAACAAGTGGGGGCTCATCCAGGATTTGATTGGAAAGGATAGGAAATAATTGGATTATTGCTGTGAACTTGTTTCTTCATAGTTTTGCTTGGCTGTGTAAGACTGAAAAGCATGGCAACTTTTGACTTGCAAGCATTCATTGCTTCTCCAAGTCTGGATGTGCTTGAGAAGTGTCGGAAGGATGACATACTAGAGATAGCTGCTTACTATTGTGTACCAGTTTCTAGGAGCTTAGTTAAAAGGGAGATTCGGAGCAAGGTCCTCACTAAGTTGCTAGAATTAGGAGTTCTGGAGCTTTCTCCAACTGTGGATACTACTGTGGCTAGTGGGGTGGAGGTCAACACTGCTTCTGTGACTTCAGCTGCAGAGTTGGCTGAGCCTGAGGTCAGAGCTAGAGCTATGCTACCCCACTTTGATCCTTTTTCTCCTTCCTTTTCCCCAGGATCTAGGGATGAGGCCTGTGCCAAGGTGCGTATTGCACATCTCCAAATGGAGGCTCGAGAAAAGGCAGAGGCCCGTAAAGCAGAGATGGAGCTTAGGATAGCTGTGCGCAAGATGGAACTTGATGTAGACAGAGAAGTTTGATTACGGCAGTTGGACTTGGAAGAGATGATCACTTCACAGACCGCTGCCCACTCGGCTAACCTGTCGTCCCCTCATCAGCCACTGTCCTCTCCGCCTGTACCTCCTGTAAGGCCTGTCCCTATGCCTCGTTCTGCGTGCACTGCCACATCCACAACCACTTTCAATGTAAGTAAGAACATTGTATTGGTTCCTCCTTTCCGAGAAGCTGAGGTAGACACTTATTTTAGTGTATTTGAGCATATAGCCATAGCCTTAAATTGGCCTAAAGAGGTCTGGTCTTTTCTGCTCCAGTGTAAGTTAGTAGGAAAAGCTCAGGAAGTGTACTCTTCATTATCCTTACAGGTTAGCTTGCAATATGAGCTAGTGAAAGCCACTATACTCCGTGCTTACGAGTTGATACCTGAAGCCTACAGGCAAAGGTTTAGAAATCTTAAGAAAGTTCCTACACAGACTTATGTAGAGTTTGCAAGGGAGAAAGAGACTTTGTTGGATAAATGGTGTTCTGCGAGTAAGGCTAATGACCTTGACTCTTTACGGGAGCTGTTTTTGCTTGAAGAATTTAAGAACTGTTTACCTGAACGCATAGTGGTATATCTCAATGAGAGGAAGGTTTCCTCCATGTCAGAAGCTGCTGTATTAGCTGATGAGTTTGTGCTGACACAAGAATGTGTACAAACAGACCAAGGTAGAACCTTCTTTACTGACTGACTGATCACCAGTCTAAAACGGTTCAGTCTAGCCGGTCAAATTCCCCTCCTAGCTCGTCAGTATGCTTTTATTGCCATAAACCTGGACACATAATTGCAAATTGTGCAAGTTTAAAAAGGAAACAAGAAAAGCAAAAGCAGTACCCTAGTCTGTCTCGGAGCATTGCTCTAATTAACACTCTTTCTCCTGTTTCTGTTCAGCAGTATGATGCTAAAAAGTCTATCGATTTTAGATATAGCCCTTTTGTAACAGATGGTGCTGCTTCTTTGGTAGGTAAGGAGCAGACCCCAGTCCCTGTTAAAATCCTTCGTGATACTGGGGCTACTCAGTCATTCATTTTGGCTGGAGTTTTACCCTTTTCAGAGCAGTCATTCTGTGGAACACAGTCTTTTGTAAGGGGATTGCTATGCACCATATTAGGGTTCCTCTACACCATGTCTCTTTGTGCTCAGGTCTAGCTACAGGGATATTTAGAGTAGCAGTATGTCAGTCTTTACCCATGGAAGGCATTACATTCATTCTGGGGAATGACATAGCTGGAGGTAAAGTTCTTCCCATCCTAGAAGTTCTGGAGAGCCCTGCAGACTGTCCCATACCAGGTGATGTCTCACGATCACCCCACCATTTTCCCTAGCTGTGTGGTGACGCATGCTAAAGCTCGTCTTTTGGAAGATGTGGTTGATCTATCAGATTCCTTTCTCACGGACGATGTTGTAGTAGAGCCTGTTTTGTCTCCTACCTCTGTTTGTTCTGTAGAACCAACTCAGATTGGACAGGGTAAAAATCTCATCAATGCTAAGTTTTGTGAGCTACCTGTTAACCGTAATCAACTTATTGAAGCTCAGAAAGCTGACCTTAGCCTAGAGAAATGTTTCTCATCTGTGTACAGCCCTGAAGAGATGGTGAAAAGACAGGTAGCATTTTTTTGTAGAATAGGGTGTTCTCATGAGTGATGGAGATTTGGACAGTGTCTTTCAGATTGTGGTACCTTCTGTATATAGGCAACATGTACTTCAGGTAGCCCATGTTCACCCTTGGTCAGGACATTTAGGCATCAAAAAGACTTACTCACGTATTCTTAAACATTTCTTTTGGCCTGCTCTTAGGAAAGATGTAGTGCAATTCTGTCAGTCTTGCCATGTTTGCTAATGTACTGGGAAGCCAAATCAAGTCATCCCTCCAGCTTCCCTTTGCCCTATCCCTGTACTTGGGGAGCCTTTTGATTGTGTCCTTGTTGACTGTGTGGGCCCTCTGCCTAGAACGAAGTCTGGGAATCAATATTTACTTACGATAATGTGTGCCGCTACCCATTTCCCAGAAGCTGTTCCCTTACGCAGAATTACTACCCCTGTTGTGGTTAAAGCACTTATAAAGTTTTTCACCACTTTTGGTTTGCCTAAAGTTGTCCAGATGGATCGAGGAACTAACTTTTTATCCAAGCTGTTTGTACAGGTTATGAAAATGCTAAACATAGCTCACCAGGTGTCCAGTCCTTATCACCCTGAGTCTCAAGGGGCCTTGGAGAGATTTCACTAGTCTTTGAAGTCTATGCTTCGGAAATACTGCCTAGACACTGAACAAGACTGAGATGAAGGGGTGCCCCTTGTGTTTGCAGTCCGAGAAGCTGTCCAAGAATCACTTGGATTTATCCCTGCAGAACTTGATTTTGGCCACTCAGTTCGAGGTCCTCTGAAGGCTCTCAAAGAGAGATTCCTAGATGTTGATAACCAGCATAATGTTTTAGACTGTGAGCAAGTTCTGTGAGCATCTTTACAAAGCCTGTACCTTAGGCCATGAAGCCCTAGAGATGTCTCAAAATTGGATGAAGCAGTTGTATGACAGGAAAGCAGTTCCCAGGAAATTCCAGCCTGGCGATAGAGTAATGGTTTTACTTCCAATTCCTGGTTCATCTGTCTGCCAAATTTTCTGGGCCATACCTAGTCAAGGAAAAACTTAGTGACACTATGTTATCTGTACTCCTGACTGTAAATGCAAGACATGTGTCTGTCACATTAACATGCTGAAAGCATATCATAATCGTGAAGACCTCTCTGCTTCTGGTCCACTGGACACATGCAATGATCAAGCCTTTTCTGTTGGGTTGATAGTGGTACCTGATAGCAGGGAAGAGCATATTGTTGAAGATTCAGATGGGTTAGTGCTACATGTACCTCAAACCTTTTGCAGACTTTCAAATTCTGAAATGTTGTCCAACCTGTCTTCCCTCCTAGGTCATTTGCCTAACCACCAGAAGGCAGATGTTGAGAACTTAATTTGTAAGTTCTCTAGCATTTTCCAAGATGTTCCTTCCCAGACAATGGTCTTGCAGCATGACATACAAGTTACCACTACTACACCCATTAAACAGCATGCTTACCGTATTAATGCAACTAAGAGAGCAACCATGAAGGAAGAAATGAAGTATTTGTTGGAGCATGGGTTAGCCAAACCAAGTTGTAGCCCATGGAGTTCACCTTGCTTACTGGATCCTAAGGCTGGTCATTCATCAGTTGTGTACTGATTACCAGTGTGTTAATGCCGTTACAGTCCCTGATTCATATCCTTTGCCTAGGATAGACTGTATAGACAATGTTGGTTCAGCTCATTTTGTGTCGAAGTTGGATTTGCTTAAGGGTTATTGGCAGGTGCCACTGACTACTCGTGCATCAGAAATTTCTGCTTTTGTCACACCTGATAGTTTCCTGCAGTACACTGTTATGCCATTTGGACTTCGAAATGCCCCTGCCACCTTCCAGTGGCTAGTTAACATTGTGTTGTCAGATGTCCCAAACTGCTCAGCTTATTTAGATGGCCTTGTCATCTACACGATGGAGTGGCCCACTCATTTAGATGTGCTAGAGATGGTTTTTAAAAGACTAGAACAAGCATCCCTGACACTAAACTTGGCAAAGTGTGAGTTTGCCCAAACAACTGTTACCTACCTTGGCAAGCAAATAGGTCATGGACAGGTATGTCCAGTAGATGCTAAAGTAACTGCCATTTTAAATTTTCCTATGCCATCAACTCGCCGTGAGTTACGACGATTTCTGGGTATGGCAGGGTATTACCGCAGTTTCTGCAAAAACTTTTCTACAGTTGTCTTTTCCCTCACATCTTTGCTTAGCCCATCCAAACCATTTGTTTGTACTCTAGATTGCCAGCATGCTTTTGACAGTGTGAAAGCTGTTATGTGATGCACCTGTACTTGCAGCCCCAGATTTTTCCAGGCCTTTTAAACTCCTAAGTTGATGCAAGTGCTGTAGGGGCTGGAGCTGTTTAGCAAGAAGATGCCTGTGGAATTGACCACCCTGAGTTATTTTTCACGCAAATTTAACAAGCACCATGTACAGGTGCATCTCAATAAATTAGAATGTCGTGGAAAAGTTCGTTTATTTCAGTAATTCAACTCAAATTGTGAAACTCGTGTATTAAATAAATTCAATGCCACAGACTGAAGTAGTTTAAGTCTTTCGTTCTTTTAATTTTGATGATTTTGGCTCACATTTAACAAAAACCCACCAATTCACTATCTCAACAAATTAGAATATGGTGACATGCCAATCAGCTAATCAACTCAAAACACCTGCAAAGGTTTCCTGAGCCTTCAAAATGGTCTCTCAGTTTGGTTCACTAGGTAAGCCACAAACATTCATTGCCAAAGAAGCTGGCTGTTCACAGAGTGCTGTATCCAAGCATGTTAACAGAAAGTTGAGTGGAAGGAAAAATTGTGGAAGAAAAAGATGCACAACCAACCGAGAGATCCGCAGCCTTATGAGGATTGTCAAGCAAAATCGATTCAAGAATTTGAGTGAACTTCACAAGGAATGGACTTTATAACAATGATATTTATAAAAATAAAAAAAGCCAGGTTAATTAAGTACATACAGGTTTATTGCTGGGCATTTTGGTGGTCATCTCACACTGACCAGCAGCAATCAGCCAAGTCTGTTCCCCTGAGTGAGTGCAGTCATAGACCAGTTCCATGACGGATAGTTGCTCCCACCCCCTATAAAAATGTTTCCAAATCAAATATCAAAAAACAGGGCTCAGCATCTGAAATATAATGGGGTCAAGGCATCAAGAGCCACCACACACAGACATGTCAAGGAATTTGGCTACAGTTGTCGTATTCCTCTTGTTAAGCCACTCCTGAACCACAGACAACGTCAGAAGTGTCTTACCTGGGCTAACTAGAAGAAGAACTGGACTGTTGACCAGTGGTCCAATATCCTCTTTTCAGATGGGAGCAAGTTTTGTATTTCATTTGGAAACCAAGGTCCTAGAATCTGGAGGAAGGGGGAGAAGCTCATAGCCCAAGTTGCTTGAAGTCCATTGTTCAGTTTCCACAGTCTGTGATGATTTGGGGTGCAATATCATCTGCTGGTGTTGGTCCATTGTGTTTTTTGAAAACCAAAGTCACTGCACCCGTTTACCAAGAAATTTTGGAGCACTTCATGCTTCCTTCAGCTGACCAGCATTTTGAAGATGCTGATTTCATTTTCCAGCAGGATTTGGCACCTGCCCACTCTGCCAAAAGCACCAAAAGTTGGTTAAATGACCATGGTGTTGGTGTGCTTGACTGGCCAGCAAACTCACCAGACCTGAACCCCATAGAGAATGTATGGGGTATTGTCAAGAGGAAAATGAGAAACAAGAGACCAAAAAATGCAGATGAGCTGAAGGCCACTGTGAAAGGAACCTGGGCTTCCATACCACCTCAGCAGTGCCACAAACTGATCACCTCCATGCCATGCTGAATTGAGGCAGCAATTAAAGCAAAAGGAGCCCCTACCAAGTATTGAGTACATGTACAGTAAATGAACATACTTTCCAGAAGGCCAACAATTCACTAAAAAATGTTTTTTTATTGGTCTTCTGAAGTATTCTAATTTGTTGAGATAGTGAATTTGTGAGTTTTTGTTAAATGTGAGCCAAAATTATCACAATTAAAAGAACGAAAGACTTAAACTACTTCAGTCTGTGGCATTGAATTTATTTAATACACGAGTTTCACAATTTGAGTTGAATTACTGAAATAAACGAACTTTTCCACAACATTCTAATATATTGAGATGCACCTGTACACTACTCTACTATAGAACAGGAAGCTCTAGCATTATTGTTAGCTTTACAGTTCTTTGAAGTTTATGTTGGTTCCAGTTTTCTACCCGTCACCGTGTACACAGACCATAACCCACTGGTATTTTTGTCCTGTATGTATAACCAAAACCAAAGGCTCATGAGATGGTCCCTACTAGTATAAAACTTTAACATGAAAAATGAAATCTGAAAATGTTGCTGATGCACTTTCACGTATCTAAGAGGAACCGAAGAGTTTGTGTAGGGGAGGGCGAGTTTGTCTTTGGGGAGGGCGTGTTGCATGTCAGTGTTTGCATTTGTCTGCTCCCTCTCTGCTCCTGTTTTTTCCACTGTTTGTTTGCCTCTCTGTCTCTAGCTGTTTTCTCATAGGTGGAGCCCTGTGGCAATCACCATTAACTGGTTCACAAGACCTGACCAAAAGAGGTGGCGCTGTCCATTTAAAAGCAGCACATTGAAGCCCTTATGTTAGCCTGCTCGCCTGTTAGCCTCTTGGCTCGCCTGTTAGCCTGTTAGCCTCTTGGCTCGCCTGTTAGCCTGTTAGCCTCTTGGCTCGCCTGTTAGCCTGTTAGCCTCTTGGCTCGCCTGTTAGCCTGTTAGCCTCTTGGCTCGCCTGTTAGCCTGTTAGCCTCTTGGCTCGCCTGTTAGCCTGCTCGCCTCTTGGCTCGCCTGTTAGCCTCTTAGCCTGCTCGGCTCGCCTGTTAGCCTGCTCGGCTCGCCTGTTAGCCTGCTCGGCTCGCCTGTTAGCCTGCTCGGCTCGCCTGTTAGCCTGTTAGCCTGTTAGCCTCTTGGCTCGCCTGTTAGCCTCTTGGCTCGCCTGTTAGCCTCTTGGCTCGCCTGTTAGCCTCTTGGCTAGCCTGTTAGCCTCTTGGCTAGCCTGTTAGCCTCTTGGCTAGCCTCTTGGCTAGCCTGTTAGCCTCTTGGCTAGCCTCTTGGCTAGCCTGTTAGCCTCTTGGCTAGCCTCTTGGCTAGCCTCTTGGCTAGCCTGTTAGCCTCTTGGCTAGCCTCTTGGCTAGCCTCTTGGCTAGCCTGTTAGCCTCTTGGCTAGCCTCTTGGCTAGCCTCTTGGCTAGCCTGTTAGCCTCTTGGCTAGCCTCTTGGCTAGCCTCTTGGCTAGCCTGTTAGCCTCTTGGCTAGCCTCTTGGCTAGCCTGTTAGCCTCTTGGCTAGCCTCTTGGCTAGCCTCTTGGCTAGCCTGTTAGCCTCTTGGCTAGCCTCTTGGCTAGCCTCTTGGCTAGCCTCTTGGCTAGCCTGTTAGCCTCTTGGCTAGCCTCTTGGCTAGCCTCTTGGCTAGCCTGTTAGCCTCTTGGCTAGCCTCTTGGCTAGCCTGTTAGCCTGTTGGCTAGCCTGTTGGCTAGCCTGTTAGCCTCTTGGCTAGCCTGTTGGCTAGCCTGTTAGCCTCTTGGCTAGCCTGTTGGCTAGCCTGTTAGCCTCTTGGCTAGCCTGTTGGCTAGCCTGTTAGCCTCTTGGCTAGCCTGTTGGCTAGCCTGTTAGCCTGTTGGCTAGCCTGTTAGCCTCTTGGCTCGCCTGTTAGCCTGTTAGCCTCTTGGCTCGCCTGTTAGCCTGTTAGCCTCTTGGCTCGCCTGTTAGCCTGTTAGCCTCTTGGCTAGCCTGTTAGCCTCTTGGCTAGCCTGTTAGCCTCTTGGCTAGCCTGTTAGCCTGTTAGCCTAGCCTGTTAGCCTCTTGGCTAGCCTGTTAGCCTGTTAGCCTCTTGGCTAGCCTGTTAGCCTGTTAGCCTGCTCGGCTCGCCTGTTAGCCTGTTAGCCTGCTCGGCTCGCCTGTTAGCCTGCTCGGCTCGCCTGTTAGCCTGTTAGCCTCTTAGCCTGCTCGGCTCGCCTGTTAGCCTGTTAGCCTCTTAGCCTGCTCGGCTCGCCTGTTAGCCTCTTAGCCTGCTCGGCTCGCCTGTTAGCCTCTTAGCCTGCTCGGCTCGCCTGTTAGCCTCTTAGCCTGCTCGGCTCGCCTGTTAGCCTCTTAGCCTGCTCGGCTCGCCTGTTAGCCTCTTAGCCTGCTCGGCTCGCCTGTTAGCCTCTTAGCCTGCTCGGCTCGCCTGTTAGCCTCTTAGCCTGTTAGCCTCTTAGCCTGTTAGCCTCTTAGCCTGTTAGCCTCTTGGCTCGCCTGTTAGCCTGTTAGCCTCTTAGCCTGCTCGGCTCGCCTGTTAGCCTCTTAGCCTGCTCGGCTCGCCTGTTAGCCTCTTAGCCTGCTCGGCTCGCCTGTTAGCCTGTTAGCCTCTTGGCTCGCCTGTTAGCCTGTTAGCCTCTTGGCTCGCCTGTTAGCCTCTTGGCTCGCCTGTTAGCCTCTTGGCTCGCCTGTTAGCCTGTTAGCCTCTTGGCTCGCCTGTTAGCCTGTTAGCCTCTTGGCTCGCCTGTTAGCCTGTTAGCCTCTTGGCTCGCCTGTTAGCCTGTTAGCCTCTTGGCTCGCCTGTTAGCCTGTTAGCCTCTTGGCTCGCCTGTTAGCCTGTTAGCCTCTTGGCTCGCCTGTTAGCCTCTTGGCTCGCCTGTTAGCCTGTTAGCCTCTTGGCTCGCCTGTTAGCCTCTTGGCTCGCCTGTTAGCCTCTTGGCTCGCCTGTTAGCCTCTTGGCTCGCCTGTTAGCCTCTTGGCCTGCTCGGCTCGCCTGTTAGCCTCTTAGCCTGCTCGGCTCGCCTGTTAGCCTCTTAGCCTGCTCGGCTCGCCTGTTAGCCTCTTAGCCTCTTAGCCTGCTCGGCTCGCCTGTTAGCCTCTTAGCCTCTTAGCCTGCTCGGCTCGCCTGTTAGCCTCTTAGCCTCTTAGCCTGCTCGGCTCGCCTGTTAGCCTCTTAGCCTGCTCGGCTCGCCTGTTAGCCTCTTAGCCTGCTCGGCTCGCCTGTTAGCCTGTTAGCCTCTTGGCTCGCCTGTTAGCCTGTTAGCCTCTTGGCTCGCCTGTTAGCCTCTTGGCTCGCCTGTTAGCCTCTTGGCTCGCCTGTTAGCCTGTTAGCCTCTTGGCTCGCCTGTTAGCCTGTTAGCCTCTTGGCTCGCCTGTTAGCCTGTTAGCCTCTTGGCTCGCCTGTTAGCCTGTTAGCCTCTTGGCTCGCCTGTTAGCCTGTTAGCCTCTTGGCTCGCCTGTTAGCCTGTTAGCCTCTTGGCTCGCCTGTTAGCCTCTTGGCTCGCCTGTTAGCCTGTTAGCCTCTTGGCTCGCCTGTTAGCCTCTTGGCTCGCCTGTTAGCCTCTTGGCTCGCCTGTTAGCCTCTTGGCTCGCCTGTTAGCCTCTTGGCTCGCCTGTTAGCCTCTTGGCTCGCCTGTTAGCCTCTTGGCTCGCCTGTTAGCCTCTTGGCTCGCCTGTTAGCCTCTTGGCTCGCCTGTTAGCCTGCTCGGCTCGCCTGTTAGCCTGCTCGGCTCGCCTGTTAGCCTCTTAGCCTGCTCGGCTCGCCTGTTAGCCTCTTAGCCTGCTCGGCTCGCCTGTTAGCCTCTTAGCCTCTTAGCCTGCTCGGCTCGCCTGTTAGCCTCTTAGCCTCTTAGCCTGCTCGGCTCGCCTGTTAGCCTCTTAGCCTCTTAGCCTGCTCGGCTCGCCTGTTAGCCTCTTAGCCTCTTAGCCTGCTCGGCTCGCCTGTTAGCCTCTTAGCCTCTTAGCCTGCTCGGCTCGCCTGTTAGCCTGTTAGCCTCTTGGCTCGCCTGTTAGCCTCTTGGCTCGCCTGTTAGCCTGTTAGCCTCTTGGCTCGCCTGTTAGCCTGTTAGCCTCTTGGCTCGCCTGTTAGCCTGTTAGCCTCTTGGCTCGCCTGTTAGCCTGTTAGCCTCTTGGCTCGCCTGTTAGCCTCTTGGCTCGCCTGTTAGCCTCTTGGCTCGCCTGTTAGCCTCTTGGCTCGCCTGTTAGCCTCTTGGCTCGCCTGTTAGCCTGTTAGCCTGTTAGCCTGTTAGCCTCTTGGCTCGCCTGTTAGCCTCTTAGCCTCTTAGCCTCTTGGCTCGCCTGTTAGCCTCTTAGTCTCTTAGCCTCTTGGCTCGCCTGTTAGCCTCTTAGCCTGGTAGCCTCTTGGCTCGCCTGTTAGCCTGTTAGCCTGTTAGCCTCTTGGCTCGCCTGTTAGCCTCTTAGCCTCTTAGCCTCTTGGCTCGCCTGTTAGCCTCTTAGTCTCTTAGCCTCTTGGCTCGCCTGTTAGCCTCTTAGCCTGGTAGCCTCTTGGCTCGCCTGTTAGCCTCTTAGCCTGCTCGGCTCGCCTGTTAGCCTCTTAGCCTGCTCGGCTCGCCTGTTAGCCTCTTAGCCTGCTCGGCTTGCCTGTTAGCCTCTTAGCCTGCTCGGCTCGCCTGTTAGCCTCTTGGCCAGCCTGCTCGGCTCGCCTGTTAGCCTCTTGGCCAGCCTGCTCGGCTCGCCTGTTAGCCTCTTGGCCAGCCTGCTCGGCTCGCCTGTTAGCCTCTTGGCCTCTTAGCCTGCTCGGCTCGCCTGTTAGCCTCTTGGCCTCTTAGCCTGCTCGGCTCGCCTGTTAGCCTCTTGGCCTCTTAGCCTGCTCGGCTCGCCTGTTAGCCTCTTGGCCTCTTAGCCTGCTCGGCTCGCCTGTTAGCCTCTTGGCCTCTTAGCCTGCTCGGCTCGCCTGTTAGCCTCTTGGCCTCTTAGCCTGCTCGGCTCGCCTGTTAGCCTCTTGGCCTCTTAGCCTGCTCGGCTCGCCTGTTAGCCTCTTGGCCTCTTAGCCTGCTCGGCTCGCCTGTTAGCCTCTTGGCCTCTTAGCCTGCTCGGCTCGCCTGTTAGCCTCTTGGCCTCTTAGCCTGCTCGGCTCGCCTGTTAGCCTCTTGGCCTCTTAGCCTGCTCGGCTCGCCTGTTAGCCTCTTGGCCTCTTAGCCTGCTCGGCTCGCCTGTTAGCCTCTTGGCCTCTTAGCCTGCTCGGCTCGCCTGTTAGCCTCTTGGCCTCTTAGCCTGCTCGGCTCGCCTGTTAGCCTCTTGGCCTCTTAGCCTGCTCGGCTCGCCTGTTAGCCTCTTGGCCTCTTAGCCTGCTCGGCTCGCCTGTTAGCCTCTTGGCCTCTTAGCCTGCTCGGCTCGCCTGTTAGCCTCTTGGCCTCTTAGCCTGCTCGGCTCGCCTGTTAGCCTCTTGGCCTCTTAGCCTGCTCGGCTCGCCTGTTAGCCTCTTGGCCTCTTAGCCTGCTCGGCTCGCCTGTTAGCCTCTTGGCCTCTTAGCCTGCTCGGCTCGCCTGTTAGCCTCTTGGCCTCTTAGCCTGCTCGGCTCGCCTGTTAGCCTCTTGGCCTCTTAGCCTGCTCGGCTCGCCTGTTAGCCTCTTGGCCTCTTAGCCTGCTCGGCTCGCCTGTTAGCCTCTTGGCCTCTTAGCCTGCTCGGCTCGCCTGTTAGCCTCTTGGCCTCTTAGCCTGCTCGGCTCGCCTGTTAGCCTCTTGGCCTCTTAGCCTGCTCGGCTCGCCTGTTAGCCTCTTGGCCTCTTAGCCTGCTCGGCTCGCCTGTTAGCCTCTTGGCCTCTTAGCCTGCTCGGCTCGCCTGTTAGCCTCTTGGCCTCTTAGCCTGCTCGGCTCGCCTGTTAGCCTCTTGGCCTCTTAGCCTGCTCGGCTCGCCTGTTAGCCTCTTGGCCTCTTAGCCTGCTCGGCTCGCCTGTTAGCCTCTTGGCCTCTTAGCCTGCTCGGCTCGCCTGTTAGCCTCTTGGCCTCTTAGCCTGCTCGGCTCGCCTGTTAGCCTCTTGGCCTCTTAGCCTGCTCGGCTCGCCTGTTAGCCTCTTGGCCTCTTAGCCTGCTCGGCTCGCCTGTTAGCCTCTTGGCCTCTTAGCCTGCTCGGCTCGCCTGTTAGCCTCTTGGCCTCTTAGCCTGCTCGGCTCGCCTGTTAGCCTCTTGGCCTCTTAGCCTGCTCGGCTCGCCTGTTAGCCTCTTGGCCTCTTAGCCTGCTCGGCTCGCCTGTTAGCCTCTTGGCCTCTTAGCCTGCTCGGCTCGCCTGTTAGCCTCTTGGCCTCTTAGCCTGCTCGGCTCGCCTGTTAGCCTCTTGGCCTCTTAGCCTGCTCGGCTCGCCTGTTAGCCTCTTGGCCTCTTAGCCTGCTCGGCTCGCCTGTTAGCCTCTTGGCCTCTTAGCCTGCTCGGCTCGCCTGTTAGCCTCTTGGCCTCTTAGCCTGCTCGGCTCGCCTGTTAGCCTCTTGGCCTCTTAGCCTGCTCGGCTCGCCTGTTAGCCTCTTGGCCTCTTAGCCTGCTCGGCTCGCCTGTTAGCCTCTTGGCCTCTTAGCCTGCTCGGCTCGCCTGTTAGCCTCTTGGCCTCTTAGCCTGCTCGGCTCGCCTGTTAGCCTCTTGGCCTCTTAGCCTGGTAGCCTCTTGGCTCGCCTGTTAGCCTCTTAGCCTGGTAGCCTCTTGGCTCGCCTGTTAGCCTGTTAGCCTCTTTGCCTCTTGGCTCGCCTGTTAGCCTGTTAGCCTCTTTGCCTCTTGGCTCGCCTGTTAGCCTCTTAGCCTCTTAGCCTCTTGGCTCGCCTGTTAGCCTGTTAGCCTCTTAGCCTCTTGGCTCGCCTGTTAGCCTCTTAGCCTCTTAGCCTCTTGGCTCGCCTGTTAGCCTCTTAGCCTCTTGGCTCGCCTGTTAGCCTCTTAGCCTGGTAGCCTCTTGGCTCGCCTGTTAGCCTCTTAGCCTGGTAGCCTCTTGGCTCGCCTGTTAGCCTCTTAGCCTCTTGGCTAGCCTGTTAGCCTGTTAGCCTCTTAGCCTGCTCGGCTCGCCTGTTAGCCTCTTGGCCTCTTAGCCTGCTCGGCTCGCCTGTTAGCCTCTTGGCCTCTTAGCCTGCTCGGCTCGCCTGTTAGCCTCTTGGCCTCTTAGCCTGCTCGGCTCGCCTGTTAGCCTGCTCGGCCTCTTAGCCTGCTCGGCTCGCCTGTTAGCCTGCTCGGCCTCTTAGCCTGCTCGGCTCGCCTGTTAGCCTGCTCGGCCTCTTAGCCTGCTCGGCTCGCCTGTTAGCCTGCTCGGCCTCTTAGCCTGCTCGGCTCGCCTGTTAGCCTGCTCGGCCTCTTAGCCTGCTCGGCTCGCCTGTTAGCCTGCTCGGCCTCTTAGCCTGCTCGGCTCGCCTGTTAGCCTGCTCGGCCTCTTAGCCTGCTCGGCTCGCCTGTTAGCCTGCTCGGCCTCTTAGCCTGCTCGGCTCGCCTGTTAGCCTGCTCGGCCTCTTAGCCTGCTCGGCTCGCCTGTTAGCCTGCTCGGCCTCTTAGCCTGCTCGGCTCGCCTGTTAGCCTGCTCGGCCTCTTAGCCTGCTCGGCTCGCCTGTTAGCCTGCTCGGCCTCTTAGCCTGCTCGGCTCGCCTGTTAGCCTGCTCGGCCTCTTAGCCTGCTCGGCTCGCCTGTTAGCCTGCTCGGCCTCTTAGCCTGCTCGGCTCGCCTGTTAGCCTGCTCGGCCTCTTAGCCTGCTCGGCTCGCCTGTTAGCCTGCTCGGCCTCTTAGCCTGCTCGGCTCGCCTGTTAGCCTGCTCGGCCTCTTAGCCTGCTCGGCTCGCCTGTTAGCCTGCTCGGCCTCTTAGCCTGCTCGGCTCGCCTGTTAGCCTGCTCGGCCTCTTAGCCTGCTCGGCTCGCCTGTTAGCCTGCTCGGCCTCTTAGCCTGCTCGGCTCGCCTGTTAGCCTGCTCGGCCTCTTAGCCTGCTCGGCTCGCCTGTTAGCCTGCTCGGCCTCTTAGCCTGCTCGGCTCGCCTGTTAGCCTGCTCGGCCTCTTAGCCTGCTCGGCTCGCCTGTTAGCCTGCTCGGCCTCTTAGCCTGCTCGGCTCGCCTGTTAGCCTGCTCGGCCTCTTAGCCTGCTCGGCTCGCCTGTTAGCCTGCTCGGCCTCTTAGCCTGCTCGGCTCGCCTGTTAGCCTGCTCGGCCTCTTAGCCTGCTCGGCTCGCCTGTTAGCCTGCTCGGCCTCTTAGCCTGCTCGGCTCGCCTGTTAGCCTGCTCGGCCTCTTAGCCTGCTCGGCTCGCCTGTTAGCCTGCTCGGCCTCTTAGCCTGCTCGGCTCGCCTGTTAGCCTGCTCGGCCTCTTAGCCTGCTCGGCTCGCCTGTTAGCCTGCTCGGCCTCTTAGCCTGCTCGGCTCGCCTGTTAGCCTGCTCGGCTCGGCCTCTTAGCCTGCTCGGCTCGCCTGTTAGCCTGCTCGGCTCGGCCTGTTAGCCTGCTCGGCTCGGCCTCTTAGCCTGCTCGGCTCGCCTGTTAGCCTGCTCGGCTCGCCTCTTAGCCTGCTCGGCTCGCCTCTTAGCCTGCTCGGCTCGGCCTCTTAGCCTGCTCGGCTCGCCTGTTAGCCTGCTCGGCTCGCCTGTTAGCCTGCTCGGCTCGCCTGTTAGCCTGCTCGGCTCGCCTGTTAGCCTGCTCGGCTCGCCTGTTAGCCTGCTCGGCTCGCCTGTTAGCCTGTTAGCCTGATCGGCTCGCCTGTTAGCCTGTTAGCCTGCTCGGCTCGCCTGTTAGCCTGTTAGCCTGCTCGGCTCGCCTGTTAGCCTGCTCGGCTCGCCGGCTCGCCTGTTAGCCTGATCGGCTCGCCTGATCGGCTCGCCGGCTCGCCTGATCGGCTCGCCGGCTCGCCTGCTCGGCTCGCCTGTTAGCCTGATCGGCTCGCCGGCTCGCCTGCTCGGCTCGCCTGTTAGCCTGTTAGCCTCTTGGCTCGCCTGTTAGCCTGTTAGCCTCTTGGCTCGCCTGTTAGCCTGTTAGCCTCTTGGCTCGCCTGTTAGCCTGCTCGGCTCGCCGGCTCGCCTGTTAGCCTGATCGGCTCGCCTGTTAGCCTGATCGGCTCGCCTGCTCGCCTGTTTTTGATTGTTGGCTTGTTTGTCACTTTGTTTCCCTGCTACCCTCATACTAGCTCCCTTGGTTTGAGAACAGGTAAGATTGTGCGTGTAA
Source organism: Cranoglanis bouderius (assembly GCA_023630585.1). Classification (NCBI taxonomy): domain Eukaryota; kingdom Metazoa; phylum Chordata; class Actinopteri; order Siluriformes; family Cranoglanididae; genus Cranoglanis; species Cranoglanis bouderius. Next base: position 7,771,647 of record CM042566.1, read on the forward strand.
CCCTACATCCCACCACGCAGGTGTGTTGAATGTCTAGACACCCTAGGCTAGAGGGCAGGTGCCACCTTTGTATTTCTTGTTAGCTTAGCCTAGTGTAGGTAGTTAGTTTTGTTATGTTATTTGCAGTCAGGTTAGCTACTTCAAATACAGCCTAGTGTAGTCTTGTTTTACTATGTTCATTTCTTTGGCACTGTCCATGTTCTCTCTCTCGGGTGAGACTAGTTCCCCTTTTGTCCTTGTTTTGTGGTTGTCCTGTGCCTGTCTGTAAATGCCAGTCCTGTTATATGTCAGGAAATAAAGTGATAACCCTACCTCCACCCTCCTGTCCTACTCATATCCACCATCACCATAATCCAATCAACCCACAATTTTAATTGTTATTGTTCTTACACTCACCCTAGACCTTACTTTCTGTGGGAACGTAACAATTCTTCATCCCAAAACCTGAAATCCCACCCTGGTTCTTTACTGAGACCACAGAGAGAAATCTGAAGCCTAAAATTACCCCCCTTCTCCCCATGGGAGTGAAACACAACAGTCCAGCTGCCTAACGCTGGACTACACATAGACAACCTTGCCACAAAGGTGTAGAGATAAAGGCAGATCTGGGTTTATACAATGATTCAGTCTTACCACAGATGACGGGGAGATGTGGGTTAAACCTGTTGTGGCTTGCACTCCAAGATGCTTGCATTCCTAGGGGGCCGCACATGGTGTGGTCAAACGCTACCCTGCTTTGTGGAGATTTCCACATGGACCTTGTACAGGTAACTGAACATCCACTAGAAGTCAAATTAAAAAAAAAAAAAAAAAAGGGCTCTACCACAAAATCCTGAGATTTGTGATTAACAATTGAGCATTGTTTTGATACTATGACATTTGCATATTCATGAACTCCTCGAAGTCCTTGACACACATCCTGCTTCCCTGCCAACAATGACTTGATTTCTCACCAACTTAAAACCATGATTTCACTCGTGATTTGTGCCGCCAGATACATCGCTGCGAAGGTGAGAACAAGCCTTTGCACCTTTTGCAAGATTCCGCAGCAACACAAAAGGCTTAAGCCAGCGCAAACAACTCAAGCCAGAATAAACACATCATACACAAAATTGATAACTGCCTAAATGAAACCCTCACACCTTTCCACACTCACCACACACCTTAGCATTAGGTGTTACTCCTTTACAACCTCAACAAAAATGAACTGTTATCCTGCAGAGAGGAAGTGACAAAAACAACAAAATATGTTCGCACAGCATATGGTGCCCTCCAAATCTATCATCACACACACACACACACACACACTTACTTAAACATAATTCACTCCAGGTTCCCAGCAATGGACAGACAGACTGGTTAAACTGGCCTTGTCTCAATACAGAGCACGCAGACCGCAGCTATGCCCACATGCCATGACCTGCCCTATAGCACTAACCGGCACTGGTGAGTTATAGCTCTCCATGTTGCAGGAAGGAAGCAGCGTTTTCAGTTGGGGGCCTTGCTCAAGTGGGACAACAGAACTGGTTAAACTGGCGTTAAAGCTCTTTCAGGTGTCATACTGGCCTAACTATAGTTTTATTTATACTCATATTTATTGCTACTAATTGATCAAAGTGTCATCAACACATTTCAGTTGACTAATCTTTAAAGGAAATATGAAAGAAAGAGTTTGATAACAGTACTATTTATTGTATGATGTACAATAATCTAGAAACCTTAGGGTTCTTCATTTATTCCTGTGGTGATCCCTTACAGCTTCTATGGTTATTTTTGAGGAATACAGCACCTTTTACTATATGACATGTCAAAGTTGCTTAAAGCTGTACAATTTAGTTTTTGTACTTCATTTAATGTTTGTCTTTTAATTAGGTAACATTAATTAAGTAATCTCACCAAAGAAAGTATAAATACAGATCAATGAACAATATCATATATCATAATTATCAATCAATTAATAAATAATAAGGGGTCACGCTGGCTTGGTGGTTAGCATGTTTGCCTCACACCTGTGGGGTTGGTGGTTTGAATCCTTCCTCCACCCTGTGTGTGTGGAGTTTGCATGTTCTCCCTGTGCTCTGGATGTTTCCTCCAGGTACTCCGGTTTCCTCCCCAGGTTCAAAGACATGCGTTGTAGACTGATTGGCATTTCTAAATTCTCTGTAGTGTGTGTGTGTGATTGTGCCTTGCGATGGGTTGGCACCCTGTCCAGGGTGTTCCCTGCCTTGTGCCCTGAGGTCCCTGGGATAGGCTCCAGGCTCCTCGTGACCCATAAATTAAGCTTTATTTTTAAAAGTGTTGAATTTGTTGTTGTTAATGTGCAAGCATTACTTACTGCATGTATGAATCAACTATCGTTTGTTCAGAAATAACCTATGACAACTTTCACAGTATGTGTAGGGGATCATTTCAGATGCTCACATCCAATTTGATCATCAAATCAACTCTGTTGTCAAAAGCAGCTTCCTGAAGTCATACTATTTATTCCATTTCAAAATTTTAATCTAATTTTGACTGCTGTTTTGTATATAGGTGTTAATAATTCCTGTTTACCATGGATACAGTTACTGCTACTTTTTAAAGACCTTCAGGAACTTGCACCTCCCTACATCACTGATATACCCAGACTGCATTCTGCTCCCAGGTCTGTAAGATTTGGTTGTTCCACAAACCCGACTAAGACTGAAGAATGCCCGTGCCTTTGCAGTCACTACCCTGAGGCTATGGAACAGCTTACTGCTGGACGTTAGGTCTGCTTCCACTGAGATTTTTTTTCTTTTTCTTTTTTTAAATCAAGACATAGTTGTATATCTTACCCTTTTGGTTATATAAAGTGGGTGCCTGTATCTATTGTCTTGTTGCAACTGTATGTACAGCACTGTGGTTATGTGCTTTATAAATTACCTTACTTATTACTTACTTACTTACTTACTTATATATTACACAATTATCAAACTACACTATATGCCCAAAGGTTTGTGGACATGTTTGAACATCCCATTCTAGGTTTATTCTCCCTTTGCTGTTCTAATAACCTCTACTCTTCTGGGAAGGCTTTCCACTAAATTTTAGAGTGTGGCTGTGGAGATTCTTTCATTTAGCCACAAGATCTTTAGTGAGATCAGGCACTGATGTCGGGTTGGGAGGCCTGGAGCGCAGTTGGTTTTCCAGTTCATCCCAAAGGTGTTGAGTGGGGTTGAGGTCAGGGCTCTGTGCAGAACACTCAAGTTTTTCCACTTCAACCTTGGCACACCATGTCTTCATGGACCTCACCTTGTACATAAGGGCATTGTCATGCTAGAACATGTTTGGGCCCCTTAGTACCAGTGAAGGAAAATTATAATGCTACAACATACAAAGACATTCTAGACAATTGTGTGCTTCCAACTTTGTGGCAACAGTTTGGGGAAGGAACACATATGGGTGTAATGGTCAGGCCTCCACAAACTTCACAAACTTTTGGGTATATAGTGTATGTCTTCAAACATATAGCAACTATGATAGTGTCATAAGACTACGTTACAGTTAACATAAGTAGCGTAGTGAAACCATGAAAACCATGTTAAGTTCAGAAGAACAACAGAAAAGTTAACATATGGTACCATAGTAACACTGTGGCAGCATCATAGTAAAATCTAATAATAATTTTATGAAACATAATAGTAAAACCCTGGTAGTATTGTGATCTAATATATATGATATACCACCTATAATTACCATGAAGCACCACAGCCAAATCATGTTAATTTCATTAAAAAAAAAAAAAAAAAACATAGTAAACTACAATGAATTTTCATAAGGGAGATATAACTGGTATCACTCATGATATTCATGATGCAATGGTTTTACCAGAATATATCGTGATTTTCCTTTTTTTTTTTTTTTTTTTTTGTGTGTGAAACATGCTTTCATTATTTGTCAGCTTCTACAGGTGTAACACATGACAATGCACGATATGTGAATTCTGGCTCTGACAGTTCCTCAACCACAGCTACATCACTCCAGTTCATAAATTAATACATTTGCAAAAAAATTATTGAGTAAATTGAAATGTTTATTTCTGGATTCTTGTAAAGCCACTTTGTGACAATGTCCATTGTTCAAAGTGATATATAAATCAAATTGAATTTAATTGAATAATTGGTTGTGCATGGGAATTTTTTTTGTTTTTTAAATCCCGTTAACACAGTTATTATCTTTGTCCCTAGAACATTTTCTAATGAATTTAATAGTCTAATTAAAAGCACTATGGCCCTGACCAGGCTGTTACTAGTGATGAATGAATGCACACTGTAAATGCATCATACAGTGACCCAAGGTTCACTTGCACCCATAAGCTTCTTATAGCTGACATGACTTTTTTTGTTGTGTCCCACAGGATCCCAGTCCTCATCTCAACCTGATGCGAACTTTTGATCTGTATTTATATCTGTTTAAAACATGTTATCTGTTCGTTCCAAATAATACATTCATATCTGATTACATGCCTATGAGCTACATTAACTAAAAACTTAACATACTTACATAAAACTAAAGAAGCAAACCACTGGCAGAAAAATGTCTTAACTAACTAGCTACATTTGGTGGAGTGGGAAATTGAGTAAACTGTTTTTTTCCAGTGAACAACTGCTTTAAAGGAACCACAAAGTAACATAGCTATTACAAAAGAACAGTTTGTTTGTTTGTTTAAATACCAGTTCATTCAGGAGAGCTTATGAATGGCTCTAGATTTAACTGATAACCTGAATGAACTCTGAAAGTTCAAGTTAAAGTCTAAACTGTGCAGTTTTCAAGGGCAAACAATGCTACACTAGTCTTTAGAGAGTGCATGGAAAAGCCTAGCAGTAGCAACTCATAGTGACTGGACTTATTTACATTATAATCATTAGAATCATGAAGATGTTTTGTCATTCCTTTCTGAGCGAAAGTGAAATACTGTAGCATGGGACAAAGATGATGGAGGAAAAGGGAATGTGATATGATGGTCAAACAAACAAGACCAGTAAGTCTCCATTTAGTATCTGATCTCCATTCACCTTTTCCTGGCCTGGGAACCTGCAGGCACTAATTGATGCTGGTGCGGCGGCCCCAGCCTAAAGGTCATGAGGTCATTGTGGTAGTGGAGTCCTGAAGGAGTGTCAGGGGAGGTTCAACGACCTTTGTCGTCCTGCTGCATAATTCCCTGAGTAATCCCTTAATTCAAAAGGCCATACAGAGATAATAGAGAGAGCAATAATAGAGTTCAATTGGGATGATTAGGCGCATTTAGATCTGTCACCCAGTTACACAGGTTTGTCCTTGAAGACTCAAGCTGCCAGGGCAAACTCTTGTCAATCAATCCACTTAATTAAATCCAATTAATTGTGGTCGGTCTTGAAGACCCATCACTGTGCCCTAAGTAACTGACGCTGAGTTTAGGCCTTCAGTTAAATAATTTAGCGCCATATTGAGCAGTCTTTGACTTTGGGAAGTCTCTATGGGTTTTTTTTTTTTGTGTGTGTGTATTTCTGGTTTTCCTGGTCTGAAGTGAGATCAGGCTAAACTCGTTTCTGACTGTTTTACCATATAAATATATTCTGTACCTATATCAATAATAAAAGAAATATATATTTCACAAACAAACGTGACAGTTATTGTGGAAGGGATGATGCAGATTTTAACAGTGTGCTGACATCTAGTGGTGGACTTGTGTCAAAATCTGTTAAATATTTTAGAGAATGGAAATCTGAAGTGGTTGAAGTTGAATAAAATTTCACCCTTACAAAAAACTTGACAGTAGGGGTAAAGCAAACTGGCGTTACGATGTTCAGTATAAAAGGTTTAAAGGATAATAATTTGTTAGAAAGGTCAAGATTTGTCAAGATTCAAGACTCAAGATTTTAATTGTCAGATACACAGTTATATACAGTATATAAGTTGCAGTGAAATGAAAACCTGGCTTACTCCTCTTTAGACTACGCATTAAATAAAACCATGTTTGTTTTGCTACTAGATCTCCTGGATCTCATTTTCGCAAAAAAAAAAAAAAACCCTTCTTGATTCAAACTAAACAAAAAATAATTGTATTTATTTTGACCATTTACAGTACTGTTCAAACGTCTTTGCCACCCAATTTTTTATACATATTTGTTTAATAAAATGTTTATTTTATGACTTCTGCATTATTGAGTCAGTACAAAAACATTTTAAATGTCCAAACATTACGTTTTCAACAACAACAACAAAAAGTAATAATAAATGTTATAGAAAAATGTTTGTATGCCAGTAAAGAAAGTAACATATTACACAATACACCACTTTTCCTTATAAAACTGCTCACAAAGTGTACCTGAGACTACTGATGCTTTTTTAAAAAGTAAAAGGCTGGCACACAAAATGCTGACTTTGTTTATTGACTTTTGCACAGTGCAGTATATTTATGGCCGTTTTCTGCTCTGCTATCTTGTAAATTGTAAATAGTATCTGCATGAGAATTGTCTGAATGAATCGGTGCGCTCGTGGCACTTTTGCGTGCTGGGCGGATTTCAGTATCAGTACTGCACAAAGTTGGGCGGACACCAGAGGCAGGGTGGGACACCTAAACTTCCTACAAACTTCTCCCCTTAAATTTACTCAAAACTTTGAGCTTCACCTAGCTCTAGCTGACTGAGCTCCTGTTGAGACATGTCGGACAGCGCCTCCGATCCGGGCTCCATTACCAATCCGATGAAGTTTAAGGATCAGGACTTCGTGTCTCTGCGTGATGAGTGTCTCCAGTCCGGAAAACCCTTCGTGGACCCGAGCTTTACTGCTGATCAGAACTCCATCGGCATGCCGGCAGATCCGGACCCGAAAATGGCCATCAAGTGGCTGAGACCTAAGGTATCCATCTGCACATACTGCATCTTATATCCCACTAGCTCTTGAATTGTCTCAGGATCTGAATTCTTTGGAAACCCATATTAGTTGCTATAAAAAGTTAAACACTCATGTACCTGGTAGGGGCTTTTATGTAATCTCGTGTGCTTGAACTGGACACAGAACCATGGGATGGTGGTTCGAAAAGACCAGAGTGATTCACTAATTGCTGAATTAGTATATGAGTAAATGGGTTGGTGCCATTATTTTAGAGTAGGGGAGCCCAGCCGAGTCCTCCATACACTCTCAGAAAAAAAAGAGTCATTAATCTGTACCTTTCCTTGTTGTTGGGTGGCACACTTGTCTTTTCTACACTTAATATGTATACAACTTTGACCTGGAAATGTGGATATAGCGCACCTTTTAAAAAAAAAAAAAAAAAACAAAAAAAAAAAGGTACATAATTGTCATTACCTTTTAGAGTAAAGCTTTAAAGGTACACTGCATGCACCTTTCTATGTAAATGATACATACTAAAGCCACAACAAAAGATGTATCTTTTAGGGTACAGCCCCAGCATCAGGGAAAGGTACAGTTTAGTAGGCTACCCCTTTTTTTTTTTTTTTTTTTTTTATCCGAGAGTGCATTTTAGTCTTTTCTCTGCTCTAACACACCTCTAGAACCTAGTCATTGACTGATGAGCTAGATTTGGGGTATGTGTTGATTATTATCTTTGATACATAAGCAGTTATGAAAGATTGAAATGGTATTCTTACCCTATATTAATACCACATCTAGATTTAAGTCAGAGAGGAACATCAGAGTTTCTGAAATGTCTTTTCAGCTATTGTGGTTTCGTGCAAGACGTCAAGTGTAATATTGACCTGAAAGCATGTATATACAGTCAGGTCCATAAGTATTTGGACAGTGACACAATTTTCGTAATTTTGCCTCTGTACACCACCACAGTGGATTTGAAATGAAGCAATCAAGATGTGTGAGCTTCTTAAGGCAAATGATCTTAAATGTCAGATGACCTCAATGCAATTGAGCATGCTTTTCACTTACTGAAAATAAAGCTGAAGGCAGAAAGACCCACAAACAGGCAGCAACTGAAGGTGGCTGCAGTAAAGGCCTGGCAAAGCATCTGAAGGGAGGAAACTCAGCACTTGGTGATGGTGATGGTGACTGCAAATGATTTGCATCCACATATTAAAAATAATCCTAATATTTATTATGATGTTAGTTTGTCCAATTTCTTTTGAGCCTGTGAAAATGGAAGGACTCTGGAAAAAAAGGCTGTAATCCCTAAATGGTTAATGCAATATTTTTGTTGAACCCCGTGAATTAAAGCTGAAAGTCTACACTTCAGTTACATTTGATTGCTTCAGTTCATATAGAAATTTTATAGGACTGTATAGGAATCAGAACTGACTTAAAATATATACTTTTTTAGCCCATAAAAACATATATATAACTCAGGCAGTTTGAAGAAGGAAATGGTGAGGATAGGAGTGAATCCTGATTGGCCAAATGGTACACACACCCTACATCTGGGTATACAGAGGATCAGTAAAGGTACTAAATATACAGTACTGTGCAAAATTTTTAGGCAGATTCAAAGAAATGCTGTAGAGCAAAGATGCCTTCAAAATAATGAAATTAAATGTTTCTACATTAAAAGAAAATACTGTAAAGAGCAGTAAACAGTAGTAAATGAAACAATGTCAATATTTGGTGTGACAAAAAAAATAAAAACAGTAGTCTCCGGTACAATTTGTGCAGTTTTATAAGGAAATGAGTTGGTAAGTTTTATTGAGCATCTTGCAGATCCAGCCATAGTTCTTCTGGAGACTTTGACTTTCGCACCTGCTTCTTATTTTTGCAGCAAAACCCAGCAGCCTTCATTGTGTTTTTTGTCTGAAAAGTGGTCTCTTACATAATATGTTGCTTTTTTAATGACATACAAACATTTTCCTGTAAAATTTTGTGCTAGAAAACTAATGTTTGGGAATCTAAAATGTTTTTTGTACTGACTTGATAATGTAGAAGTCATAAAATAAAAAATCTATAACAAAGTTTGTGCAAAAAAAAAAAATAGGGTGCCTAAAACTTTTGCACAGTACTGTGTATATATACTGTTTTTACTGTGTTCAGGAAATCAGCAGCAACGCTGTCTTCGTGGAGGGAACCACAGGCACTACTGATATCTGCCAGGGCCAGCTGGGTGAGTCGCTGCACAAGTTTCTTGAGAGAAACCTAAGTCTAATGGGATAAGGCTTGGTCACATCTTAGGAAGGAAAAGATCACTGAAGAATGGCCTGTGGGCATGAGCACAATCAGAAAGACATCTGCCCTGGCAAGAATCTCATATCTAGTCTTCCTCTTCTCATGCAGATTTTCTCTCATCCTTTCTCTCGCTGCCGTTCTCATTTCTTTCTCTCCTCATCTTTGCTTGATCCCCGTTATAATGTTTAATATCCTATTCCCGTTCTCCCCCTTGAGCTGTGAGGCTTATGCAGGTCTCCAGCTCCTTCTGAAGACGCCCCACTGAGAGCTGTAAAACAGAGCCGCCTCAGGGCCTTCACATCAAAACTAGAAAGGAAGGGGAGGCAGGGAGGAATGGTTTGGCATGCATATGCTCCCTTCCCTCCTCCCTTCTCAACTTTAACAATTATTTTGCCCTCTTTTTTTCTTTCTTTCACTCACTCATCCCCCACTCGCTCATTCAGTCTGGTTTTGATTGCTGGTAAACATGCAAGCTCAGAAAATCCTGCAGAATATTTGCAACTTTCCTCCCTTTAAACACTGAGAGCTGAGATATGATGAGGAGGTTGTTGTTGTTGGTCAAAGTGTCCACTACGGTGTGTACTACTGGTTTTCAGAAGTACACAGCACACAACCAGCCTGTTTCTCTTCACCTCAACTATGACTAAAGCACTCATCCTCAAATGCTTAAATATAAATCTGTGATTGCTTTCTAATTAGGTTAATGATTAAGTCATATTTCCCCAGAATTTCCCTTTTTTGTGTAAAGTGGAGCTAAACCAGGATAAAACTTGTCTGTATTGTCTTGATGTATTTGTACATATTATACAAATACATAGTAGAAGTAGAATGTGCAGCTGATTTCTTTCTAGCCAACACAGTACATTCACGGAGCATATCACTGCCAGATGTGTCAGTATGATTATACAGGTTGAAACACCCCCTAGATTTGTTGTCCATTTGGGATCATTTATTTGAGCCCACTGCTATGACGCATCTATAACTCATAATTAAGAGTTATTAAGAAGACGCACGTGAAATACAATCGCAGGTAAGTGTAAGAAACATGAACAAATGAATGGAGGAAAAACTAGAAGTAAATAGACTAAGCATTTATTCCAGTCAAAGTACAAATTGAACAATGAAAGAACCATAACTTTTGTGCACCTTGGTTTGAACGAAACAGCTGGCAAACTGCGAGCATAGCTTTTTGTTCACGATGCTTGCTATTTGAAAGCAGATTAGGAAGCATGCATGGTTTCATAATAGTAGTACAGAATTACAGATAGGTATGTGATAGTACTGTAATTGGGTAGATTCATGCATGTAGAATGGTGTCATTATATTTAGTTTTGCTTGAGAATCTTGGACGATGGTATGTCAATCATATATGCTCATTAGGATATAAGGTCACACCCAGACAGTTCTAAAATCCTTCTGATGCCATATGGCACATCATCATATACAACAGACTATTGTAATTGTGAATATATTGTGCGTGTGCAAAATGTTCAGACAAAATGAAAAGGCATTTTTGGGTAAAAGTGAAAAACGAGAGTTGAGTAATGATTCTGGGTTTGGGTCTGGAGGAAGCATGGTGTTATTCACTTAAATTGTTGACCATCTCTAAACCCTTCTAGGCAGATGAACATCTGTTTACTGTTACACAGGAATGTTAATGTGTATGCGTGTGTGTGTGTGTGTGTGTGTGTGTGTGTGTGTGTGTGTGTGTGTGTGTGTGTGCAAATGTGCATGGATCACAGACTTGGTTATCTGTGTTTTGAACCAATACTAATATGTAAATTCTGATTTTTTTTTGTTCTTAATAATGTTTACTTCCCCTCCCTACATGTGTTCTTTAGGTAACTGCTGGTTGCTCGCTGCTCTCTCCTGTCTCACTATGCACCCTACTCTGTTTGAGAAAGTGGTCCCATCAGGACAAACCATGGATGCATCCTATGCTGGAATCTTCCGCTTCAGGGTAAAACAGATGAATGCCAGTTACTGACTGGAAATTCACTGATGAGACAAGTCAAGTACACGTTCTTAAATTCAGGAGATGCTGTTTATTAGCATATCAATATGCAGGGAGAAGATTAATGAATGGAATCGTAGACTGCGAGGGTGTCAGGGGTCATGCATTTACATAAAAGATCTCATTTATGAGCTGGAGTGAGGATCGAGGTTAATTTTTCATGTGTGTGAGAGAGATTTAGACAGGGGTGCTAATAAGCATTATCTAGCCCTTCGTCCTCAGGGGTGTTGTGGGGATTGTTCCAGACACCCCTTCACTCCCCCCAAACATCCCATCTCATGCTGACACACATCCCCCTACCCCCATCAACACACCTCCCACACATGCTATCATTATTCATTCAAGAGCAACCTTCAGTATGGTATCATTGTGTTATTCCTGTGTTTGGCACAAGCCTTGAGCTTCCATCCAGGTGGTTAAGACTTTTTGACATGTGTTCTTAAATAAGTGCCTTAGGGGAAGGTGAGGGAAACCTTCCTGAAACCGTAAAAGTGCAGTACTGTGCAAAAGTTTTAGGCACATACAAAGAAATGCTGTAGAACAAAGATGCCTTCAATATAAAGAGAAAAAACCCCATAAAGAGCAGTAAACAGTAGTAAATGAACAAAGTCAATATTTGGTGTGACCAAAAAACAAAAATAAAAATAAAAATAGTAGACTCCAGTACAATTTGTGCAGTTTTATAAGGAAATGAGCTGGTAAGTTTTATTGCATAAAAGTTTTTTCTGCATCTTGCAGAACCAGCCACAGTTCTTCTGGAGACTTTGACTTTCACACTTGCTTTTTATTTTTGCAGCAAAATCGAGCAGCCTTCATTGTGTTTTTTGTCTGAAAAGTGTCTCTTACGTAATATGCAGCTATGTAATATGTTTGGGAATCTAAAATGTTTTTTGTACTGACTTGATAATATAGAAGTCATAAAATTAAAAAATCTATAACAAAGTTTGTACTAAAAAAAAAAAAAAATAGGGTGCCTAAAACTTTACTGTACATTCAGCTTTCCTTTCCTGCAGCCACATGAACAGACCTCCTAAATAATATGTTTGCTTTGACTGAGCTGCCTGTTGCAATAAGTAAACAAGTAAATCCCTTTAAATAAGATATCTAAAGGGATTAAATTAATACTTTGTGGAAAGCGTGCATTTACACAATTTGTCACTTACCCCAAATATTGTATAATATAATATTACCGCATATTATATATAAATATATAAATATAATATTACCGCAGCCAAGATATATTCAGTGTCTGACACTTGCTTGTTTACTTTTATACTGGAGCTATGAGGATAATGTAGATCAGGGGTTGTCATACTTTTTGCAGGCAGGGACCCCTTCAAGTTAACATTAATTATAAAACTACTTGTGTTTGAGTTATTAACGTTTGGATTAAACCCATTCAAATGGTCAGTGTTCTTTTTTTCCCGTAACTGTAACAAAACTTAAAAATTCACATACCCTTGGCTATGCTATCCCCAGACCACACTTTGAGACCCATGGATGTAGTTAAGTAATAGAAATCGATCTGACCCCAAATCTTAAATATTTATGTACATGCCTCCAATTATGTATGTGTAAGTTTCAATGGTGTAAGTCCTACATGGAAAAATGGAACTACAACTATGTGCTATAGTTTGCATTACCTTAGGACAAAATTAATGTGTGTGTTTATTTTATTATTATTATTATATCTACAGTAAAGATAGTGTTAGGTTACTTTACCACAAACATTTTCTCCCTTTCTTGTAATTTGAATGTGATGTGAATATTCTGTAATAACATGTGCCCTTTGCCTTATAACTCTTTCAAGTCATGGTGAAATGTCTTTTCTGTTTATTTTTGTTTTGTTGTTTTGGATTGTTGTCCTTGCAAGACATATCATTTTTAACATCTGAATTATTATTACTTTTGTAGTGAAGTGGGAATCCAAAACATGAAAATATCCAGGAACTGTTTATTTATTAGATAATTCAGGAACTCTTCAAAATCATACATGAGGTGAAAAACAGCCTTTGTAGTAGCTTAGTTATGTCTAAAGTCTTCGTGATAATTTGGGTTTAAACATGTTGACATCTTGATAAAGAAAGTTTCAGGCATATACCACAGTGTTGTTGAATTCTTCAATCTGGTCAGAAGGTGTTGAGCTCTATATATATATATATATATATATATATTTTTTTTAGAATAGCAGCTCTGACAATAGTGATGGGTGCAAGGTAAATCACAGGATTATATTCATGCACTCATTCTATGTCACCATATGTTATCTTGTCTATAGTAACAGCTTGTTCACAGGGACAACTTACAAAATGTGCTGTTATTTAACAAAGCAAAACTTATAATTATTGATACATTGATGTTTTCTGTTGGGAGACATTTCTTTAACATTTATGGAAGGATTCTCTAGTGTCAGTGTCAGTTTACCACCACAGGAAATTTTGCTATGGTATAAGAGGAATGAAAAACCTTAGGGCATGTTCCAAATGGAAAAGAATCAGCTTTGGTGCAGTAATAATAATAATACTGTTTCGCATCATGCCACAATACACAACCACATCGTTGATTATTTTCCTGTGACAGCATTCCCTCAAGTGTTTTATTCCTTACTTAGCAATCATGGATGCATTCTACAGGTAAACTGCAGGCAATCTTTGGACATAACAGTTAAACTTAAAAGCATAGTTGAGCCCATGGTGGGTCATTAAGTTCAGTGAGGAAATGCAGTGGAGACATGGGTGCCTCTTATTATATAAGTGGTTTTCTGGTGAGAGGGAGAGAGAGATAAAAGAAGGGTAAAAGAAGGTGCAAGTATGTTGTTTATGGTATTATGGTATGATGATTTGTGTGGTGTGATGGTATGATGTAGCAACTGCCCAAGGGCATGAATGCACAGATGCACAGTGGCTATGTGCATAGCCAGCTATATTCATACCTGTCAACAGGTCAGCACAAGCCAAGTAATTCTGTTGAAGTTTAAGTGACAACCTCCTCTGACCCGTTCAGGAAGCTGGTGTATGGAGTGCTGACAACTACAAAGAGTTTTCAAAGAAGGATGACATTAAATATGGTATAACGCTGCACCAGGAAATGTTAAAAAATAAATAAATAAATAAAGACTGCTAGAATATTAAAGACTGTTATAGAACATAGAACTAAGTTTTCTCTTATTGTAACCTGTTTAAAAAGTAGGCCACCCTGTTTTAAAAGTCTTGTAGCATATTGCAGTTCGCACAGTACTGTATGTATGTGTATATATATATATATACAGGTGCATCTCAGAAAATTTGAATATTGTTGAAAAGTTCATTTATTTCTGTAATTTAATTCAAAAAGTGGAACTTTCATATATTCTAGATTCATTACACATAAAGTGAAATATTTCAAATATTTCATATTAGCCCGTCTGGTCCAATCCCACAGAAGAGCTAACATAAATTGCTGAAAAAGTTAATGCTGGCGGTAACGAATCAATCATTACTAGCATTATTCTTTTCCACCAGAATAATGTAATGGATCAACTTTAAACATGAAAAACGAAATAGAAGCGCACGCCTGGATTCGAAGCACCTTTTTAAAGGAGACGAGTTTTAAAGCGTTCCCGCATTATCAACCAGAATGTGTAGTAACTCGGATGAATCTGCAACGTTTAAAAATATTCTCCACCAGTTACAATTTATGTAACGAATTAAAAGATGTTTAACACGTTTAAATGTATTCTCCAATTTATATAAGGAATTAGCTCGAATGGCGTGAAATATATCTATATATCTAATCAACGCGTGTTGTGACCAGTTATAAATATACATCAGCCATTAAAGAGAATTCGTGTATGTGCACATATACATATAGATAATTAACTACAACGGATTATAATTAATTATGACTATGTATGTGGTCTAGATCAGCTTTTAGGATTAGCTGTAGTCTAGTTTGGTATTATGAACTCTAAAGAGGGAGTTTATCCTTCGGGCCAGGAAGGAAATCTCTGTTTCCAGAGCGTGTAGCCGAGATCTTGCAGCGTTTAATTGACTCATCACGTGACCAAAAACAGAGAAAATCAAACGTGGGATAATAGATTGTAATAACTAGATGTAACTATGAATACACACGACTAACTCTAAGCAAAACATACATATGTACATCTATATACAAGGAAAGAAAAGGTATAGAGAGAAAGTAATGAAATAAAAGGGAATGGCAGACAAAAACACAACTAATTAGCCTTTTTCAAAACCAGCAACGAACATAAATCTCCTGTAAACAGGGGTACAATCTTAAACGCAGATATAGATCCATTAACTATACTTGCATGGCTACGGTTTGAAAGTTCGCGCGAGGTCGTGTAGAGTTCGCTGGTTCGTCGTGCTGTTTGAAAAGGCGTGGGCCATGAGGTGGTTGCATCTTTTGTCCGGGAGAGAGAGATCCTGGCTTCCTCTTCCCGGGGCACGTGACCCCGGGGGAGAGAAACCGGAAGGAGTGTAGAAGTGAAGTTGAAATGAAGAAGAGTAAGTGTGCTGGAAGAGAGACTGAAAAGAGTTTCAAAGCATTGTGTTGTTTTAAAGACAACACCAAAGCACACGCCTCTTTGGGCTATTGGCTATCAGGAAGTTGGATTTGTTGGAGGGGTTGAACTCTCTTTGTCTGGTCTCAGACCCGAATTTGCATGTCCAGGGAGGAGCCGGTTTAAACCGTATTATGTGTGAAATTAAGAAAAAGCATGAAATAATGTATCCCATTGCAATATGATATACATAATCAATCAGGGTATCGTAAGACGATTAACCACATACCAAATTCGATGGACTTATAAAGAATATTACAAGTAAAACATTTAAAATCATATCCTAAGTTAAGCTATCTAAAATCGTTATAGTTAGGCTACATAAACACACAATATATGCAAACACGAAAACATCACACTATTTGGACATCAAATAATTACATATGATTACATGTTACATTGAAAAGAGATTCTCCCATTGTGTGTATGTGTGTGTGTGTGTGTGTGTGTGTGTGTGTGTGTGTGTGTGTCTGTCTGTCTGAAGAGGGGGGGTCATGTCGCATTCCGATGGCATCTGGTGAAGACCGGAGGGGGGTTACCGATAAGGATTCAAGGCTCAAAGACACAGAGAAACTTTTATTTTGCTAGATCTAGGCTGATTCAGAAATCAGTTTGATGCGTTCAGACGTTACATGGCTATGATAAAAAGTTGTCAGAACACACACTGCATCGCATGGGAAGAAGTGTGATGCTCTGGGCAATGTTCTGCTGGGAAATCTTGGCTTCTGGCATTCATGAAGATGTTACTTTGACAGATATCACCTACCTAAACATTGTTGCAGACCAAGACCAAGTGCAGTGGCCTCTTTCAGCAGGAATTGTTCAGGAATGGTTTGAGGAACATGACAAAGGTGTTCTTGGCTTCCAAATACCTCTCAATCCGCTCGAGCATCTGTGGGATGTGCTATACAAACAAGTCTGATCCATGGACGCCCCACCTTGCAACTTACAGGACTTAAAGGCTCTGCTGCTAACATCTTGGTGCCACATACCACAGCACACCTTCAGAGGTCTTGTGGAGTCCATGCCTCGATGGGTCAGAGCTGTTTTGGCAGCACAAGAGGAACCTACAATATTAAGCAGATGGTATTAATGTTATGGCTGATCGGTGTGTATGTACGTAATTGTTGATGTAAGGAGCATTTTTGGAAGGAGTTTCCAGTATCAGTGCGTTGTAGCCATCAGAGACAAGTCTTGTTTACATGGCATTTTTTATTTCATTAACTTCAAGATAAAGAAAAAAGAGCTAAAGTTGTTATAATGCTAATGATAACAGGAACTCATTTCATGTATGTTCCACAACATTAAAAGGAACAATAAAAGGATAAAAAGTCTGACATGTCATGCTTCAATAAATATATGCTTCAATAAATTACTGTGGTATAAGAGGAATAATATATGGCAGGGCATGCTGTAGGAACAATAGCGTGGTAGGAAATGGGCCAATCAAGAAATCAATAAATTTCTAACAAAAATTTAAGAGTATCTAGGTCCTGTTTAGTTTCACTGAAGTTACTAAATAATTTATTGTAGTTACTAAATTATATGCGCTTAGATGGTTGACTGAACAATCTTCACATTCCCTGTGTGATTTCCCTCTGGTTTCTCCCATCTCCTAAAAACATGCTGGTAATTGAACTGGCAAATTTCCCTCATGCGTGAATTAGCATGCAAATGTGTATGTATGTGTGTGATGTCCTGTGATGGATTGGCATCCCTTCCAGGCTGTATTTCCACCTTCCGCCCTATGTTCCCGGGATGGGCTCCAGATCAACTGTGATTCTGATCGGCTGATCCAAGCAAAATGATTTCAAGAGAAAACCAGTTAAGCCTATGTATAAAAGACTTAGCCAGTGCTAGTATGAATAGGAAGATAAATGCACTATGTAGCCTGATTAGATTGATCAAGAACTCAACCAGTTGCAATTAGATTTGATTGTATTATATTGCAATTAAATATGGTCACACAGTTTGCAATGCACCTATACCAGTTCCTTACTATCAGTATTTAATGAGTCTATTGTTGTCTTAACCACAAATGCTAAAATAGAGGGTGTTCAAAAACAGTGTATCATCCCAGGTCTAATTAAAGTCATTGTCAGATACTAGAAATAGAATTAGTCCTGCTATTAACCCAATTATCTGAAGTGACTCTCTCTCTCTCGCTCTCTCTCTCTCTCTCTTTCTCAGTTCTGGCAGTATGGTGAGTGGGTGGAGGTGGTGGTGGATGACAGGTTGCCCGTGCGAGGAGGCCGTCTGCTCTTCAGCTACTCACGCACTAAGAACGAGTTCTGGAGCGCCCTGGTGGAGAAGGCTTACGCCAAGTCAGTGGCAGCATATGTGTCTATGACTGTGTGCGAGCGTGTGGGATAGAAGAGCATCAGTGACACAGCTTCCTGCCGCTCTTAGGCCGCTTTTACAGTGTAATTGCGTGTAAACAAATGACTGTTGACATCCTACTCGGTATCCATGCGTCAGTAGAGTCCTGATGAAGAGCAGACAGATTCAAAATGTGTTCTGAACCAATTCAATACATGGTTCATGTATGTAGATTGCAGTGCTCATCTTCGTATAATGGGAAGTGTGTAAAATACAGTATCTCACAAAAGTGAGTACACCCCTCACATTTTTGTAAATATTTTATTATGTCTTTTCATGGGACAACACTGAAGAAATGACACTTTGCTACAATGTAAAGTAGTGAGTGTACAGCTAACAGTGTAAATTTGTTGTCCCCTCAAAATAACTCAACACACAGCCGTTAATGTCTAAACCGCTGGCAACAAAGGTGAGTACACCCCTAAGAGAAAATGTCCAAATTGGGCCCAATTAGCAATTTTCCCTCCCCGGTGTCATGTGACTCGTTAGTGTTACAAGGTCTCACGTGTGAATGGGGAGCAGGTGTGTTAAGTTTGGTGTTATCGCTCTCACACTCTCTCATACTGGTCACTGGAAGTTCAACATGGCACCTCATGGCAAAGAACTCTCTTCTTCTTCTTCTTCTTTTCCTTTCGACTGTTCCCTTCAGGGGTCGCCACAGCGAATCATCTGCCTCCATCTAGCCCTATCCCCTGCATCCTCTTCTCTCAGACCGACTACCTTCATGTCCTCCTTCACTACATCCATAAACCTCCTCTTTGGTCTTCCTCTTGGCCTCCTGCCTGGCAGCTCTAACCTCAGCATCCTTTTACCGATATATTCACTCTCCCTCCTCTGAACATGTCCAAACCATCTCAACCTGACCTCTCTAACTTTGTCTCCAAAACATCTCACATGTGCTGTCCCCCTGATGTACTCATTTCTGATCCTATCCATCCTCGTCACTCCCAAAGAGAACCTCAACATCTTCAGCTCTGCTACCTCTAACTCTTCCTCCTGTCTTTTCCTCAGTGCAACTGTCTCCAAACCATACAACATCGCTGGTCTCACTACTGTCCTGTACACCTTTCCTTTCATTCTTGCTGGTACTCTTTTATCACACAACAGACCTGACACTTTTCTCCACCCATTCCGACCTGCCTGCACACGCTTCTTCACCTCTTTTCCACACTCCCCGTTGCTCTGGACTGTTGACCCTAAGTACTTAAAATCCTGCACCTTCTTTATCTCTTATCCCTGTAACCTCACTGTTCCATTTGGATCCCTCTCATTCACACACATGTATTCTGTCTTGCTGCAACTAACCTTCATTCCTCTTCTCTCCAGAGCAAACCTCCACCTCTCTAGAGTTTCCTCCACCTGCTCCCTGCTCTTACTACAGATCACAATGTCATCTGCAAACATCATAGTCCATGGAGATTCCTGTCTGACCTCATCTGTCAGCCTGTCCATCACCACCGCAAACAAGTAGGGGCTCAGAGCCGATCCTGGATGCAGTCCCACCTTCACCGTGAGCTCCTCTGTCACACCTACCGCACACCTTACCACTGTACTACTGCTCTCATACATATCCTGCACCACTCTACCATATTTCTCTGCCACTCCAGACCTCCTCATACAATACCACAGCTCATCTCTTGGCACCCTGTCATACGCTTTCTCTAAATCTACAAAGACACAATGCAGCTCTTTCTGACCCTCTCTGTACTTCTCCATCAACATTCTCAAAGCAAATATTGCATCTGTAGTGCTCTTTCTTGGCATGAAACCATACTGCTGCTCACAAATGCTCACTTCTCCCCTTAGCCTTGCTTCCACTACTCTTTCCCACAACTTCATTGTATGGCTCATCAGCTTAATACCTCTGTAGATTCCACACCTATGCAAATCTCCCTTGTTCTTAAAAATCGGCACCAAAACACTTCTCCTCCATTCCTCAGGCATCCTCTCACTCTCTAAGACTTCGTTGAACAACCTAGTTAAAAAGTCTACTGCCATCTCTCCTAGACACTTCCATACCTCCACTGGTATGTCATCAGGACCAACCGCCTTTCCTCTCTTCATCCTCTTCAAAGCTCTCCTAACTTCACCCTTGCTAATCCTTTCTACTTCCTGCTCAACAATATTTGCCTCTACTTCTCTTCTCTCTCTGTCATTTTCCTCATTCATCAGTTCCTCAAAGTACTCCTTCCATCTTTCCCTCACCCTCCTGTCACCTGTCAACACATTTCCATCTCTATCTTTAATCACTCTAACCTGCTGCACATCCTTACCATCTCTATCCCTCTGCCTCGCCAACCGATACAAATCCCTCTCACCTTCCTATCTAACCTTGCATACATGTCCTCATAAGCTTTCTGTTTGGCCTTTGCCACCTCTATCTTAACTTCACACTGCATCTCCCTATATTCCTGTCTACTTTCCTCCGTCCTCTCACTGTCCCACTTCTTCCTAGCTAACCTCTTCTCCTGAACTTCCTCATTCCACCACCAAGTCTCCTTGTCTTCTTTCCTCCTTCCAGATGACACACCTAGCACCTTCCTACCTGTCTCCCTGATCACTTTGGCTGTAGTAGTCCAGTCATCTGGAAGCACCTCCTGACCACCTAAAGCCTGTCTCAACTCCTCCCTGAAAACCGCACAGCACTCTTCCTTTTCCAACTTCCACCACTTTGTCTTCTGCTCTGCCTTTGCTCTCTTCATCTTCCTCACCACCAGAGTCATCTTACACACCACCATCCTATGCTGTCTAGCTACACTCTCTCCTACCACTACTTTGCAATCGCTAATCTCCATCAGATTACATTGTCTACATAAGATATAGTCCACCTGTGTGCTCCTGCCTCTTCTGAAAGTACATGTTCACCATAGCCATCTCCATACTTTTAGCAAAGTCTACCAACGTCTGTCCTTCTGGGTTCCTTACCTGAAGACCAAATCTGCCCATCACTTCCTCATCCCCACTATTCCCTTCACTAACATGTCCATTAAAGTCTGAACCTGTCACCACTCTCTTACATCTGGGAACACTCTGCATCACTTCCTCAAGTTCGCTCCAGAATCTGTCTTTCTCCTCTTGCTCACAACCTACTTGTGGAGAGTAAGCACTAACAACATTCAACATCACACCTTCAATTTCCAGCTTCAGACTCATCAACCTATCTGACACTCTCTTTACCTCCAGAACATTCTTCACAAACTCCTCCTTCAGGATCACTCTTACTCCATTTCTCTTCCTGTCCACCCCATGATAAAACAGTTTAAACCCTGCTCCAATGCTTCCAGCCTTGCTCCCTTTCCACCTGGTCTCCTGGACACACAGAATGTCGACTTTCCTCCTCTGCATCATATCTACCAGCTCTCTGCCTTTACCTGTCATCGTACCAACATTCAAAGTCCCTACTTTCAGTCCTAAACTCCCGCCTTTCCTCTTCTCTCTCTGTCTATGGACATGCCTTCCTCCTCTAACACACCTTCCTCCTCTCCTTCTTCGACCAACAGTAGCCCAATTTCCACCAGTGCCCTGTAGGTCAACGGCACTGATGGCGGTCGTTGTTAACCCGGGCCCCGACCGATCCGGTATGGAAGTCATGTTAGTGATTCGCATATTGAATTTGGCAAAAGTTTTATGTCGGATGCCCTTCCTGACACAACCCTCTCTATTTATCCGGGCTTGGGACCGGCACAAAAAGTACACTGGCTTGTGACCTCCTGTGGCTAGATTTGGCAAAGAACTCTCTGAGGATCTGAAAAAAAGAATTGTTGCTCTACATAAAGTTGGCCTAGGCTAGGTTTAACAGGTTCCACTCAGAACAGGCCTGGCCATGGTCGACCAAAGAAGTTGAGTGCACGTGCTCAGCATCATATCCAGAGGTTGGCTTTGCAGAATAGACGTATGAGTGCTGCCAGCATTGCTGCAGAGGTTGAAGGGGTGGGGGGTCAGCTTGTCAGTGCTCAGACCATACGCCGCACACTGCATCAAATAGGTCTGCATGACTGTCGTCCCAGAAGGAAGCCTCTTCTAAAGATGATGCACAAGAAAGCCTGCAAACAGTTTGCTGAAGACAAGCAGACTAAGGACATGGATTACTGGAACCATGTCCTGTGGTCTGATGAGACCAAGATAAACTTATTTGGTTCAGATGGTGTCAAGCGTGTGTGGCGGCAACCAGGTGAGGAGTACAAAGACAAGTGTGTCTTGCTTACAGTCAAGCATGGTGGTGGAAGTGTCATGGTCTGGGGCTGCATGAGTGCTGCCAGCACTGGGGAGCTACAGTTCATTGAGGGAACCATGAATGACAACATGTACTGTGACATACTGAAGCAGAGCATGATCCCCTCCCTTCAGAAACTGGGCCGCAGGGCAGTATTCCAACATGATAACGAACCCAAACACACCTCCAAGATGACCACTGCCTTGCTACAGAAGCTGAGGGTAAAGGTGATGGACTGGCCAAGCATGTCTCCAGACCTAAACCCTATTGAGCATCTGTGGGGCTTCCTCAAATGGAAGGTGGAGGAGCACAAGGTCTCTAACATCCACAAGCTCTGTGATGTGGTCATGGAGGAGTGGAAGAGGACTCCAGTGGCAACCTGTGAAGCTCTGGTGAACTCCATGCCCAACAGGGTTAAGGCAGTGCTGGAAAATAATGGTGGCCACACAAAATATTGACACTTTGGGCCCAATTTGGACATTTTCACTTAGGGGTGTACTCACTTTTGTTGCCAGTTTAGACATTAATGGCTGTGTGTTGAGTTATTTTGAGGGGACAGCAAATTTACACTGTTATACAAGCTGTACACTCACTACTTTACATTGTAGCAAAGTATCATTTCTTCAGTATTGTCCCATGAAAAGATATAATAAAATATTTACAAAAATGTGAGGGGTGTACTCACTTTTGTGAGATACTGTATGTGCAAACAATATATGGGAACCAATTGGCAACATAAGCACAGGACAATTGACAGTTCTGACCTCATTTGACAGGTTCTGATGAAGAAAACTACTTTTTATATACAAAAACTGCAGCTTTTATTTATTTTCTTTTTTTTTTAAAGCCAAAATATTAGGGTTAGATTTATGTGTAGCATAGCATTAACTAGCTGCATTAATAATCATTTGTGTCTTGGAATGTGCTCACATGGATAGTAAGAGAAATGTGTATGTGTATATGTGTGTGTAGATTGATTGGCTCCTACAGCAGTCTAAAGGGAGGCAATATTTCTGAGGGGATGGAGGACTTCACGGGTGGCATTGCCTACACTCGTCCTGTTTCCTCACGCACTCCTCCCGTCCTGTGGAGGACTCTGACTGCGGCGCTGTCCAGAGGCAGCCTACTCAGCTGCTTCATACAGGTATATACACACACACACACACACACACACACACACACACACACAGGTTCCATTTTCCCTACTGAAAAAAAAATAGAAGCCATCACAAATTCTAATGGTTTCCACTACAAATACCATTACAAACCATCAGATAACCATTAAAACCATTACCGTTACCATTATTGGTCCTTAATGATATCCACTAGACATAACAAGCCACCAAGAGAAGGCAACAAATTACCAGTAGAGAACCACAGGGATCATTACAGTTTCTATTAAAACCAATACAATTCTCATTGTAACCATTTACACCATTAGAAATTCTATGAGGGTTTCTGTTGGGTTTTTTCTTTTCAGCAGGGTTGGTTCCTCAGGTCTGGTTCCTCTCAAGGTTTCTTCCTCATGTCATCTCAGGGAGTTTTTCCCTGCTAGGCTTTGACTTGCTTCATTAGGGATAAACCCAGTGGTTAAGACGTTGGGCTACTGATTGGAAGGTTGTGAGTTCAAATCCCAGCACTGCCAAGCTGCCACTGTTGGGCCCTTGAGCAAGGCCCTTAACCCTCAACTGCTCAGATGTATAAATGAAATAAATGTAAGTCGCTCTGGATAAGGGCGTCTGCCAAATGCCGTAAATGTAAATGTAGGGATCTAAATCTACATCCGGGTTTCTGTAAATCTGCTGTGTCTAATTTCTAACAGTTAGCTACATCAGCCTTGGCGCTTCAATACAAAACTAAAAAGAACATTTCAGACACTGACCATGTTGTGCTGATCAACTACATGGAGAAAAATTGTGTAAATCTTGTTTATGTGACATTTTCACGATCTGTGCAGTATGTTCCTTTGCTACATGCTTCATAACATAGCAGATGACAGCTGGATTTCTAATTAATCATAATTGCTAAGAAATATTGAAAGCCAGATTGCTTTCACATTTTAAGTTTTACATTGAGTCATACCAGATGTTTGGTTTGAATACACAGCACATCTCATTTGTGCAAGTTATACAGTATAGCCATAATCCTTTCCTTTCCAACTTTTCCCTTTGAAACCTTTTCAGAGGAGTGGTTTGGTACCTGTGAAGTGTATGCTTGGTGTGCTAGACTTTCAGAGGTAAAAAGAGGTTTTTCCTCACACGCATCTGCTCTAATAAGTTGTATTTGTTTTGAACAACTGGAATGTCAACTTGATTGTATTCATATAGCATAGTGGCGTAGTGGTTAGCATGTTTGCCTTGCACTTCTGGGGTTGGGGGTTAGAATCCCGCCACCGCCCTGTGTGCATGGAGCTTGCATGTTCTCCCTGTGCTTTGGGGGTTTCCTCCAGGCACTCTGGTTTCCTCCCCCCATCCAAAGACATGCGTTGTAGGCTGATTGGGATTTCCCAATTGTCTGTAGTGTGCCATTGTTCTCTGCGATGGGTTGGCACCCCGCCAAGGGTGTCCTGCCTTGTGCCCCGAGTTCCCTAGGGGAGGCTCCTGGCTCCCTCATGACCCTGTTATAGGATAGGTGGTATAGAAAATGGATGGATGAGGACTTCAGTGGCATCCATGAGTTTAAACAACTTTCATCGACTGGTCTATTTTCACTTTGGTTAACCAAATTACTCACAATGCCTTTTGACTACCTGCTACAGATGGCAGTTTTAATGAGCCCATACTTCATCTCTACCTAAAGAGAGTGATGCAGCAGTGCTTTCGTCTTTTAGTCCTTAGTCCTTAGTTCTCTCCTAAACAGATCAGCTTCCAAAGCTTCAAATCTCATGCTAATACCACCACTGTGATTGCTAACTAGCCGAGCCGAGTCTCATTCTGGAAATTTGAGTCCGGTGTTCGTTATCTTCACTAATTCTATGTAGGAGTTCTCATTAATATGAGATCGAAACACTCCCTTGTCTTAAATTCATATCCTGCCATTTGAGACAATGATTATTGTTGCTTTGTTTGGTTGCTCATTTCTTTGGGTGTTTTTTGTTTTCTGAGTGCAGGCCAAAAGCGTGAAAGAGATCGGCAGTGTAACTCCAGAGGGGCTGGTCAAAGGTCATGCCTATGCCATCACTGCCACAGATAAGGTAAGATATCTAGCTATATACAGTACATATGTATGAGACGCAGCTTTTTAAGATGATACTGTAAGTTACAACTAGTTAGTATGTGTATGTGTGCGTAGGTGCACAAGAAAGCTGAGGAGGTGTTACTGGTGAGACTGAGAAACCCCTGGGGATTTGTGGAGTTCTGTGGACCGTGGAGTGACAAGTGAGAAATGGCTCAGTTTTCATTTTAGCGCTAAAAAATGTGTCCTCCTAAGTGCAGCTAAACTATTGTGTGTGTGTGTGTGTGTGTGTGTTGTGTGTTGTGTGGACAGGTGTAAAGACTGGGATGGCATAGACAGTGCAGAGAAGACCAGAATCAAATTGAACATTGAAGAAGATGGAGAATTTTGGTACATAAACATGGGCGGTACATTTTTTTCCCCCACAAAATGTTATTTATCAAATATGTACATAACAGTGATGAAGGTTTTCAGTTCTGTACAAAATACAAATAATTGTTTTGTCCAGGATATATAACAATAAGAATGTCCTGGTTACTCAATATGTACCGTTTTCTTACTATGAACATTTTAAATGATTCTCAAGTTTTAGACAAACATGTCAACAAAACAAACTACCATAGTCTTTTCATCAGCAAAATCTGTCATGATATAGAAGTAGGCTAGTTGATAGATTATATGAAATGTTTATAATTAGTGGAGTAAATGCATGTTCAGGTCAATATTAAGAATTTTCTTCCATGCAGTTAATCATACATATACTGTACATTGAACCAGCAATATTGCTAATAACTTCCTCATTGCTCAGAACTGTTCATTACAGAAGTGAATATTGTCGATTTGCACAAGTCTAGTAAGACATAAATGCATAAAGAATTCATCAAGTTGTTGTTTATGAGACTTTTTTTTTGGCCGCATCCTATTATTAAGGGATTGCAAGTACCAATTCTGGATTACAGAGCAAAAATATTTGTGGTCTCTGAGTGGGTGGGATGGCATACACTCTCTCCTCTGTCAATAACAGTGTCTCTAGCCAATCGTGTGAGTCTGCGAACTCGTGCATGCAAAAGAGGGCAGATAGCACTTTCCTCCGAGTGTGTTACACTGCCCTGTGATGCAGCATGATCAGTAGTTTGAAAAGCTGGCTGGCTTCACGTGTCTCGGAGGAAGCACGTATTAGCTTTCATCTTCTGCGGAAGAACTGTCATATGATATGGGAGAGCTGGCTGATGTGTGGGAATTGGCACGTGACTAAATTAGGGGGAAAATGGGGGGGGAAAGAAGTGCTAAATATTGATAAGGTTTTTCTTATTGACTCAGAAGGTATTGGTTACATTTCTATAACAGCTCTGACAGTAGTTCTGGCTGCAAGCAAATCACAGTTTTATTTTAATGAGCTTGTTCTAATATGCTACCATTTCTATAGTAACAGCTCATTCACAGGGACTTGTATAATGAGCACTCCACGTAATCTCAGACTAATAATATAATAATACATGGATTTTTTTTAAAGGGTTTAACAAAATATAAACATTGATATGGTGAAACTTTCTGTAAGTAGACATTTATGTAATGTTTATGGAAGCAGTCTCCAGTGTAAGTGCTTTGCTATAACTTTTCTGCTATAACTTAACATTTTCTGCCACAGGAATGTTTAGGGATGTTTAGGGAGTTTTCTCACGAACAAGCTGCATTTTTGTCTCATAAACTAAAAGAGGAAGTGATAGAACAACTGTTTATAGCTGCTGCAATGTAAATGATATAGGAAAATAATCAACTACATACAGCTGATCTACATTGTACATTATTTGCATATAATATTACATTTAGCTGTAGACTCCCACCCATATGTGTGTGTGTGTGTGTGTGTGTGTGTGTGTGTGTGTGTGTGTGTGTGTGGATGGGTGGGTGGGTGGGTGTTTACGTACATAGGATTGGGGTGCAGGACTTTTGCAAGCTGTTTGACACAGTGGAGTTGTGTAGTGTGGATCCTGACTCTGATGCTGGAGAGGAAGGGAATGTCACTGACACCTCCTCCTGGTCCTTGACCTCCCACAAGGGATCCTGGGTGCCCATGTGCTCTGCAGGGGGCAGCCGCAAAAACGCACGTAAGCGTGTGTGTGTGTGTGTGTGTGTGTGGGGGTGTGGGTGTGTGTGTGTGTGTGTGTGTGTGTGTGTGTGTGTGTGTGTGTGTGTGTGTGATGATATTATTTTGAATGTTAACATAGACAGCAAACTAGATTTATGAATTATTGTGTGTAAAATAATAATAATAACAACAACAACAACATCAATAGTTGTTGTTGTTGTTGTTATTATTATTATTATTAATGAATAAACTGAATATACAGTGGGGGAAAAAATGATTTGATCCCCTGCTGATTTTGTACGTTTGCCCACTGACAAAGAAATGATCAGTCTATAATTTTAATGGTAGGTGTATTTTAACAGTGAGAGACAGAATAACAACAAAAAAATCCAGAAAAACACATTTCAAAAAGTTATAAATTGATTTGCATTTTAATGAGGGAAATAAGTATTTGACCCCTTCGACTTAGTACTTGGTGGCAAAACCCTTGTTGACAATCACAGAGGTCAGACGTTTCTTGTAGTTGGCCACCAGGTTTGCACACATCTCAGGAGGGATTTTGTCCCACTCCTCTTTGCAGATCCTCTCCAAGTCATTAAGGCCATTTTCAATGCCCAGGCTGAGGGAAGGAGGTTCTCACCCAAGATTTGACGGTACATGGCCCTGTCCATCGTCCCTTTGATGCGGTGCAGTTGTCCTGTCCCCTTAGCAGAAAAACACCCCCAAAGCATAATGTTCCCGCCTCCATGTTTGACGGTGGGGATGGTGTCCTCCAAACACGGCGAGTTGAGTTGATGCCAAAGAGATCTGACCACACCTGACCACAACACTTTCACCCAGTTCTCCTCTGAATCATTCAGGCAAACTTCAGACGGGCCTGCACATGTGCTTTCTTGAGCAGGGGAACCTTGCGGGTGCTGCAGGATTTCAGTCCTTCACAGCGTAGTGTGTTACCAGTTGTTTTCTTGGTGACTATGGTCCCAGCTGCCTTGAGATCATTAACAAGATCCTCCCGTGTAGTTCTGGGCTGATTCCTCACCATTCTCATGATCATTGAAACTCCACGAGGTGAGATCTTGCATGGAGCCCCAGACCGAGGGAGACTGACAGTTTCTTCCATTTGCGAATAATCGCACCAACTGTTGTCACCTTCTCACCAAGCTGCTTGGCGATGGTCTTGTAGCCCATTCCAGCCTTGTGTAGGTCTACAGTCTTGTCCCTGACATCCTTGGACAGCTCTTTGGGCTTGGCCATGGTGGAGAGTTTGGAATCTGATTGATTGATTGCTTCTGTGGACAGGTGTCTTTTTACAGGTAACAAACAGAGATTAGGAGCACTCCCTTTAAGAGAGTGCTCCTAATCTCAGCTCATTACCTGTGTAAAAGACACCTGGGAGCCAGAAATCTTGCTGATTAATAGGGGATCAAATACTTATTTCCCTCATTAAAATGCAAATCAATTTATAACTTTTTTGAAATGCGTTTTTCTGGATTTTTTTGTTGTTATTCTGTCTCTCACTGTTAAAATACACCTACCATTAAAATTATAGAGTGATCATTTCTTTGTCAGTGGGCAAATGTACAAAATCAGCAGGGGATCAAATACTTTTTTCCCCCACTGTATGAAAATGCATAGAAATTGCAAAAAAATATATATATACATTTAAATGTTTATAATGTGATTATTAAAACACAAATAAACCAAACATATTTTCCTTTCAGTTTCCTGTTTGTTTTCTTCCTAATATTTATTTCCAACAGGAACTTTCTGTAAGAACCCTCAGTTCCACTTGGTTCTGTCGCAGCAGGATTTGGAGGACGTGGAGATCGACGAGGATGATTTGGATGGCGGGGATGATGATGATGGCACTGCAGCTCAGGCAAAGAGCAGTGTGGACAAACAAAAAGAGAAAATGAAGAAATGCACAGTACTGATAGAGCTGCTGCAGAAAAACCGTCGACTGAAAGACAAAGTCAATTTCCTTTATATTGGCTACCACATCTACAAAGTGAGAACCTGATGCACTGTTACACTTTATAGGCTTGCTTAAAGGTGCAATAGTCAATAGTTTACATTTCTTAATAACACAAATATTATGTAGAAATGATTTAAAAAAACAATAGTTTAAGCCATTGTCTCAGAACAAGTGTATTACATAGCTGAAAACAAACCTGCCTTCCTGTCCAATATGTTTGTTTGTATTTGGATTGGCTTCTTGTCAGTCATTTTATAGACATGCCCCCAATGCCCCTTTACCTCCTCATAGATCATTATGAAAAAAAGTTGCATGTACTCTATATAGAGTTGTACTTTGGCTTTCAAACCGAGAAACTCATGAGGCCTATCATTTCTTTCTGTCTCTCTGTCTTTCTCTGTGAACTTCCTGTTTGTCTTTTAGGTGCCTCCTGAGGTGAGTAACACTTCATATATGACTGATCTCTTTTAATTGCATAAGCATGAAACCCAATCCACTCCTCCTTCTATCCCAATAGCTGCAGGACAGCACAGGTTCTTTCAACCAAGCATTTTTTGATGCTAACCCACTGGTGGGCCGCTCTGGACAGTATCGTAACGTGCGGGCTGTGTGGAGGAAGGTGCACTTGGACCCGGGGCACTACATCATTGTGGCGTCCACACAGAGGCCCAACCAGCCCGGGGAGTTTTTCCTCCGCATATACGCCAAGAAAGGCAACACACTGGGGTATGCTGTAGTGTTGTACATACAGTAGCAGTCAGGAGGACTGGCATAAGTAACATTTCATACAATTTTACAAGTTTTTAAGAAGTGAAATGAATGAGAATTTTATGCCTTATCTCATCACAACCTCAAGCTCTTAAATTATACAGTGGGGGAAAAAAGTATTTGATCCCCTGCTGATTTTGTACGTTTGCCCACTGACAAAGAAATTATCAGTCTATGATTTTAATGGTAGGTGTAGTTTAACAGTGAGAGACAGAATAACAACAAAAAAATCCATACAAAACATACAAAATCAGCAGGGGATCAAATACTTTTTTCCCCACTGTAGATGCAGTACTCTTACAAGACCAAAAAGTCAAAATATTAGTGTTGCTCCTTTTGACTTACTTTAGTTTCCCAATAAATTTGGAGCAATTTTCAATTAGCTTTGGTCCATAATAATTCGTTAATCTTTCTTTAAAATTATTATTATTATCTCTTCATAACGTTCATGTCACATGCAATGTAGTTTGCAAACAAATACTTATTTACACTGACATTGTAATTTGTTACATTGCCGGTTTAGTTTTAAATATTGTCTATAAATCAGTCTTTCTAGTTTTTTTAAACTGAATACACTGTAGCCCCTTAAACTCTCAGCTTCCTATTCAGTTTTTCGTATTGATTTTTCAGTAACAGTTCAGTTGTTATATTGAATCTAACAGGGAATGTATGTATTTACAAGAGTGAGGACAAATCTGGGTCCCCTGATGGGTCCTGGGAGTTTAAATGGAGATTTTAAAATGACAGTCATTTCAGTTGTTAAACATCTTCCAATTTGAAAGCCTTTAAAAATAAGTCCTGACTGTAAAGCATTTACACTTCTGTGAAATCTTTAATTACACCCCTTATTGGGCATATTATCTCCATTTCTCTCCCCAATTTGGTCACCGGGCCAATTCTCACTGTCGTACAACAGCTACCAAATGGGGAAAATGAAGACTAACACAGGCTTCTTTCAAGACACATGACGCCAGCCAACCACAAGCTTTTGAACTGCTGCTCAGAGGAAAGCGCTGTCTGCCCTCTTCCGCATGCATATATGACTGTGATTGGCTAGTGTTGCTGTGATTGACAGATGAGAGATGAGAAAATATGCCATCCCTCCACCCAAAGAGCTCAGCCAATTTTGCTCCTTTCTTTTGTCTTTTTTCCATCTTCTTTCTTTTTTGATCTTTTTCAGTTTTCATCCATGGCATCATCAGACTTTGAACTTGTGACCTTCTGATGATAGCCAGCACTTTTCTGTTGCGCCATTAAGGAGTAAATATGATATAGTCAGTTTATACAGTATATAATTTTTACATTTATAGAATTTGGCAGATGCCTTTATCCATAGCAACAAATATCTCATTCATACAACTGAGCAGCTGCTTGGCACTGCTGGGATTTGAACTCCTGACCATCTGCTCAGAAGGCCAACGTCTTAAACACTAAGCTACCACTTCTCCACAATTCACCTGAGCCTGGTCATTACTTGAGTCAGATGTGCTAGGTACTGAACTGAATAAAGTATTAATTATCCAGTTGCAGAATTAAGGAGCTCTGTATTAAATGATTATGTTCAGCTGATTAGAAACAGTAGAGAAACCTCTTCTTCCTCTCTTCCAGGGTTCGTGAGATCACATGTCCTACAACTATTACCACGGTGAGTGTGAGTGTGTTGGAATTAATGATAAGCAGAGCTACAATACTCTCACTAGTCACACTTTAACAAACTTACTTACTGTGTATGTTTGTCCTGAAGACTGTAATGTCAAACCCTCCATCACCTGAGGATCAGAGAACGGTGCAGAAGTGGTTTGATGAGCAAGCTGGACCGGTAAGTGTCAGTACAGGCAGAACTTGATGAATCGATTTTAATATGATGTGTATACAGAAGCAGTAACCAATGTCACTTCTCTCCTCAGGATGACAAATTAAATGCGCTGGAGTTTATGAAGCTGCTCGACACAGGTCCGAGAATTCTAACTCTAATTTTAACGTATCACAAGTTGTGTATAAAATGCATTCCGCAAAGTTTCATTCATGATTTTCTTACTTTCCTCTGTAGATGTAGCTCCCTGGCCAAAATAGGATTTGTGATACACTTCTTTTCAACTGTATATGAGTCAAAGATGAATCATTTTTGTTTTAGTTCACTTTGCAGAAAATTATGAATGTGTATAAATATTCAGTCATTCATTCATCTTCAGTAAGCACTTTATTCTGATCAGGGTTTTGGGAAATCTAGAGCCTATCCCAGGAATACTGGGTGTGAGATGGGAATACACCCTGATTGGTCATCGCAGAGCACCAAGCACACACACACATTCACACACTCATTCACACACTCAGTCACACCTAGGGATGATTTTGAGTCATCATTCTGCATAAATATTCCATGATATAATTGTCTGACTCCATTGTGTTATTAAGGTGTTTACAGTTTTTAAAAAATCATAGAAACATACAAAGCAGAAAAAGTATACATAAAAAACGGGGAACGTGCATTAATAATAATAGCAAATGTTTTAAAAAAGAACACATAAAAAATCACAGTGAAAGTACAAATTACTAATATTTTTATTATTAATGTTTTTCAGAAAAACTTTCTACATATTTTCATGTACAGTACATACAGTCAGGTCCATAAGTATTTGGACAGCGACAATTTTCGTAATTTTGCCTCTGTACACCACCACAATGGATTTGAAATACAGCATTCAAGGTGTGGTTGAAGTGTAGTAGACTTTCAGGTTTAATTCAGGGGGTTTAACAAAGCTCCATTTTCACAGGCTCAAAAGTAATTGGACAAACTAACGTAATTATAAATATTAGGATTATTTTTAATACTTGGAACAAATCCTTTGCAGTTAATGACTGCCAGAAGTCTGGAACCCATGGACATCACCAAATGCTGGTTTCCTCCCTTGAGATGCTTTGCCAAGCCTTTACTGCAGCCGCCTTCAGTTACTGCTTGTTTGTGGGTCTTTTTACCTTCAGTTTTGTCTTCAGTATGTGAAAAGCATGCTCAATTGGGATGAGGCAAAATTAAGTAAATTGTGTCACTGTCCAAATACTTATAGACCTGACTGTAGATCAGTATTGGATGCAGGGATATGTTACTATGGTTCATGGATATTTTTTATTTTGTTTTGTTCTGAACGCAAACAATATTTTTACGTTCCTGTTCCAGTGTTGCATGCCTTACTCTTTAGTTAGAAACCGGCTATAGCAGCTATCCAATGTCATATCTTCCTGCAGCCAGGTGAGCCAGGTAATTCTGGACAGGAATTTAGGCCTATTGGGCATTTTTAAACTTTCTTGAAATCACACTGGAGTAGAAAAATATTATTAACATTACTAACCGGACACACTTTTTAAAAAGAAAGTTTTCACTGTAGAACAATGCCTGTGCTTCGGGGGTTTCCTCCGGGTACCCCGGTTTCCTCCCCGAGTCCAAAGACATGTGTTGTAGGCTGATTGGCACGTGTGATTATGCTCTGTGATGGGTTGGCACCCCATCCAGGGTGTCCCCCACCTTGTGCCCCGAGTTCCCTGGGATAGGCTCCAGGCTCCCAGTGACCCTGTGTAGGATAAGCGGTATTAAAAATGGAATGTTATGTGGCAAGTTCAGGAATAAAAAACAAATAAATGTGTAATGTTGTACATTATAATAATGCGTCCAATAACTGAGTATTTGGATTATGTTCATAAAACAAATATTTACTCAGGGGGTTCGTGGAATTTGAAATTTATTTCACAGATACAGTGGTTATAACTATAGAAAACCCCCTGCTTTGGACTTTAGTGTATTGTGGTACCAGTAATAACCACCAGGTGGCGGAGTTGGCCAGAGCGTGTGTTGGATCTGTGTATGAACCAGGTTCATGAACTGAAACAACCTCACTTCTCCCTTATTGCTAGCACATGCTCTGTAACTCAGCACAGTGCTGTGTTGTACTCACTGTTGGGCCTCACACGCTTTCTCTTTGTGCTGCAGTGCTGGAGAAGGACTACCATGTTCCTCTGGAGACCTGCAGGCAGCTCATTTTCACGCAAGATGTATCCTTCCATCTGGAAGTGTCTTCTCTTTCATTCCACAACAATTCATCTCATTTCCCCCCTCTAATTTCCTGCTGTTCTTCTTCTTTTTTTGTATACTAGGTGCAGAGTGTTGTGAGCATGTATCCAAAGTGTGTGTTCAACATTCTTTATTTTTCTTTATTTATTTTTCTTAAGCAAATGTCTTGAAAGATATTTTCATTTCCATGAAATGAAAGGTACTTTCCATTTTCTTCTTTATTTATCTTTTCCCATTCCTTTCTTTTCTTTCTTTCTTTCTTTCTTTCTTTCTTTCTGTCTTTCTTTCTTATTCTAATTGTGTCTTAAGCAGTTGTTTTCTACTTTTTTCTTTCTTTCTTTGCCTCTTTTTTACTCCCACTTTTGTTTCCTCCGTTTTCCTTACCCTCCTCCACCACATTTTTTGCTCTTTTGTTCTTTCCTTCTTTTTGTTTGTTTGTTTATCCTTCTTGCTTGAGATGCTTTTTTCTTTGCCCCTCCTGGTTAGTATCCTGAGTGTGTAAATATATATAGACTGGAGGTAGAGGCAGGCTGAGTCGTGATCAGGCCGATAATCTCCTCTCATCTCTGCGCAGTCTGCAGGTACCCGAGCCTCCTCTCCTAAACTGATTTGCCATGGCAACATAAACATCTTAAATAGCAGAAATACCACAGTTAAAGATGACGCTAGCATAGTTTGGGGGGAAATTGTTTTCATATTTCTGTCTCCCTGTCCGCTCTCTGAACTGAATCATTTCGGGCTTAATAAAGTATGTTTGGTTAATCTACCCTCCCAGCCTGCTGTTCTGCACAGCTGGAAAGCAGCACTAGCGTGTAGTGAATGACTTACATTCCATTCCTGTGGCTCTGCTGTTTACTGAAGATGTAAATATCCATTTCTGAAACCTTGCTTTTTTGTGTTCAAGTCAATCTTTCTTGAGTATGACGAGGATTCATCTGGAGCCATTAGTCCTTTTGAGCTCAGTCAAGCTCTTAAAGCAGCAGGTATGAGCTTTAAACACACTCACACTCACACACACACACACACACACACACATACACACACACACACACACATATAGATGCACAGAAACACCTGTACAGGACCCAAGGGGAAACCACAGATTAATATAACATGAATTCCCACATTCCTCTCTCTCTCTCTCTCACTCTCTCTCCCCTCTCTCAGGTGTGCAGTGTGATAATAACATACTACACATGCTGTGGGAGCGCTTCGGCTCTGGAGAGCAGCAGTTGCCTTTCTACATCTTTGTGTCATGTGTTACCAGACTGCAAGTCCTCTTTGGTAAGCATCTCCATTACAGCAGAATCCCCACATGCATTACACAATCAAAACACACACACACACACACACACACACACACACACAGAGTCTAACTAACATTTAGCAGATATATTAGATACATACTGTACATACATGAGCTCAGTTACAGACATTTGGTACATCTCAATCAGCCCACTAGCTCCCTAGGCCGTGAATCAGTATATCGTGTACACGGGTTCGGCCACTGGTAAGAACCCTGGGTCACTACACATTGGGACACTGATGAATCAATTTCCAGTGAATACTACTTTTTAAAATCATCAAGCACTTAAAAGTCATTAGACTCATACAAACCGTATATAGAACATTAAAAAAAAGTTTAAAATCACTAAGGTAAGTAATCATTTGAGAACTACAATTATAACAAGCTACGTAGACAAAGTTTGAGTTCGTCCGCCTTTTTTTTTTTCCGAGCTGAGAGGCTTCAGAAAATTTGACACCATTTCCAGTAAGGGAACATAATGAGCATCGATGCTCCCTGGTTTTCGCAGTGCATTGTGGGATTTTTTAAGGAGCAAACGTTCCAGTGCACTCGAAGGATTTTGGACATAAAATGATCAGTGCCCCGACTACTGAACTAGGGAGCTGATTGAGACATAGCCATAGGCCTACATTAGCCTGTCAAAAATGTAAAAGTTGAGAAGAATAAAATGTGAGGGGGGAAAAAGACAGATCCTGGACATTGCACACAGAGATCCTGGACATTGCACACAGAGATCCTGGACATTGCACACAGAGATCCTGGACATTGCACACAGAGATCCTGGACATTGCACACAGAGATCCTGGACATTGCAGTGTAATTGAATGTTGTGCATGATGTACACAGCAAAATCCCCAGTGTTGAATTAACACCTTCAGTGCTTATATATGTCCAAATGGACTCAAATGAACACTGAAAGAGTTAAATCAACACTCTAGGTTGATGTTTTTGTGACTGAAACTTGAATTACATTTTTAGACTCCATGTAAAAATGCAGGAATAATGTTTTTCTTTAATCCCCCCAAAACACAATAAGGCTGAATCCAAAATGGCTTCCTACTCACTATATAAGGAATAAAACATGACACGATTATCTGTTATAGGAAAATAATCACTTATGGGGTGGTGTGATGAGTTACCATAATGTCTCCCTTTTTATCTGTTTATAGTTACATGTAATGTTGTGGAATGTCTTCGAAAGAAGTTAGTTCCTGTTATTATGTACATTATAGCAGCTAGAAACAGTCGTTACCTGACCAGTAATAATAAGAATAATTAATAATAATTAATTATAAGAATAATTAATAGGACAAAAAAAAGCTTGCCATGTTATCGAATGTTATCAAAATGTTTATGAATAAGATCAAAGACATTTAACCATTCTATTTTCACACATTTGTGTTAATGAGTTTTGGGATCAGGTGACTGGGATCTTTGCAATGTTGTTAATATATCTGTTGAGCATTACTGCAACAGGATAAGGTATTGTGTAGCTTTTACGTCACTAGCACAGTGGCGTACAGGTGTTAAGGTGTTAATTGGAGGTATTGAAGGAATTTGACTGTCACACACTTCTCCGCAGCTCTGTTTGAGTCAGAAAGCAGCCTGGAGGTGAAGAGCAGAGGCATAAACACGGTAAGATCTGATATGATTCTTCTCCAGCTCCTTTCTTCTGTTTCTGCTACTCTAGCGCTCCTGGAACTAGAGAAATTAAGTCTAGCGACTTTTGTAGTTGTTGTATAGCTTTGCCTCTCATTGGGTGCTCATGTTTGCTATTTTAAGAGCAAAGCCGGAAAAGCTTTTTTCCGAATGACTCTCACTCTCAGTGGATTCAGGCTGATTAATCTTTAACCCTCATGTTCACTTTGGGTCAAAACGACTCTCATGTGAAATAATACTATATTAAGCATTAAGCCACGAGAGGGTGTGTGTTACAGTGATTTTATTGCAGTGGTCTCAGGCACAATACAAAACAGAGTGTCTAAAACCCCATTATGATAAAATATGATAAAATATCATGAAATCCAGTGTTCAATAAATAATTACATTTATTATGAATGATATTTGCAATAAACCATTCTCCCATCAGTCAATCTAGTCTGTTAACAATAGTAAGCTTTGGTTGCTAAGCAACATAACAGGTAAACATTGGGGCATTATATGACCAGAAAAATGGCTTAAGTGTAATGGTTTTATTGGTTTAAAACATGGCACATTAATACAGATTTCACTTATCGTGCCACAGGTGTGCTTATATCAAGGGTTTTATAACAGCTTTGAATACAGCTCAGCCACTCAGATTTTAGAACCGAAACACTCCGGTTTACATCAAAGAACTTATTTGGGCTCAGTTTCAGATCATCAGAAAGTGAACATGGGAAGAGTCTACTTGTAGTGTGTATATAGCTAATAATTTTAGATGGTGACTATATTCGTATGTATTGACAGGGGTGGAAAAGGTACTAAGAAATATACTTAAGTGAAAGTATGGAAAAAGTGCTACTTTAGAATGTACACAAGTAATAAAAGTGTCAAAATAAAAAATAAAAAAAACAACTTTTAACTGATGAAATTAACTTAGTGTCATGTTTTCAATGTGAAAAGTACTTTTTATTACTTAAACTGTAAGACGATGATTTTGTTTTAAAGCAACTACGCCGAATTTGCCTGAAAATCAATGCATTCAAGATCATTCAGGCTCTATACCTTTGCTGATCATATTAATGACAAATGCTGTGCAGTTTGATAATGAATTAATCAGAACTAAAATATCATGTAAATCAATGCTAGTCTAACCTGGCATTAGCAAAGAAAACATGCTAACAGTTAAATACAGCTAGTTGATGTTAGCAAATTAGCAAAACTTACCACAACATACTTAGATGGAGTTCATAGGAGACAACTCTTTATACTGTATATGAGTCTTTGCTGAATCCAGCATATTGAAACATTTTACTGAGGTAGGGCCAGGGGGTTCACACTGTTCCAGCAAGTTCCACACTTCAGTCTGGTGTCTGGTCCATATTCAGACCCACACGGATAGCTATAGTGCTAACTGCATTGTGTAGCATGAGAAGGTCACTAAAGATGACAGATTGTTGTTGTTTTTTTCTTCTTTCTACACTCATGAACTTGATTGGATGCTAAACTAAAATAATTGTATACTAAACGGAGCCCATTCAATTAATATAAAACATACAGTTATTGGCTGACTGAAAGAATTAGAAACATTTGTGATTTGTAATGAGTACTTTGAAAGTCTATATAAAAATGTAAGGAGTAAAAATTATATTTTTTGTTTGTGGTGAAATTAAGTAAAAGTACATGTATTCAATTTCAATAATATTCAAGTAAAGTATAAATATGGCAAAATAATACTTACAGTTGAGGTCATAAGTTTACATACACCTTGCAAAATCTGCAAAATGTTAATAATTTTTTTTAATAAGAGGGATCATAAAAAATAATTTTTTATTTAGTACTGCCCCGAATAAGCTATTTCACATAACAGATGTTTACATATAGTCCACAAGACACAATAGTAACAGAATTTGTGTAAATTCAGTTATTATTGTGTCTTGTTGACTATATGTAAACATCGGTTATGTGAAATATCTTATTCGGGGCAGTACTAAATAAAAAACAAACTGCAATTTTTATGATCCCTCTTGTTTTTTTGTTTTTTTTAATTATTAATATTTTGCAGATTCTGCAAGGCGTATGTAAACTTATGACCTCAACTGTAAGTAGAGTAATGAAGCACAATTACTCAAGTATTTTCTGCCCCTGTGTAATGCGTATAGTAGCCTATGTAATGAACACCATTTAAAGGTTCATTCATTCAGTCGTATTTAAAGCTTGCCTGGCTCTTACTTAGATCCTACTGTTCCTTGTTTTGGGTGAATACAGAGCTGATACTGATATTTTTGAAGCTGCTGGTTATTAATAGCTATATTCTGTGTATACTTCTGCAGTGGCTGCTCAGTCTGCTGGCTGTGTGAGCGCACTCAGATGTGACACCTCAGCAGGACAGACCTGTACAGCCAGGACTATGCAGACGTCATCCACCTGGACCTGCGTTATTTCTCTCTCTCTCTCTCTCACTCTCTCTCTTCTCTATTTCATTTCATTTACATCACACTCTCTCTGGGCCTTGTTCCAGTCGCTTCCACCCACCCATGCACCCATCCCTCCATCACACAGGTCATATGGGTCATTCCTGGTTATGGTCCAGACACATGCTCTCTGCTTTTGTGTTTTAAAATAGATGCATAATAAGGCCTATGTTCTGTACTACTATAATTTGTATTAACCATACTTTTTAATTATCTGTCTGATATACTCTCTTGTTCTACAAACAATTATGTTTGGTTTATTTGATTAATATGATTTTTAGTCTAATTTTGCACAAACTCTATTGTCGTTTCACAAATAAGCTATGAATCCACAGGGACCAGAAATTACTGATTGTTCTTTAGTTAACTGATAGAGTGGTTAACAAGAATCAACTGCAGCCATAATCCCAGTACCAGCATATCATCATGTCCTCTTATAGACCTGGGTTAGAAAAAATACAGTCAAACCAAAAATTATTCAGACACCAGATACAATTGAATAGTCTGGGCAAATATTGAAGTTCAGGTTTGCATGAACCTGCTTGACAGCATGCCCAGGAGACTACAGGCTGTCATTGAGGCTAAGGGTGGCCCAACAAAGTATTGATAGTTGTGTAAATATTGTCATACTAACAGGTGTCTGAATAATTTTTGGTTTGACTGTACCTTTCTATCAAAGTTATCTGACATTATCAAGATGAATTTGTTCTGCCACAGTTTAACTCTGAGTTCAGGTCATATTTTATTACCATTTTCTAAACTATAGCGAATAAACTGTGATAATGTGAGAAATGTTGATGGTGTCTGAATAATTTTTGGTTTGACTGTATATATGTGAAATTTATTAATATAAACAGGATAGATACAATAAAATGATCATAAATGTTCCAGTGTTAAGAACACAACAGAAAATAAGCATAACAGTTTATTATCGCTTCCAAGTTGTGCCAAATTTCTCAAATCCTCTAATTACCAAAAACAAAATACAAAATCTGTAACAACCAAAATGTACTAGAGATAAGAATGCAACAAAAATGCTACAGAAGGCTGGGATTAGCATAAAATAATATTAATTTTGCTTTGAACATTCATCAGATATTTTAGGAATGAAACACTTCTATTCGATTGGAATGCAGTTATTGGTCTTAAGCCTGACGTGAACCGAAAAACGTTTGGCTGTTTTTATCATCAAATCCAAATGTATTAACAGTATCAGAGGGTGAAGATGCGTATTGCCTTTTTAGTCTTTCTTTCAGTGGGCATTGGAATCAATGATCTTCCAAATAAATCTGAGTATCCATATATAAACATGGATCTTTCTTTTCATAGTGGATGCGTGTACATACACCTCCACACACACACACACACACACACACACACACACACACACACACACACACATAGGACTAGGGGAGTGAGAGTGACTGCTGGTATTAAAAGCGATGTCTCAGCAGCGCTGCACGCATCGCCTCTATTCTTGTCGCTCTGACGCCACGCACCGCGTCATCACGCCATTGCTCCCTCCTCCGCTACGTTCTCCCTCTCTCCCTCCTTCCAGCTCTCTCTAGTAACTGGCTCGCTCTGCTGCCTCCTCCCCTTGTTCCCTTTCCTCTCTCGCTCTCTCACACACAGCCACACATGCTCGCTCACACACTTTTTATACGCTCTCGTCCTTTTTCCCGAACCCCTATTTATAGACGTGTATTTATGCAAGACGGAGCAGAGGTTGCCCCAGGCAACAGGCCAAGCATTTCTGGAAAGGAACACCTGTCAGTCTGAAAACAGCTGTTTCCATCCTGGGATCTTCTCTTCCTCTTCTTCTTCTTCCTCTTGTACCATTTATTCGAGTAGCTAAGGGTGCTTTTGAGTCTCTGGGTGTCCATTTTTGTGCACGTGGACCTTCTCTCTCTCTCTCTCTCTCTCTCTCTCTCTCTCTCTCTCTCTCTCTCTCTCTCTCTCTCTCTCTCTCTCTCTCTCTCTCTCTCTCTCTCTCTCTCTGTGGTCTGTAGGTCTGGTGTGAGTTAAGCTGTGTCTAGCTGTACACTACACAGTTGTCAGGCCACACACTGAGGAACTTCCTGTCATCTCCCGGGACATACACCTCCCACAGAGCAAGATCAAATCTCTCTAAATCGTGGTCATACCATCACAATTACACCCCAGCAGAGTCTGTACAATCAGCATGGGTCAGACAAATGAATGTCTCTCTCTCTCTCAAACACACACATACACACACTTCAGAGTCCAGGCTAAAGCCTTAGCTACAGCAGAACCAGAAAGACTCACTAACACGCAACACTACCTTTATGTGACCTTGACAAATCTTCAGAAATACAACACCTTTGTGCCAAGTATTACTTCAATAAAAGAATCCCAATTTATTGTAAAAATATGATATAACCAAATGCATTCTAAATGTATTTCAGCTGCATTTAGCTGCAAGACCACTAATGATTCAGACTGGTTTAGTATATTCCAGCCAGATGAAGGAAAATGCTGGCTTTCAGCAGATGATGTGAATCAGTCTGTCACAAAACACAGAAATGAGAGCACTTCCATTCATGTACTCCATGTCCACCCTGAAACATATTAAATACTGAGGCTACTCTGTTGGTCGGTGCTGTATTTTCATTATTGCTGTGAGAAGTTAGTGGAAGTGTGCTGCGCTGGTGTCACAGGGGGCATTGTTATTGCCAGTGCAGTTACAATGGAGTTTAATACGAGAATTTCAACAATCTCAGTCATAACAAAAGCGCAAGAGCTTCTTTTCTCACTCACCATTTTCCAGCGATGTTCACCATCATATCAATGAGGAAATCTAACACAGAAAATCTAACACAGAAATAGTAGAGATAGTGCAAAGGTTAGACTCAAACTCAAATGTTCCTGAATGTTTGGTTTTGGAGTAGAGCCACCAGGCTACTCTTATTAACAAGTAAAGGAAGCTAAGCCTCTGGTTTAGCACCTTGCACAATATTATCTGTGTAGGACCAATTTGCAGCCACACCAGCCTTTTGCAGATAAGATTGGAGCCTGGAGCCTATCCAAGCCTAACTCAGGGCACAAGCCAGGGGACACCCTGG
This sequence comes from Cranoglanis bouderius, assembly GCA_023630585.1. NCBI lineage: Eukaryota > Metazoa > Chordata > Actinopteri > Siluriformes > Cranoglanididae > Cranoglanis > Cranoglanis bouderius. Next base: position 7,814,513 of record CM042566.1, read on the forward strand.
ACAGGGTGCCAGCCCATCCTGGGGCACAATCGCACACACATTCACACATAATTTGGAAATGCCAATCAGCCTACAATGCATGTCTTTGGACTGGGGGAGGAAACCAGAGTACCTGGAGGAAACCCCCAAAGCACGGGGAGAACATGCAAACTCTGCGCACACAGAGTGGAAGTGGAATTCGAACCCCCAAGGTGGAGGTGCGAGGCAAATGTGCTAAATACTAAGCTACAATGCCCCCCACCAAAGTATGTCCTGGGGGAAAACATGGTTTCAGCTTCAAGGTTTCAGCTACAACTGTTTTAGCTCTGTGATGTCCTTTTGTGCAGATTTATAGATAGGAGTGTGTCATACAGTGTTACAAACCACATAAGCAACTCTGAGACAGCTTAGTGTGATTTAAAGTGACTGTGTGATGATTTAGACATGCACAATGCTAGCTTCCATTACATGTTAGCTAGATTAGCCTCAAGCTGCAGTCATGTTCAATTTACTACCTTCATGATAAGGTGATAAATGTGGAAATTTAATTTTTGACTGAGTTTTTTTTGTTGTTGTTGTTGTTTTGTTTTTTAAAGTAAAGAAACATTCTTCATTTTTCTGTACTCTTTGTTGCAGTTAGCCTGGTTGTTGCTTGAAAGATGAAAAGTGAAAATTAAAGTAGTTTAAATCTTTTGCATTAATCATAGCTGTGCTCCAGAGCAATTAATCTGTATGCCAGATGTTTGTTCTTACCTTTACAGAAGTTGTTACTGCCCTTTAACATATCATGACGAATGTTCTTGTAGTGGCTGGAAGATTAACTATATGTATGATTAATTAAATAAATGTATATGCAGTCAGCATTATATGGGATATACTGAATGTACCACAAAACACCAAACCAGGAATCAGGAAATCTTAATTAATTTCAAATGTAACTATTTTTCTCCTCATAAAGGCCAACCTCACTGCAGTCTCACTGTTTCTGCAGCTTCAGAAACAGAGTTTCTGTGGTGTTCACTGATTCAGACATTCTGGGGGGGAATAAATAGATTCCTCCAAACCACCTCCCTCCATCTGTGTCCTCCTTGTCCCCGTCTCATCCTCCTGTCCCTCCACCCACTCCGTTTTCCCCCTTTATCGTAGCCGGTGCTGGGCCGCAGTGACATGGCACAGCGCCTGTTCCTGCCAGCAAGAGTAATTCGGCGCTGTTCCACCGGGGGCGGCTCCAGGAATAGAGCCAGATTTGTAGTGCAGTGTGTGGGGGTGTATTCATCAGCCTTGAAGGGAGGGGAAAGGGGGGGGGGTAGAGGGGGGCTGTGGAAGTCATACATCCAGAGGGACCAGAAGCTAAGGAGGAGGGGGAAAGTTGTGTAAAGAATCTGCCGAGATGCAAATATAGCTCGGGCTGGCACGTTGATGTTGATGAACACAATACTAGTCAAGTCGTCAGCAGGGCATATTTAAAGATGCAGTGCTTAACATATTTGCAAGAATGGTAATCGCATGACATTTTGACGAAGATCGCTGGAAATGCACCTCGACGCCTCTACGCTCCATAAACTTGCATCACACTCGGAGCTATTTACTAGTCAGCGCAGTCATTCAAACCCGTGGTAGTTTTCTATAAATGACCTCTTTCATTAGAGGGTGTATGGGAGTCAGTGCTTACGAATGAGAACAACAATATGGGTAAAATGTCAGCTTTTTGGGTGTGAAGGCAACACTTACTGACTAATGCATCACTCAAATTCAAGTTGACTGCTTGCCCCCACACTGAATGTTCAGCTGTATTTGTGAACAGTTTACGTCAACTCTGTAACTACACTGGAATTAGACTACATATAACAACAAGTGTTCAGAGTTCCCATGTTCATACTTGAGCAGGAATGGAGTGTGTTAAAATAATCATGCATGAGATCAAGAAATAAACATACCTTAAGGCTTTTGATCAATGCTAGCACCTGTTTCTGGTTTGTTCACACCTGCCCCTAGATGTTCAGCTTATTATTGTCTTATTATTCTGCATATAGGGTACCAAAGGGCGCTTTTAAAGAAAATATATGACTGAGGTAACTAAGACCAATGTAACACACAAACTTCAAATACTAAGCTAATTCTTTTTTCCCCAAAATTCAGACAGTCAATACAGTCAATTTTAGAAATATTGGCACCCTTGATAAATATGGGCAAAAATGTTCATACATAATTACTTTCACCTGAGTGTTTAGGAGCTCCAATGCTGTCATCCTTGACTTCCTGTTTTACTGAGGTGACACAGAGGCCAAATTTCCTTAGTCATTCATCAGCATGGGGAATATTAGAGAATACACAATATGCACTGCCTATTTTAAAAAAAAAAAAAAAAAGCCACACGCCTGAAAATGCTCATATCAATTGTTAGGGAAATCATTAAAAAGAAATTAAAACAATTACAGTACTGTAATGAACCTGACTGGAAGAGGATGCATGTGTGTTTTGCCTGCATGCACAGTGAGGATGGTCTGATAGGTAAAAATTTTTGCAAGAATCATGGTTTGCAGAAGATGGTATCATTTTGGGGTCATGAAGTCTCAAACTCTACAATTAGATGCCACTTCACTGGCAACAAACAATCTGGAATATGAAAATAAACACAAATTAATATACACAGTACTGTGCAAAAGTTTTAGGCACCCTATTTTTTTTTTTTTTTTTTTTTGTGCAAACTTTGTTAACGATTTTATGACTTCTACATTATCAAGTCAGTACAAAAAAACATTTTAGATTCCCAAACTTTAGTTTTCTAGCACAAAATTAAATGTTACAGAAAAATGTTTGCCTGTCATTAAAGAAAGCAGCATATTATTTAAGAGACACTTTTCAGACAAAAAAACACAATGAAGGCTGCTGTGTTTTGCTGCAAAAATAAGAAGCAAGTGTGAAAGTCAAAGTCTCCAGAAGAACTGTGGCTGGTTCTGCAAGATGCTCAATAAAACTTAGAGACTACTTCAGAGACTACTATTTTTATTTTCATTTTTATTTTATTTTTTGTCACACTAAATATTGACTTTGTTTCATTTACTACTGTTTACTGCTCTCTACAGTATTTTCTTTTAATGTAGAAACATTTAATGAAGGCATCTTTGCTCTACAGCATTTCTTTGCATGTGCCTAAAACTTTTGCACAGTAATGTATATACAAAAAAAAACACATGCACTCAGTGATGTTTTGAGTTCCAATGTACAGAGATATTGTATAGTTTTATTTAAACATATTATTAAACATATTTAATTGAAATATTAACAATAATGTCTTGCTATTAATATTTGTATGCCTACCCTGGAGAGAATAACATCACTAAATAATCCTGTAATGTCTCGGTCCAGTCCTCTATGCAGAATATTTTAAGCTCCTGTATAGGTTTGTGTGTAGATTTTATTATTAAATTATTTTCATTTAATTTCCAAACAGGTTTTTATTATGATAGGGGAGTTTAACCATTTTTTGAAACGTGACAACACAAGAATAATCTAAACTGTGCAATTCTAAAGCTGTGATCTTTGGACTCTTTATTCCCTCCTCTCAGTATGTGGGAGTACAGTGCTCACTGGTTCAATTCTTGGCAAGTATCCAACTGTTTTTACAGAAGTATTTTTAACTGCTTCTGTATTTTTTTTTTTTTTTTTTAGATCCATTACATCATATGAGAAGGTCAACAACCATCTTTCTGTTTTGTATTGGAAGATTTTTGGTTTTCCTATGGTAATGGATGACGGAGATTTTAAATGTGGGCAACCTTGTATTTATTTATTTGTTCATTCATCTTTACTTTATAAAGATTAGGGTCATGGTGGATCTGGACCAATATATGCCACCCTGGGCGTAAGGCAGGAGAATTCATCACGGATGGGATGTCAGTCCCAGGGCACCATAAACACTCTGGAGAACCCAGAGGAAACCCACATGGACATGTTTTTGTTATGCTCCACACAGACAGAAACCTGAGCTCAGGATTGAATGAGGGATGCTAGAGCTGTGAGGTGGCAATGCTACCTGCTGCACCACCCACCACAAATTTATACCCATTGTTAAAGGCAACAACAGTGGACAGTGAGAGCAAATGAAAAAGTATAAAAAAGAATTTTAAAGATGTCTTCACGATATTGCTTAGGGGTCTCAAAAATGTTGCTACATATTTTTGCAAGGAAATACTATTATTTAAAATGTAATTCTAATGAGAATTATCTTGGTGTTAGAACAAAGATAAATAGCTTTGCCTATTGTTTGAGTGGAACATTTGAATTAGTGTGTGTAATGTTTATTTTCTGCTCATTTCCATGACAGGTGCCAATAATTCTGGAGGGCACATATATGGTGCAGTGTCAGTGAATTATATGCTATGCTATATCCTATGATGAATCAGACTGGCACTGCAGGTGTGTTGCTCATTAATGGAGTGTTAGAAGCACACTGGCACCCAGTCATCTAGTCACAATTCTGTGTGCCATAAGGACCGAATGCTAATATTTAGATGCTGTAACCAGAAGTGTAAGGATGATATCAGAGGATTAGATTTAGGTCTAAAATTAAGGTTTAGTATCAGTTCTTCTTTATTACACAATTCTAATAAAGAAGAACTGATATTAAACCTTAATTTTAGACCTGAATCTAATCCTCTGACATCATCCTTACACTTCTGGTTACAGCATGTGAAAAAGTATTTAAAAAATACTTTGCTCTGCTTTGTCCTGGTCAGGACTGTGGTGGATCCGGAGCCTATCCCAGGAACACTGGGCACGAGGCAGTAATACATCCTGAATGGCCTGCCAGTCCATTGTAGGCCACCGTCCACAAACATAGTCACATCTAGTGGCAACTTAGCATTGCCAATTCACCTACTGACATGTTTTTGGGAGGAAACCCGAGAAACCCACATGAGGAGGCATGGGAAACCCCACACAGACAGTAACCCGAGCTCAGGATCGAACCAGGGACCCGCTGCTCCAGCATGCCGCCCATGATAATTATAGTGCTGGCTAAATTGTATTTGCATACATAGGGGCACAATGTAATTATTGAGAATTAAGTTCTTGCTAGCATAAACCTGTTCGCTCCATTTCCCATGTCTGAAATATGAGTCACTATTTGAAGTGCGTAAACCAAAAAGCATAATTAAGGTTCAGCCAAAATCTTTTCTGTATTTTAGCGTTTCTCACGATGTGCCCCGTCTTGGCTTTTTGTAGTGTATAATACACAGAACCTTACATTATTACATGCTGTTTTGTGGCCTACTCACACCTCACAAGATGAAACCAGTCAAGCAGTCAGATCCAACTCACACTCACATGTAGGTCTACATATCTCTTTACAGATCAAACAATATATATAGTACTGTGCAAAAGTTTTAGGCACATGCAAAGAAATGCTGTAGAGCAAAGATGCCTTCAAAATAATGAAATTAAATGTTTCTACATTAAAAAAAAATACTGTAAAGTGCAGTAAACAGTAGTAAATGAAACAAAGTCAATATTTGGTGTGACAAAAAAAAAAATTAAATTAAAATAGTAGTCTCTGGTACAATTTGTGCAGTTTTATAAGGAAATGAGCTGGTAAGTTTTATTGAGCATCTTGCAGAACCAGCCACAGTTCTTCTGGAGACTTTGACTTTCACACTTGCTTCTTATTTTTGCAGCAAAACCCAGCAGCCTTCATTGTGTTTTTTTGTCTGAAAAGTGTCTCTTACGTAATATGCTGCTTTCTTTAATGACAAACAAACATTTTTCTGTAACATTTAATTTTGTGTTGGAAAACTAATGTTTGGGAATCTAAACTGTTTTTTGTACTGACTTGATAATGTATGAAGTTATAAAATAAACTTGATGATGAAGTTATAAAATAAAAATTCTATAACAAAGTTTGTACTAAAAAAAAAAGCGTGCCTAAAACTTTTGCACGGTATTGTACATAATATAATAAGACTTTTCATTTTATTTTTAGTGTCCACAACCAAGCCAAAAACATTTCAAAAGTACTTACAAGGTTCCACTGTAATTTGAGCAGTGCTGTAAATATCAGCCTCAAACCGTATCCAGTACTTTAATAATGTCTTACTAAAACACAGACTTGCTGATGTGGTTTGGGACACAGTGTGACTAAATGAACAAAATGTTACAGTGTAGCTGAACATTGTAATATAATTGGATGCAGCCATCCTGTACTGCCAGAATGACTATTTCCTTAACTATGTTTCAACGTTGTATCCATTCCACCTTCCGCTTTGCAAAGCCTGAAGTAGGAATTATGCAAATTATACTATTAGTTCTGTTTTGACCTTAATTTTTAAATACATACTGTACTATCCCTGCTATTTTACATATCATTTGCTTACCGCTTTCCTGGTGGGGATCACTGTGGCAACACGATGAGTCAGTCCAAACTTGTCTAACCCCAGGCACAGATTCCGCTCCTCCTGGGGGATCTCCAGATACTCCCAAGACAACTGTGGGATATAATCTCTCCAACGTGTACTGGATCTGCCGCAGGGTCTATGTTCAGTTGTCTATGTCCTTGAAAAGCACCCAAACCACCTCAACTGACTCCTCTCAATTCCGAGGAGCAGAAGCTCTACACCAAGGCTCTCCTGGACCTTATTCTTTTGGTCACAACCTTATTCTTTAAGTCACTACCCACAGCTTGTAACCAACTCATTCCATCAAGGATAGAACTTGAGCTCCTTTTTCACCATCACTCGTGAATAAGATCCCAAGATACTTAAAGTGTTTAATTAAACTGAGCTTATATATGTATATTACCTATGCAGATTTATGTAAGTTGAAGATTTTGGTATATTTTTCCAAAAAATGTTTTGGTTGAGATACCATGTCTTCATGGACCTTGTTTTGTGCACAGGCGCATTATCATGCTGGAACAGGTTTGGACCTCTTAGTTCCAGTGAAAAGAAATCTTAATACTACAGCATACAAAGACATTATAGACAATTGTGTGCTTCCAAATTTGTGGCAACAGTTTGGGAAAGACCCACATATGGGTGTGATGGTCAAGGGGTCCACATACACATCCTATTCTGATTCCCTTTTGAATGAATGTAATATGGAAATAGTGATGGAGTAAAGCAATGGGACTACTCAGTAGGCTGAGGATGTTATGGATGTGCTGCTGTAGAGTAAACTCTATATGAACTCCTGCACTGGTAAGTCACTCTTAGTGAGTTGAATTGCTAGCTATGGTGTTAACTGTGGTGTTGCTATATGGAGAACAGAAAAAAAGACCAGATTCACTGCTTTCTAAATGGGTGGGAGAGAAGCAAAGAGCACAGATGACAACAGGAACCACCGGGAGATGGTGATGAAGAGGGAGGCAGGTACGACAATTTGTCTTCCGCATGATGTCCACCTCTCCGTCTTTCCCTTCCACCTGTTCCCTCTCCCTTTCTCTCTCTCTTCTCTCACATCCTCCTCCAGGAAAATTGGGCAAGCATTGCATAAGCGCTGGAGGAGTGGTGGGGTGACGGACGTGGAGAACTGAAGAGAAGGTGGGGGTTGAGGCAGAGTGGAAATTGATGGAAATGCAAAGGAGAGGATGGGAAAGCATGCCCTTTCTCCCCCTCATTCTCCCTCTCCGGTGCTGTCTGGCATGCGTCCTGCTGAAAGTAGGCTATGTTTGACGCGCTTGAGGGTAAGGCTGAGTCACAATACGCCACTGAATACTAAACCCACTGATTGCATTGGACTAAGGCTTTAGCCTGCATCATTGCAATATCTTGCATGATACAATATCAGTCCATCATCCTCATCATATTCTCCACAAGACCAGGTGCCAGTGACAGCAGGATTAGCAAAGACAATTGGAGGTGGTGTTGAATAATAAACTAACTATGACGTTTCAGTCCCAGTAATGGCAAAAGTATGTTTGGCATCCAAAAATGATTCATTTTATTTCCTTAAAAACTGTGAGTTTGGATATGGGAATGTGGAATTCAGTGCTCTTTTTCACAATACAGGCCAATATCAAAGTCCTGCACAGTTTCCTGTTTCTCTGTTACTTCCTCAAACACTTGGACGGTGACACTCCTGGAGGGGAAAAAAAAAAGGAGCGTAATGGAGAAGTATACAAGCGCACGTCATTGCATATGAACTGAGCAGTGTAATCATTAACAGGATTTAGATCACGGTCAGTTACAAACAGTGGTAGGAATGGACAGGTTTTACTAAGGGAATACCACTTGGGATTTTTTAAATTCACTTTCAGGAGCTTATTTTGGCATGGTTTACTTACACACAAATAAATACAAAGCCTGAATGTACTGGTTTCCAATTGCTGTTTTAGTGATAGTATAATTGTGGATTTTTTTTCTTATTGCATTTGGGGATGGGGGGTGGGGGGAGTATTAAAAAGATGGTCTGAGGTCATATTAATATCAAAATGATATCTTACTGTCAGCTGTAAATTCTCTGGTGACTTGACCATCAGCTTTTTAAACTAGCTGGAAGAGGGGAAGTGGATACAAACTAGAACCTTACCTAAATTTGCAGCTACATGCCACTATAAATATGTATAAAATACAGCAACCCACTACGCAATGACTTACGATTTGTATGAAAACCAAAGTATACTGGAAGCTCTGCACTGTCACTCCTACATGCTTTTTAGCACTAGCACTGTTCACGAGTTGTTTATGTTGCCAGGAAGGTGCACTAGTAACGAGGTTGTGTTGGTTCTCTATTCAAACTTTATTACCTTAGGCACTTGCTCTCCTCTTCTGGACACGATTATGTCACTGGACATCAAACCCTTCTTTAATTTAGAGGGGGTGGGGGGGGGGGGGAATACTATATACATACTGTAACTCTGTCATGAAAATGTTTTTTCATTTTTTTAAAAATTCTTATAAGCAGAATTATGTGTGGCACTTAAGCTTAACTGCCGAGCAATGTCACATCACTATGTGACTGACACACCAGAAATTCAGCAAGTTACAATTCAGGTTACATACATAAGGTTGCATTATAACAATCTTACGTCAACAAAACGCTGTTGCTTGACATCGGAGCAGTCTTTATGACTACTAGTGGATATACAAATACGAGGTTATAAATGTTTATGTAGGTTTATGTCAGTTGACTTGCAGGGCCTATGTAGGTGCCCGACAAACAAACAAAAAACTGTTAGTATAATTTGTAAGCGACATAACTATCTGATTTATGAATGATAAAGTATGTGTAATATTCCCAATTGATCACACATGGTCAGGGTTTTAGCAAAATGCAGAAAGTACTCTGATACGCCATCAATTTTTGGACTTGTAAAAATTACAGACATCCCCAATTTGTACTGGATTCTAATCACAAATCTTGACTGTATAGTACAGAGGTGTTCAGCTACAATTTCTGTATCATACTTGTTTACAGTAGTCAGGATTCTGCCAACATGGCAAAATTTTCTCTTTTTTGACTTACTTGTCAAGTTCTTCTTTATCTCTTCTTTTGCCTTTTGTTAAAGAAAACGTCTGCCTTTTGTCAACAACAGTACTACTGGTACTATTTGGACTGTCAATTAAAAATCGCTTTGATTTAAGGAACTTGACCATTAATTTTGCTCATAATGTTTGATTTTTTTTTTTTTTTTTACTTGTACAGGTTAAAAGGTGGCAATTACATTGCAGTAAACATTAGTATCTAGCTAAAACTAATCCAAGCGAGCTTTTCAACAAGATGGATTTCAAGAAGGCAGACAAAAGAAACGAAAGAAAGAAGTATACTTTCTTATATACTGTGATCTACTTAGCTAAAATGTCCAAGACATCCTTTCAGTTAAGTTATACGTTAAGTTAGCTTATCATGCTTAGCAGGCTAATTTTACCTGCTTGTGTAATAGCTAACTTACTGATTAAAATGAGTTCACATTTCATTAAATACATCAAATAATAGTATTAAATTGACTAAACTTGATATACCAGAGAAATTATCAATGTTTGAGAAAATTAGAAAGAAAAACCTCTTTAAAGAAGTGAAGTTTTGTGACTGCAGTCAGCGTAGCATGTCTTACTGATGGAACATGTCGGCTGCTTACAGACCTAGATACCTGATGATTTTATTACATACCACTTGGCCACCATACAGTTCCTCTCAATCTGCATTATAAAATAAACAGTTTTCTATGATTGTAATATGTAACCACTAAATGCTAAATTGTGCCATATTTTCCGGAACATATCAGTTTAAGAGCTGTGGCAATATGTGTAAATATTAATCATTATTTTGTTATGAGACTAACTGACACTAGCCTTAAGTATTGTATAATATTACTCAAAGAATCATTAGATACAGTACGTTAGCTACCTATTTATGATATCTTGGCCAGTTTTCTCTGCAAACATTATCTACCTACTTTTATTTGGCTTAGTTCACTTAAACTATAAGGGGACTCGTATTGTAGCCAGACCAAATTTACGAGTGTATAAGAATGTACAGGTCACAGGATATTTTGGACTAAAATGGTAATACCTTGCTTTATTTAAATGTAAAAAAAACAGAAAATGTATAGAATAAGAAAAGATTTGTTGTGTCTGGCCACAAACATACTGGGAACAAAAAATATACACGGTAGGAGAACCACGACTGTCTGCTATGTGACCGTCCTTCAGCCAAATATCTCTGCTTTCCACACATTCCAGCCCCAGCCCAGACGCATACGATGAGCCAGTCAGTGAGACAGCATGAGAGGCAAAGAAATGACCTCATACTGCTGGACAGGCCAGATGTTTCCAGACATGACCAAGTGTTTCCCCACTTATGAGTAACCCGAGAGATGAGAAGATTATCGAGGAAGAGAAAGCACAGGCGCCGTGACACACTGACTTAGTTTTTCATTTTTAGTACAGGGAGAAGACGGAAATTCCTACTGCATGTTCAGAAATTTGAGCAGAACTGATTAATATTAATATTTATATGGCAGTGCTGTTGAATTATTTATTCTGATTGGCTGTTGATTCATTTTCTATAACAGCAATTTGAATTGGCTGTAATTCAAATCACAGTTTAATATTAATGCTCTTGTTTTGAAACGTTACACTGTATAGTACCAACTCATTCAGAGGAATGTTTTTGTTTTGTTTTTTTACCAAAGAAAAATATAGAATCTTTGATATGGTGAAGGTTTCTGTAAGGAGATGTTTATGTAACGTTTATGGAAGGAGTCTCCAATTTCAGCATTTTGTAGCGGTCAATTTTCCACCATGGATAAGTCTTCAAGACACATGATGTTGCACTTTCCAGTTTCTCTGGAACATGTGCTTTTTGTCTTACTAACTACAAGTGAGAGGAAAGAGAGTCTGGGGAGGGAACAACTATTCATAGCTGCATCCCATCATTGATTGTTTTCCTATTTGAGCATGCCATAATGTTTTTTAATCCTTACATAATTTTCTATAGGTAATTTATCTCTCCATGTGTGAGGGTCAGTTTCTGAAAAGATGATGATGATGATGATGATGAAGGGCAGCAATAATCTGTAATCTGGATTACATAATGCGATTGCACATAATCAGATTACAGGTTCTTTTTATGGATTACGGGATTGCGATGTTGACGTCTGTGAATCGTAGTCTATAGATTTCAAATTTACTGGGTGTGACAGTAAACTGCCTAAAAGCAGTTGTTATGACTAACAGCAGTTGCATGTGGTTTCTTGCACTTTCTCTCTAATCACTCAGATGGAGACTCTAAAACATTAACTACACATAGTACAGCTGGTTTTCATTGCATGTAAGAAAGAAAAAAGCTCTAATAAAAGGTTGTCGGTTTATGTACGTGTTCCTCTTTCTTTTTGTGTGTTCTCCTTTAATGAAGATCAGCTTATATGTAAACTTATTGTATTACTTTGTGTTTATTTGTGTAAAAGGCTGTCTCTGGTGTGCCGGCAGAGTGTGGCAGGACTGTAAAAACAAAGCCAGAATAAACAGGAGGTACAGCGGCATACAGCTGGTTTTACTGCAGTATCGGCATTTTGGACTGCAGCTTTGTGAGTCTGTGCAAACATAGAGTTGTCCTGTAAGTCAAAAACTGTGTGCAGGTGTACATATAAGAAGGTGAGACATAAAGCTTAAAACAAACAAAAAAAAAAACAAAAAAAAGAACAAATGTCCATTTCTAATGTCTGAGTTCCTTTTAGATGCATTTCACTTTTGTGCTGATAGGAAGTTAGAAGCTGTGGTTATGTAATGGCGTCTGTGCGGACAGCCAAGAGGGGTGTTACCAGAGCAGGGCTGAAGTGGGATGGGCCTGTTTGTTGCCTGGTTACAAATATTTTGGGCAGGGAAATGGGCAAACATGTCCTGCCTCCCCAGGAAATAGGCCGCTCTCATGACTGCTGCAGGGGGCTCGAGTCGCACTGACACCACAAAACAAAACAGGAAAACTGAGAGCATACAGTAAACAAAACCTGCTGTTTGGGTTTCAGCATGCTCCTCCTTCCAAAGTTACAGACTTGCCGTTGCAGCTTTTTGCTGCTGCAAATACTAATGCATATTTTTTTTTAAATAAATAAATAAATAAAACGCTGAAAGTACAAACATTAAAATATAGATATCCATTAATGATATAGATATTAATATAGATCACTTTAGTGATATAGATTACATTAGTAATATAGATATACTAACCGCATTTCTATAAAAGTTGGGATTTTTTCTAAAATGCAATTACAAAAATGCGATTTGTCAAGTCTCTTGAAGCTTTAATTAACTGACAAAAGTACAAAGAAAAGATATTCAATGTTTTCACTGAGCAACTTAATTGCATTTTGTAAATATAAACAAATTTAGAATTTGATGCCTTCAAAAAGTTGGGCCAGAGGCATGTTTACCACTTAAGGGTGTTACATCACCCTTCCTTTTAATTACACTTTTTAATCATTTGGGAACTGAGGATACTAATTGTTGCAGTTTTGCAAGTGGAATTTTTGCCCATTCTCGCTTGATACAAGACTTCAGCTGCTCAACAGTCCTTGGTCGCCATTGTCTGATTCTCCTCTTCATGATGTGCCATACATTTTCAATAGGAGACAGACCTGGACTGCTGGCAGGCCAGTCAAGCACACTCTGTGTCTACAAAGCCACGCTGTTGTAACACGTGCAGAATGAGGCCTGGTATTATCCTGCTGAAATAACCATGGACTTCCTGGGAAAAGACATTGCCTTGATACACCTCCGCGTCAATGGTACCTTCACACCTATGCAAGTCCCCCATGCCGTGATGCACCCCCATACTATCACAGATGCTGGCTTTTGCATCTTTCGCTTATAACAGTCTGGTTGGTCTTTTTCATCGTTGGCACAGAGAACTTGACATCTGTTTTTCGACGAAAACAAGCTGAAACATGGACTCATCTGACCACAGCACTCGTTTCCACTGCCTTTCAGTCCATCTGAGATGAGCTCGGGCCCAGAGAACTCGTCGGCGTTTCTGCATAGAGTCGATGTGTGGCTTCCTCCTTGCGTAATAGAGTTTCGGGTTGCATTTCTGGATGCAGCGGCAGACTGTGTTAAGTGACAATGGTTTTCCGAAGTACTCCCGAGCCCATGTGGTTATATTTATCACAGTAGCATGATGATTTCTCAGGCAATGCCACCTGAGGGCTCGAAGGTCCCTCAACAGTGGTTTCTGGTCTTGCCCTTTATGCAATGAGATTTCTCCGGATTCCCTGAATCTTTTCACAATATTATGCACTGTAGATGGTGAAAGACCTAAATTCTTTGCAATCTTGCGTTGAACAATGTTCTTTTTGAACTGAGTGACAATTCTCTCACAAAGTTTGGCACAAAGTGGTGAGCCATGACCCATCCTTGCTTGTAATGATTGAGCTTTGGGTGGATGCTCCTTTTATGCCCAATCTTGATACCCTCCCCTGTTACCAATTAACCTGATCCTCCAAAATGGTGTTACTTGGTGTTAGTTTATTCTATAAACTTTTCAGTCTTATTTTGCCTCTGTCCCAACTTTTTTTTTAATGTGTTGAAATTCTAAATTTGTTTATATTTACAAAATACAATTAAGTTGGTCAGTGAAAACACTGAATATCTTTTCTTTGTACTTTTGTCAGTTAATTATCGTTTAAAGAGACTTGACAAATAACAGGTTTTTGTTTTTATTGCATTTTAGAAAAAATCCCAATTTTTCTGGAAATGGGGGTTAGTAGATTACATTAGTAATATAGATATAAATACAGATTACATTAGTGATATAAATATAGATTACATTAGTAATATAGATTACACTAGTGATAGAGACATAGATTACTTTAGTGATATAGATATACAGTTGTAATCAAAATTATTCAACGCCCATTGCAAATCAGGTTTATTGGCAAAATTTACAGACTTTTAGCTGTTTGCAATGAACAAATCAAACAAAAGCAAGTGAAATAGTTCAACACAATGAATGCTTCAAGTGGTTTCCCCAAATTCAACTGAAAATGCAACTTATAATGACTTCTCCAGTTTCAAAATTATTCAACATCTTCATGGCAAGCATCTTTAGTACTTAGTAGAGCACCCTTTTGCTGTTATGACATGCTGCAAAGAAGATGCATAGCCAGACGCCAGCTTCTGGCAGCGTTCCTGAGGAATCTTAGCCCATTCCTTATGAGCAATGGCCTCCAGTTCAGTAATATTCTTGGGTTTGCGTGCTGCAACCGCCTTCTTCAAATCCCACCAGAGATTTTCTATGGGGTACAAGGCAGATGACTGTGATGGCCACTGTAGAATCTTCCAGGACTTTTTCTGCAACCAAGCCTTGGTGGAATTTGAGGTATGCTTGGGATCATTGTCCTGTTGGAAGGTCCAACGACACCCAAGCTTCAGCTTCCTCACAGACGGTATGACATTTTCTCCTAGGATTTCCTGATACTTCAATGAATCCATCTTGCCTTCCACACGCTGCAGGTTTATCTAAATCACTAATGTAATCTACAGTAGATATGCATTAGTGAGACACATGGTTCACATTTTGATCCGATTTGTGATTTTAAAAAGTGTAAACAAGATAAAAATTTTAGTTTTTATTTTTTTTAATAAGTGTAGTCACTAAGTGCAGTCAGACCTCATGTTCCAATAAGTAGCTGAACTTGATTTGCAGTTGCGTGCAAACGTCTGTGTAAACTTACTTCAAAATGAAACCAAGACGACATTTAATATTAACACAAATCTCCCTTTTACATCATGAATAACAAAATTGTACAATAGTGTAACAATCTAAATTATATTTCTGAATTTGATATAAATTAGCTTTCGTTCCACTTCCTGCTAAGAACTATATCAGGTCACATATTGTCTCTGCACTTCTTCCATTTCTGAACTGGAATGAATAATATTATAACTGTTGGTTATATCATTCATCTTCAGTAACCGGTTTATCTTGGTCAGAATCGCGGATCCGGAGCCTATCCTGGGAACAATGGGTGCAACCCAGGAACACATCCTGGGTGGGACACCAGTCTATCGCAAGGCACCATGCACACACACACCCACACACCCATTCACACTTAGGCGCAGTTTGGCATAGCCAGTTCACCTACTGGCATGTTTTGGGGAGGTAGGAGGAAACCGGAGAACCTGGAGGAACTTGGATATCCTTTTAAGCCATTCTGTAAAAGGTCTTGTTCTCTCTCTTTCTTTTAAGTCTTGTGAAAGCTGTTTTCATAATCCTATCGACTTTTAATTTGACTGCTCACACCACAATTTTTACACCTTAAAAATACTTTTGTTGACTAAAACAAATTAACTAAATTAACTTGTCAGTGTGGGCGAACCTTTTGAGCTTGCTAATAAACATAATTGTTGACTTAAGCCAGATTATTACTCATCACAGTGTATGAGATACTCCCAATAAAATCTTGCCCGAACACTATAACAGATATGCGCTAAACATGTACACCATGTCAGATTATACAATGAAGATCCACTCATGATAGATATGTGATTAAATGAAAATTACATTTTCTTTGCGTCATCAATCAGTGTGATCTGGTTTCTCGTGTAGGAAAAAAAAACACTTTTCCAAGTGAGCATGTATTAGTATTGGTGTTAATAATATTAGTATTAATGTTACTGTTAATAGTTGTCCTGTGAGTTTTGCATACTCCTATGCAGTCATCGTACTGATTGCTTTTACAGGAGCATCATGGCAGTGGTCACACTTAGATTTTCATTAAAAAAAAAAAAAAAACTCTGACACGTCCAGAACTTTGTCATCAGCCATGTTTGGTCGCAGTGGAACTTAACCAGCCGCTGGTGAGCATGTCTCATTACGATACAACTCACGACCAAAGAGTTTGCTTACAATGTGTGCTTTTGTCTGTGACAGGAAAATTATACAGTGTAAACCCGACCGAAGTTGCTGTAACGTAAAAGACTGTGTTGTTACAGGGTTTCAAAAAGAAAACACTCTGGTAAATGAATGCTCATTCTACTTAACAGATGAACTGTAAAATAGATTTAAAAATATATTTTTCCACCCAAAAACAAAGTGGACTGCAGACACACTACAAGGGTGTCCCAAGAGTCTCCATATATAGGGGAAATACTTTTTAGCAAAATGTCTTTTAGCCTTTAAGAATGCCTTTGACAAAAGAAGAACATGTTGAAATCATTCTAATGGCTGGATGTTGCAAGGTTGTGATGGACTTTAACAGGAAACATGGGAAGCACATCACACACGACACTGTTGCCAAACTTATTAACAAATTCAAAAAGACTGGAAATGTTGTCCACCAACATCAACTGACATAGGCACAACCGACGTGGTGCTGGCGTACATAGTCCCCTATGTATGGAGACTTTTGGGACAC
Organism: Cranoglanis bouderius; assembly: GCA_023630585.1. Classification (NCBI taxonomy): domain Eukaryota; kingdom Metazoa; phylum Chordata; class Actinopteri; order Siluriformes; family Cranoglanididae; genus Cranoglanis; species Cranoglanis bouderius. The sequence continues at coordinate 7,831,338 of CM042566.1, forward strand.
CCTCTATATGGCCAAAAGTTTGTGGACACCTGACCATCGCATCTGTATATGTTTTTTGAGCATCCCATTCCAGATTTAGTCCCCCATTACTGTTATAATAACCTCCACTCTCCTGGGAAGGCTTTCCACTACATTTTGGGGTGTGGCTGTGGAGATTCTGGGGTGCAGTTGGCGTTCCAGTTCATCCTAAAGGTGTGCAGTAGGGTTGAGGTCAGGGTTCTGTGCAAGACATACAAGTTCTTCCACTCCAACCTTGGCACACCTTGTCTTCATGGAGCTCGCTTGGTGCAGAGGGGCACTGTCATGCTGGGACAGGTTCGGGTCCCTTGGTTCCACTGAAGGGAGATTGTCATGCTACAGCATACAAAGACATCCTATACAACTGTGTGCTTCCAACTTTGTGACAACAGTTTGGGGGTGTGATATATGGGTGTGATGTTCAGGTGTCCACATACTTTTGGCCATATAGTGTACTTGCAGTGAACTACATTCAGCGCTGTGTACTCTATAGCACTGTATGCACACTTATCATCATATGAATAAAATCCCGTGTTTATAATTGATATAAATAACCAGCCACGCAAGCAGAACAACCATGACTCCTAGCTGAACTCAGGGCTTTAATCTTAAAATGTTTTGGCAATAAAATACAAGCAGGAGGTCCAAATAACTAAAACTGTACGCTGTATTAGCTCTTGGTGCCGTAGTTAGCAAAACACTTCACTAACAGGTGCTAATGCAATGCCCCTGTTAGTTTGTTTGCCTTGTTCTGCACTAATTTAATCGACTCGATATTTTTTTTTTTTAGCAGCAAGCAAACCAGTTTAGTAACCAGCTATTAGCGGCGAGAATGCTTTCCAAGTAGTGCAAAGGTTACGGCTAGCGTGCTAAGCTAGCTAATATCCTAAACCAACAAACACTGCAATACATTATTGTCAATTGCTAACTAACTAAAACACAATGCTTATTTGCGTCTTGTCTGTGAGTAGTGAAAAAAAAAAAAAACTTCCGTAAAAAAGTTTCGTTAGAGAAACGTACACCAAATATCTAAAGCCATACAGCAAAATCCGAGTCTCTGTGTCTACTAATCCGTCTGTAGCAGAATACTCAATGACTCCTTACTCCCTTCACAAGTGCACTACATAGTGTGTGGAAAATAAATGCTTCTGCCGCCATATGTAGTGCACTACGTATACTATAGCAAGCCGTTTAGATGTCGTTCACACAACGCACACTGTGCGGCCCAGAGGTTGCCACGGGACACGGTTGCTGCGCAACAAAAACAAAAAAAGACCAACTCGTCATGACGTCGTTGCGTCAGACGTGCCGGAACGGCGTTTCCATGACGACGCAACGCCTGTACATACACATCTGCAGATTTCGGTTGTAAGTAGTGGCAACACATGGGACTGATATTGTTGAGTTGTTTATGCATTTAATCGAGGAATAAGGAATGTTCAATTGTTTTATAGCGAACACATGCACATACTAGTCTCATCAGAAATAAATAAATAAATAAATAAATAAAACAAGCAAACAAAGGAATAAAAGTGGAATAGAGCTTTATTTTATTTTATTTTATTTGTATTGCAGAATTGGATTTAAATGTTCTAAAATATTCAGCTGGTTCCTTTTCAATGGCAAGGCATATATAGATTTGTCTTCAGCTAAGAACCATAAAATATGATCAACAGCTGAGAAATCTGACTCTAGTTGTCAGTGGTCTCTCTTCCTCCTCCTTCCTCTGTTTGCATCCCACATAAGGAGCTATGATGCGCTTTTTTTTTTTCTGACGTAGCCACAGGTCGGCAGCTCTTAGCCACTGGTGAGAGTTCTGGCTGATTTTTGCGGAGAGATATTCCTGGTGAAAGTCATGTACGCCGTGTTAGTCATGCTGGTTAGAGTAGTCTAGCTTAGCTCCTACCTGCCGGTGGACAGAACAGTACGTTCTCCGTCAGTGACGTCAGCCTGCTGACTAATTGTTGTCGTCTTCGCGCGGCCCTATACTCAGTGTTGACATTTTCGTCCTGCCTCGTATTTCCTCGCGGCTCACAAAGGCTCTCCTGCAATTTCCTGTTGCTTTCTTTCCTCATCTCTTCGTCCCATTTCCGAGCTCAGGCTCCTCATCGTTGTCGTGCACAAGGGAGTAAACGATGAATGAAACTTTCTATTCATTCTGAAGTGTCTCACTTTTGCACATGCCTTCCTGTACACACAAACAAAAGGAGGCTTTGTGTGTTTCCGGCAAGTTTGGCTTTGTTCGTTCAGACGTAAAGTCTGATGTCCTCAGTGATGATGAGTTATAATGGTGATTATGAGAACATTTGGTTTGAGCTCTCCTTCGATTTTATTATTATTATTATTATTATTATTATTATTATTATTATTATTATTATTATTATTATTATTATTATTATTATTACTGATGATAATGATGATGATGATGATGATGAGACATTACAATGATACACTGTTGTCATTATAATATAATACAATAAATATAATATATAATGTAATAATAACATCAACATTTATTTATTAGTGTTATTTAAAATCAGTGTTTCTACTTGTTGTTTATGTTGTTGCATTAAAACATTTTCCAGGTCAGTTATAGAACCACAGCTGACTCTAATATTAGACCACCGGGGATTCCGTGAAGCCCATGAGAAAGTTTACAATGGAGAGTTGTGTTCACCTAAAGCACGTTTCAACGACCCCTTCCTTCACCTGAGAAACCGGATAGCACCTTCTCTGCATGCTGCATACACGTCTGACAGCTTTCAAATGTCTTTCAGTCTTTCAGTCATTTTCTTCTCTTCTGCCTATTTTTGCACAGCGATCATACGTAAGCTCTGACTATATATTTTCTTATGTAGACACTACAGTATGTAAACTGGAGAAATAGCAAGCATTATTATAATAATTATTATTACTATAATTCATATCATTAACATGATCATTATCATTATATTTATTTGACTGCAGTTTATGGGCTAGGTTTTTTGTTTTTTTTAAATAACAAACGAATCCCATCATATATGTGTCTTAATCTCATTTGTTTTTGTTGTTAACACCTTCCGTGGCAACATAAAGCAAAAATCATATATGCTGAAACCTTTTTTTTTTTCTTCTTTGACGCAGAGATAAGTCTAATATTGTCCTTCCCTATCGTTTCTGTATAGTCTCTATTTTTAAGAAAAAACATGCAATCAAAAATATCTCCTGTGGAAGCTATAGTAAACGCTGCTATTCTCGACAGTGCGCTAGAGCGTTTTTTTCTGTGGGTGAGGGAATCCCTAAACGTCATCGCCTAGGATACCAAAAAACAAAAACACCGCTCCATGAACCATATATGGGCACCTACGTCAGCGGAACTCCAGTGAGGGGCGGAGACAGAATTCTGTACTTTACAAAGGTTCCTGGATGCTTTCATTCAGAAGACGAGGGACGCCGGCTTGCGCGCACAAAATCGCTGTTTATTATCGCTGACCGACCAAACAGACCATTTTGCGGACATTTTTTTTTTTTACATGGATTTATAAATGCACACTTCAAAAAAAAGGAGCCTTTTAGGGACTGTTATATCGCCAGCCAGCGTGGACGTCTCCGCTTTGGAGTTGTAAACTTGTTTCCCCCCAGCGCAGAACTGGATTGCCATCTTAATGCAACTTTTTTGGAAAGACACGAAAGCCTTTTTGACTGACTCTTCAAGTAAATCTTGTTACGGTAGGTAATGGCTGAAATAATGTAATGTTATAATTACTAGCCTAGTTTAGCTTTGACATAACAGCGTATAGATTTTATAGCGATCTCTGTAGGTGTGCATGCATTCAAGTCAACTTCAAGTGACTTGTAAGTGCATTATAATGATGAATTAGACAGTGCACTAGAACACCGAATGTTTCGCTGGGCGCCAGGTGACGTGCCATTTTCGCCGGGAGCGAGCGCTTTCTCGGTTCCACTCGGCTCTGCCGGGGAGATGTTCCAGGGGTTCCCCGGTGACCCGGACAGCGGCTCCCGTGGAAGTTCCTCTCCGTCGGTCGAATCTCAGTACCTGTCTTCGGTGGACTCCTTCGGGAGCCCCTCCACCACCACTGCACCACAAGTAAGTCCTTAAGAGTTTGCTTGCTGCATGCATGACCTGTCAAACTGCTGGGTGGCATTAAAGCTGTTTTGTTACTGAACCGCGGTAGAAAAAAATAATAAATGATAAATAATCTAAAAAGTAAACTGTGCATCCTGATTCGCTATACAATCAGAGCAAAACGCAAACACAACTATGTAGTTTGAGTGCAGAGCAGTCAGTTAGCAACGTGCCGTGTGTATGTGTTTGGCAGCACGCGGCTCCGTGGATTACCGCGGTGGAACCTCTCCGACGTGCACGAGCTAAGCCCCTCCCCCTCGCTCCGCTCTCCGTATCCCTCCTCGTCGCGCTGGCCTCGCTGTGACGTCAATGCGTTCTATTTTGGAGTGTTACGTCGCGTTGCTAAGGGGAGTACTGGGGGAGTGACGGCGGGGGCGGGGCGTTGAAGGGGCGGCGGGAGGGGGGGGTATGAGGGAGAGGGTTAGAAAGGATGGCTCGAGAGAGCTGATTGGCTGACGCTTGTGGAGTCTCTTGTCTGACGTTCCGTACGAATATTAACGAACCTCCCGAACTCGCGCGCGCGCTCGGGCATTACCGACGGCCTCCGCTTCTAAATAAAGAAGCGAGACGGCAATTTTTTCGCTCAAAGGGTGAAAGGGTGTCAAAGTCAAAGGGTGTTGTTTTATTTTTGTCCACGGATTGTGCGTCCCGAATTACATAATAATAATAATAATAATAATAATAATAATAATAATAATAATAATAGTCGTAGTCAAGGTAATTCACCATCCAAAAGATTAAACCAAAAGACTTATGAATTTTACTATAAATAAAAATAATTGTCTTCTCAGTCTGCAATCTGTCCAAAGAAGAGCAATTCCATGAATCCATAATGCTGCTGTTCACATATAGGGCACTACATTTGGTGCAGAAGTGTTTGTATATAGCACCTTTACAGCTACATCACATATTTAGTATTAACACCTATTCCTTCATAACCTATAGATATAGAATAATAATAATTACATTGCATTAGCATTATTATTTGATAGGCCATAGGCTGTAGCTTGTACATACTTCTAGTAATAAACAGCATTTATATTCTTATATGTCAAAATGTTAGTTTTGCTGTTATCACCTTCTTCTGCAACATTAAACTAAAAAATACCTAATGTACGCTTTGTACATGCTGAAGCCTTTTTTATTTGTCCTGCCTTGTCATGTGTCTACATTTTCTATATTTATAAATGCAGTTAAAAATATAAACTAAGCAATTTCTTAAATCCACAATGCTATTCAGAGCACTATATTGTGTGTAGAAGTGTTTACATTTAGCACCTTTACAGCTGCATCATTTACATATAACATTCAAACCTATTTTATGGTCTAGTTCCCTTTTATATAGGCTCTAGCTTGTCCATATAGGACTTGGAAGCAGCTAAAATATTGTTTGTTTGTTTGTTTGTTTGTTTGTTTGTTTGTTTTTTTTACTGATATAAGGCAATAGAATTATTGGCTTCAGGGTGAATCATGGAAATAGGAAGTAGTATCAGTATAAACCAGGGCATTATGTTATCCCTGTATGACCTTTAGAGCCACTCAATCTAGATCCGGTGTGTGTTCATGTTCCATAGGAGTGTGTATCTTCCGCTGGAGGTGTAGGGGTGGGTGGCGGGACAGCTGGCAGCGCTCCAGGGGTGGACATGCCTGGCTCCTTCGTTCCCACAGTGACTGCCATCACCACAAGTCAGGACCTGCAGTGGATGGTGCAACCTACCCTCATCTCCTCCGTGGCACCAGGGCAGAGTGGCACAGGTACAACCACCATGACCCAGTCGGTGGCCCTGGACCCATACGACATGCCAGGGCCAAGCTTCTCCTCCAGCTCGGGCTTCACCCCTCCCAGCTCAGACACCCCAGGTCCCTTGCGCCAGTCACGGAGCCGCCGGCGCACGCGTGACGAAACGGTAAGCGAGGCTCACGTTGGACTGAACGGTTTGTATCCATGTAGGCTGAGAGTTTGACTCCTTCTCTTGTGCAAGCGTGTATGCCATTTTGCAAAATAACACACTGCATACATACACATGAGCAAGTGTTAAAAACGCTTTCATCCCTTCTTCCAGCTGACTCCAGAGGAGGAAGAGAAGAGGCGCGTCAGGAGAGAGAGAAACAAACTGGCCGCCGCCAAGTGTCGCAATCGACGGCGTGAGCTTACAGACAGGCTACAGTCGGTGAGCGACTAATTGCACAAATCACATGCATATCACATGCATTATACCACACCCACAGTGTAAGTGAAAGAGGATATACAAGCATTATCTTAATCTCAGCATGGTAAGTGTGATGGTATGCATGATAATACAATATTTGACCTATAATAATGTTCATGGTAATCATACAGTTGAATTCTCACTCTCTGCTGATTTGTACCTATGAACTGCTGCTGTAATCGTAAAGACCATGATGGTCGTACTGAACATCCTTTCAACACACTTGGCACTGTCTGACTTTATAGTATACAATTGTGGATTACAATGATTTATAATCCCACTATCTGATGTCACCCAGAAGAGGATGGGTTCCCTTTTGAGGCTGGTTCCTCTCAAGTTTTTGTCCTTAAGTGTTTTTCTTTGCAACTGTCACCTCTGGTTCATTGTGGATCGAAATCTATATCCAGATTTCTGTAAAGTTGCTCGTGTATTGTTATAAGTGCTGTACAAACTACATTTAATTGAATTATATGAGGAAAATTACACATAGCTCATACATGTGCTCCAGCATCAAAGGAGCATTTTGGCCAAAAATGACATTTACATGATTTTCCAATTGCCAGAAAATATTTTTGAAATCCAATTTTTTGGTCTTTACATTTGGACTGGGGCAATAATGCTAATCTTGATCTGAACTATCGCTTTATGGTTTTAGAAGAAAAGCTTTAAACTTACCAATCAGAGGAGAACATGTTCAAGGCTTGACTGACTTGTCTGATTTTCAGTGTCTCTCGCTCTCACTCGTCTCCATTTTTTTCCCCCAGGAAACCGACATACTGGAGGAGGAGAAGGCCGAGCTGGAGGCTGAGATCTCAGAGCTGCAGAAGGAGAAGGAGCGTCTGGAGTTCGTCCTCATCACCCATCAGCCGAGCTGCAAGATCCCTTACCAGGAGGAGCAGCAGCAGACGCCAGCGCCTCCTCCACCTCCATCCTCCTCTGTTTCAGTGGTGGGTTTGACTGTGAAGGAGGACTCGTTCTACCTTCCTCCACCTTACTCGTCCCACCACCACCAACACCACCACCACCACCACCAGCAGCAGCAGCAGCAGCAGCAGCCAGCGCAGCAGCCAGCACAGCAGCAGCAGCAAGGGATGATGCAGGAGGTAGCCTTTTCTAGTTCTTTCTATGGGCCAAGCCAGCCGGCGCCGGGTGGCCTGTGCCTTGTCGCTGACGGCGGTGGTAACCCTGACGCTGGCAGCCACAACCCCTCATACACATCTTCATTTGTATTCACCTACCCAGAGGGAGCCTGCGGTGCCAGCGCTAACCAGCGAACCAGCAGCAGCGAGCAGTCCTCTGACTCTATGAACTCGCCCTCACTTCTTGCACTCTAAAAGCCCTGACCCCATCCTTCCTGTCACTGCCCTTTTTCACACACATGTACACACACACGTACACACACACATATGCAATCATTCACTTTATCATGCGCAGCACAGTAGATGTGTTCAGCCTCATTGACATTTTTCGAGAAGATACCTTTTGCATATTCATATTGCATAGTCACACCTTATTATACAGTTATATTTATTGCAAAAAAAAGTTCTCACAGCCTTGTTGCTCCAGCTAAATGGTTTTCGCACTGGTGCTTTAGTTGTTTAACTCAAGCCTGAATCACTATAAGATAAAGTATTAATTTGTAATAGATTCAGACATAGTAACAAAATGAGTCAGCACCTGTGACATTCCCCCCCCCCCCCCCCACACACACACACACATTCACTTGTTAAAATGACACCTAATAATGCACTTAGTTATATTTATCCCTCCTCCTGCTCGGTCGCTTTCTTTCTCCATCACTCTTTTGCTCTCTCTCTCGTTGCTCCTGCTCACTGCTGGTGTTCGAGCTCTCTTTTTGCGATCTGATCCTCTGCACAGTGTATTTGTCTGACTTGAAAAGGGGACAAACACCTTCTGTGGCTTCAGTACGTTAGTTTTTTTCTGCTTCTGCACTCATCATCCTTCATCTAATCCTTCCCTTCCTTCTCTGTCGTTGTGCCTGGACTTTTAAATAATAAGGGACATCATTTCCCTCTTCAATCAATCAATCAATGAATCAATCAGTCAATCAAATCACTATCTATCTCTTTTTCTTGTCTCCTGCATCGTCCATCTGCCCATCTGTTTCTCCTCTCTTCTGTCTCTATGTGCCTCTGGTTCTCTGTGAAGCCTTCAGCCCCCGAGAGCCCATTGGACCCTGAAAACCCGTGGAACCTTGAATGATGGCCGGGCCACCCCAGCACCACAGACAACCCCCCTTTTCCCTTCCAGCATGGACCGACTGCCACACTGCACAGAGGAAATGCAGGATTTAAAAAAAAACAAACAAAAAAAAAAAAAACACAAAGCCAAACGTACCAGCGACAGCACACAGGTCAAAACCAGGAGCGAATGGCATTTCAGAGCAGGCATTGTGTTCTGTTTACCTTCTTTGACACAGAGGATTTGGAAGTGTGATTTGACCAAGTGGACCTGACTGACATAGAAAAGGACTTTAAAGGCCGGCTCTGATGGAGGAGCTTTTAGAGCTAGATATCCTCTCATGTCCTGGACACCTCTGAGAAGGGGAAAGCAAAAAAAAAGCCACATGAAAAACAAGCGGTCATCTTGTGTCCTGCCAAATGCCATCTCATTATTGTTATTTGTCCACATATTTTTCAGACCATTATTTTTTTTTTGTACAATCCTATGCCAACTCCCTTTATTGAAGACTGTGTTCAGTGGCTTTTTATCTGTTTCCGCAATAGTATTAGCTTTGACCTGAAAAAAAAGTGGCTTAAACGAATGTTACATGTAAAAACTGCTCTTAATGTGAGTGGCACAGGTTTTTCAGTCAGTGCTTGTTACCGTTTGTTATAGTTACAAACAAAAACATTTAAAACCTCTTTAGAATTTGGGCTAAAAGGCCTCTTTGCGGCTGGACGTTGTCCTTTGGTAACAGATCAGCAGGCAGCTGCAGGCTTTAATTGTGAAAGAGCATCACTGAAGCTGCTTCTCCAGTTTATTTCTTTCTTTAAGGAGGTTGACGTGGTGAGGAAGCACAACCGTGGGCCAAGACAGATTGAGGAAGAACAAACAGGAGTTGTTTATGAATATGAAAACTTTATTTTCCTGTGAATTTGTTATATAATATTATATATATATATATATATATATATATATATATATATATATATATATATATATATATATATATATATATATATATATATATATATATATAAAACTTCGTTATGCTTTTTCTCTCGCTTTTGACTGTGCTGCCAAATGGAGGAACCTTGTGGAGCTGTGAACTGCTCCTTTTACTCTGTTACTGTATTGTTATTATTATTATTTCATTGTTATCTTACATCTGGCAACTAAAAAGACATGTTGTGCACTATGAACCTTTTTCATGTCCTATAAAGTAACCTAAAATGCTCTATAGTATGTATGCATATATATATATATATATATATATATATATATATATATATATATATATATATATATATATATATATATATATATGTGTGTGTGTGTGTGTGTGTGTGTGTGTGTGTGTGTGTGTGTGTGTGTGTGTTTACAATGATTGTAATGTATGAATGTTCAGAAATGTAAAATGGCTATTTTTGTTAATGAAGAAAAAAGAGGGTGAGCTTGGTGTTGCTGGTTTTGGTTTAAAACAGATATTTTTCTAAAAGAACAAAAAGGTATATTATGATATACAATAATAACCCGCCTTTCCTTCAATATGAGAAGCACTGTCACTGCCTTTGCTCTATTGCTGTGTATTTATATGTTCTATATATAAAAACACATACAATGATATGTATGATGAGTGTATTCTGTGGTGCATATAACAGTCTATATGTATCATGGGTTTATAGAGGTGATGCTGTGCTTATTTTATTTTATTTTTTTTTTTTAATTTATTTTTATTTTTTTGCTCTCGCTCTTTGTCAGTGTGAGGTTGGTCCTACAGTCCTTGCTCAGCAAAACAACCCCTGTGGACAAAACACACTGGATGCAAATGAAAAAAGAAAAAAAAAAAAACCCAACAACAACAATAAAATCATGTGAAGATAAGAAGTGTCTCAATGTAAAGTCTATACTCATGCAGAAATTCCTATTGGAGAAATATTCAAGTAATTCTGTATTTCTGGATTGATTTCAACACTCCAGTGTGTACTGTCCCATGTGAAGTTGCAAACACATGCACACATGCATAAGCTTTTTTCTCTCACACTTTTCTCACCAGATTTTGACAGGAAATTCGTCTTAATTCATATATTCCTATTAAACAGGCAGGATAGAACAGCAGGAATGATTTTGCACGCTCAGAAACCGAGTTTACAAAGCAGCTGTTAATTGTTCTCATTATTTGTACGAGTGTTGGGATGAACCTCAGAGAGAAAAAAAAAATGTGAGGCAACAATACTGCACCATAATGCTTGATGATACTGAGATCCTCTTAAACTGGCTCTGTGGTTGAGACGTTCGGTTTTAAATGAAAAGTAAGGAATTTGCAAAGGATGTAAGCATTTTCTAATGTAGAAAGTGAAATTTTAGGAGAATTTTAGGATGGAATGATGTTGCACAAAATGTCAAACACAGGCACAGTGTGTGAAAGTACCAAGCTAGAAGTTTTTAACATTAGCTCAGAAAATACAGATCGCGTCCCCTGTGATGTCTCTTAGAGACATTGCATTATTGCGTGCAGAATTTTCAAATCTGCTGGCATTGGTGCTCATAGTACGCTGTTGGTGCTTTTAAGCCAAAATATAGTGTTACTGTATCCTTTACCTTATATGACATGACACTAGTATGGTTATTGCATTGGGAGCAGAGTATGGCAGAGATTTTGCTTTGCAAAGATGTTCAGTTCAGTTCAGAAACCAACACAGCTGCAGTGATTGTCTTTGGTGTTTAAGATTTTTTATTTTTTTTTAATGCATTTTAAATGCAATATAGATGAATAGATTACCTGGGGCAACACTGGCATGTAGCACAATAGCTAACCTGCAAAAAATGGCTTTTCTTAATGTTTAATAGTGTCATGATGTGGATGAATTTAAGGCTTTGCCTTAGTGGATATGTTCTCGTTGATGAAGCTTTGTGTCTATTTGATATCCCAATCTGCCTTTGTCGAGTCAACAAGGGCCTTCTTTAATAATGTTTTAAAATCCAAACATACAAAAGTGACCACTTGTTAAAACAGAAAATGAAAATGCATACAATTTTTGTGGGACATTTTGTGGCCTTTTTTTTTTTCTGGAAGCGGTGGCTCTATTAGTAACATCAACAACACAGCACTTTGGATGAATTTGAACCAGCCCCTTATCAGTATCTGTATGTCTGTGTATATTTTGGTGTACGAGAAATGACAATGTAAAAAAAAAAATGTGTGTTTGAGATGTATTTGGACTGAACTGGCTGGGATATTTTAGGTTAGGGGATATTAGTTCTGTAGTACAGAACATTTTGACCCACACCAATCCTGGCCTTTCAGCAATACTTATGATCTCATAGTGTATCTTTTTCAATCTCAATGGCTCTTGGGGGCTACAACAGCATACTCCTTATATTTATCTTTCTCAGTTTCTATTACAATCTCTTTATCTTATTAGCCCTTTACAAAAATTTAGAAGGACTTTTTACTTTGTTGCATAGGCTGTGAACCCTGAGTGTGCTAACCTATCTGGATCTCTTCGTATGACCATCATGACTTTTTTTTTTTTTTTTTTTTTTTTAAGTGGCATTAAAATAAACTGAAGCATATTGAATAGTTTTATATTTTTTGGGTTTATTCAACACGTCTTGAAATTGTTACATATTTCTTGTTTTAAACACTTACATGCTATACATCATTTCACACTATTGCTATGAAAGAGTGATGAAATCATCTACATAGATAAATGATGCTTTAATCATTTAATCATTTTAACCAAGCAACAGACTAAGTCATATATGTGATTATTAGCCTCATCCCCCAGCCTTGCATTTACGTTACACGGAAGTAGACATGGGCCTATATAAATTGTTCATATCACAAAAGCTTTTATCACAATTAACATTATTATTGTTCTTATAGCCTATTTTATTATCTCTATTATCTGCTTTTCTCATTGGATAGCACTTTAATCATATATAACCCTGGAAGGATTTGATTCTGCTTATGCATACATGATCACTTCTAGCATCTTTTTGACATTTATTGACTTCCCCTTGATCACTAGCTTCTCAGTAGTGTTGATAATAAGAATTGTCATTATCTAAACTCATGGTTCTCAAAGTGGGGTCGGTGCTGTATATCCAGGGATCCCCGACTGTATTTTTTAAAATCAGATGATGGAGGTTGCTATCATCTAGAATCAATGTTATTACGGTTATCATTTAATTATCATAATTGTAAGCCTAACTGACTGGTCACTTAAAGGAGGTTTAAAAAAAAAAAAAAAACCTCAGTAATTAAAAACATGTAATGTTAACATTAACTGCAATTTTAATAAAACCAGGAAGTGATGTATATATGATACACACAGTGGAAAGTTCAGGAATGAAACGCTCTAATGACACGAATAAATTAATGTGATGCTACATATATCCTCTATTGTTCTTAAAATCCAATCTGATCATAAGATGTGATCACAAGGGGGTCCTTGGAAATTCTTTAACTCTGGAAGGGATCCCTGAAACCCCTGATCTTACGTGTCAACGTTGTCATTCACAAACTATAGGCAATGTATAATAGGCAAAATGAGTAAAATCGAATCTAGATTTAAATAAATAAATAAATAAATAAATAAATAAACATCATGTTAGTAACAAATTTTTACTGTTTTATCATTTTGTTTCATTCTTATATTACTGACTGTGGATTAACTTCTCAGAGATCTGATCCTGTACACTGAAATAAGTTTGCATGTAGAATTTACCCAGAAAAATTGAGGCTGCAATTTGCAGCCACTTTTTTTTTATTTTTTATTTTTTATTTTTTTTATGGTGGGGATCGGATGTGTTTGGTAAATTTTACCACATGTTTTATTGAGTCAGATTTAACCTATTTTAGTAAGTAATATGTGCAATGGACATGTGGTAAAGCCTGCCTAATATTATTTAGTTTATCAGTAGATTTTACCCCTTTACTTATTGCAAAGGTACAATTTTGAGTACCTTTGAGTAAATAAAATTCCAAATTGTCAGTATTAAATTATGTAAGTTTTGGTTTTTGCATATTTTTTTAGACCATGAATTAAATTCTAATTGTATTAATGTTATTTTAATTATAATTATAATTAATATAATAATTATAATTTTAATTACATGAGTTTAATTGTAATCATGTCAGGACAATATTGATCATTCTCAAACTGATACACAGCAGAACGCACATTTCCCAAACAATCAATTTGAAATGATGCTCGGAGTTGTATGTTAAACAGACAAGTCAACAGCACGAGTATCTTATTGGTGCCGGTGTTGCAGAAATCCGACTGTGGAGGAAAACACTCTTAGAGTCATGTCTCTCAAGTATTCACGAATTATTTGCGATAATAATATAACATGTAGAAATTTTACTGGGTTTGAAATTGCATCATAATGTTTCCTACAGGTCACTGTGTTGATGAATCAGACCTGAAAACATTCTGAAACTGAGCACTTGATCTGAAATCAGACCATCTTATGCTTATTAAGCCCTGAAGGTTTAATACTAATTTCACTCGAGATGATGCTAAACTGATCTAAATTGAAAATATGCATGTCCAGGGTTTCCTGTGCAGGGTTCCCTCCAGGTTCTCTGGTTCCCAGTGTTCCTGGGATAGGCTCCGGATCCACCATGACAATGAATGAATGATTGAATTAATTAATGAATTAATGGTCCAGTTAACCATGTAACTGGTTATCTGGAGCAGGACATTTGGATGAGGAAAGCTCTCCAGAACTAGGGCTGGTGATAACTGCTGTTGAAGATGGCATTTTGTATTATTGAGATTTTACTGCACCCTAGTGGTGCAAAAATATTTTTCAAAGCGCACCAAACCAAAATCAGTGAAAAGAGGCCATTTCTTAAAGTAATTCGTTTCTATTAGCTCCACCCACCCCCACCCCCACCCCCCCCCCCACACCTTAAATTCAATGTGAACCTTTTCTATTTGTTTTTTTTGTTTGTTTTTTTCGTTCATATTGTCTTCTTTCAACACACTTGTGACCTAAACCAATGTAAAACCGAACTGGAACAAAATGTAAACTTTATGTTCTAATTTAACTGTAATAAATAAGGGTAGATAATGTGATCGCATAGGAACGCTTTGAGGTTTCAGGGGTTGATGTGGTGGAAAACTCGGAAAGGTTCGGATTTCCGATTTGTTACGAAAATCGGCCGGATGTGACGTCACTGTAGTTCCGCAGTGGGTTTTTTTTTTTTCCCCCAGCAAAATGGCGTCTCTTACAACAGGTGAGACAAAAAGACATCTCTGTGTAGTGTTGGGTTATGGTTAAATGTGTCGGTGTTGTTTTAAATTGTGATAAGATGTATTTTTTATTTGATAACGTCGGTATCATGGGGAACGTATCATGTTTATGGCAATTTGTTCATCTCATAGGCATGCTAATATAAGAGAAGCTAACAGACTAACAAGCTAACAGGCTATTTAACACTTTTGTATGTGTATAAAATGTACACAAAAACCATGTTGCTGACGTTATAACGAGGTTATTCAATTTAATTATGATAATCTGTACAAGCTAGACTACACGATACTAGTTATGACTAGCTAGCAATAATTGCATTTTTTTTTTTTTAATTGTTTTAAAACGAGCCCGGCTAACTCGGGCCTTTTCAGCTAACTGGGCACGTGCAGTTTTATTGTAATATTATAGCTAAATAACACAGCCATAATAATATTACTATTAATAATAATAATAATAATACTTTCTCTAGTCTATTTTCTCGTGTCATATGAGGAAATTTGACTGAAGCCGAATCCCAAATGGCTCCTCACTCCCTATATAAGGACACTACATAGGGTGTGAAATAGACGTAACATACTCTTCATCTTTTCTTCTTAAAAGAGCCATCCAAGTTATTCTTCATGCTATAGACATATGATATAAAGCTATTCAGTGTTTTATAAGTTGTTGCCTGATTATATGATGTCAGACTAAGGCAGTTCGGTGTGTTCATGGTCATTGCTTTATAAATAACTCCCAGCTGCTCCTGAACATCAGCTGTTCTTCTCTATGGCTCAAGACACCATGTGTCACAACATTGCCCTGCTTTATTTTAGCAAGGTGTGATTTAGTAGAACTTATATGGAACTAGGTTTTCTATTGGAGGTGTAAAACCTGCCTGTAGGCCATGTGGTGCTTGTAGGCCACCACATGGCCTACAGGCAGGTTTTACACCTCCGATAGAAAACCTAGTTCCATATAAGTTCTACTAAATCACAGCTTGCTAAAATAAAGCAGGGCAATGTTGTGATACTTGATGTGGCATAGTGTCACACTTAAACCTTTGGACATTATCAGTTTTAACAGTGCATGTGAATTAATCAACAAATAACGTATTAACCTGCTTAACTGTGGCTTATAAATGAGGATGGCTGAAATAAATGTTATTTTCAATAATAAAATGTAAAAGATATCTGTGATTTCTATTTATCTTACTTTTTGACTTATATTTGACTCCTCTAGGGCTAATCTAATTATTATTCCCTGTTATAATAATAACCAACTTAAATTACAAGTAAGGAATTGATTTTAAATATGAACACAAACTTGAAATCTGTGGAGTCAAACCTCGTTATCTAAACGGTACTAAATCACACAGACATTAAAACTTAACTGGCTAGACCTGTCGTGATCGTTATGTTATCGACTTGTACAATATATGAACTCGATCATTTTTGCTGACCTGCTCATTGTGTTTACATGTGTATTTGTTTATATAAGAGTGAATGCCACCAACATTTTAGCCATTCGCGATGCTTCTGTCTTCTCGTCAAATGAAAATTCGAACTTTCATCGAATTTAAGATAAAAATGCACATTCGAATGCAAAATATGTGTGCATTTGAATTTAAGATGTGTAGCGAGCACTAGCACCGGTTTGAATTAAAACATACTGTTGAAAAAATGACAGGCAGGATATTATCAATGTATTTTGAAGAAGAAAAATCTAGAAAGAATAGTTCTAGTGTTGCAAATAATCCAGCACAAAACGACACAAATGCACAAGTGTACTTGAGCTGAAGTAAGGCAATAGGTCGAATGGTAAGTCAAGTTATGACTACACTCTTCCCATAACAACGCACTACAACACAGACAATGAATAACTAAAGCATAAAGAATTCACAATATTGTACAGCCGTGGCCAAAAGTTTTGAGAATGACACAAATATTAATTTTTACAAAATCTGCTGCCTCAGTTTTTATGATGGCAATTTGCATATACTCCAGAATGTTATGAAGAGTGATCAGATGAATTGCAATTAATTTCAAAGTCCCTCTTTGCCGTGAAAATGAACTTAATCCCAAAAAATCATGTCCACTGCATTTTAGTCCTTCCACAAAAGGACCAGCTGACATCATGTCAGTGATTCTCTGGTTAACACAGGTGAGAGTGTTAATGAGGACAAGGCTGGAGATCACTCTGTCATGCTGTTTGAGTTAGAATAACAGACTGGAAGCTTTAAAAGGAGGGTGGTGCTTGAAATTATTGTTCTTCTTCTGTTAACTATGGTTACCTGCAAGGAAACACGTGCAGCCATCATTGCTTTGCACAAAAAGGGATTCACAGGCAAGGAAATTGCTGCTAGTAAGATTGCACCTAAATCAACCATTTGTCGGATCATCAAGACCTTCAAGGAGAGATGTTCAACTGTTGTGAAGAAGGCTTCAGGGCGCCCAAGAAAGTCCAGCAAGCGCCAGGACTGTCTCCTAAAGTTGATTCAGCTGCGGGATCGGGGCACCACCAGTGCAGAGCTTACTCAGGAATGGCAGCAGGCAGGTGTGAGTGCGTCTGCACGCACAGTAAGGCGAAGACTTTTGGAGGATGGCCCGGTGTCAAGAAGGGCAGCAAAGAAGCCACTTCTCTCCAGGAAAAACATCAGGGACAGACTGCTATTCTGCAAAAAGTACAGGGATTGGACTGCTGAGGACTGGGGTAATGTCATTTTCTCTGATGAATCCCCTTTCTGATTGTTTGGGGCATCTGGAAAAAAGCTTGTCCGGAGAAGAAAAGGTGAGCGCTACCATCAGTCCTGTGTCATGCCAACAGTAAAGCATCCTGAGACCACTCATGTGTGGGGTTTCTTCTCAGCCAAGGGAGTGGGATCACTCACAATGTTGCCTAAGAACACAGCCATGAATAAAGAATGGTACAAAAACATCCTCAGAGAGCAACTTCTCCCAACCATCCAAGAACAGTTTGGTGACGAACAATGCCTTTTCCAGCATGATGGGGCACCTTGCCACAAGGCAAAAGTGATAACGAAGTGGCTTGGGGAACAAAACATCGACATTTTGGGTCCATGGCCAGGAAACACCCCAGACCTTAATCCCATTGAGAATTTGTGGTCAGTCCCCAAGAGGCGGGTGGACAAACAAAAACCCACAAACTCTGACAAACTCCAAGCATTGATTATGCAAAAATGGGCTGCCATCAGTCAGGATGTGGCCCAGAAGTTGATTGACATCATGCCAGGGCGAATTGCAGAGGTCTTGAAAAAGAAGGGTCAACACTGCAAATATTGACTCTTTGCATAAACTTCATGTAATTGTCAATAAAAGCCATTGACACTTATGAAATGCTTGTGATTATACTTCAGTAACAGTTAGTAACATCTGACAAAAAGATCTAAAAACACTGAAGCAGTAGACTTTGTGAAAATTAATATTTGTGTCATTCTCAAAACTTTTGGCCACGGCTGTACAACCCCATTTCCATAAAAGTTGGGATTTTTTCTAAAATGCAATAAAAACAAAAATCTGTGATTTGCCGTCTCTAGAAACTTTAATTAACCGACAAAAGTACAAAGAAAAGCTATTCAGTGTTTTCACTGACCGACTTAATTGTATTTTGTAAATATAAACAAATTTAGAATTTGATGCCTAATGTATCTTCTATTTACACATGAACCCACTTGAGAAATTGTTCTGAGAATTCGAGACTAGTTTGAGTTGACACACAATGCCTTACTCATGCATCGGTGAATTCCAGTGTCGGACTTCGTATGTAAAAGGAGTGAAAGACGTCTCGCACACATTTATACATAATGTGTATTCAACACTGCGTCCTAAATAACAGGTTAAAAGTTCGAAAATTCTCCCACAGTGTCGTCTTTGACATTCTGATCAGTTGTGCCACATTCTCGATTAGTTCTTCAACTCTCCCGGTTTTTGTTCCCAGCCACATCTGAGTGGATCCAGTTCTTCAGAGATGCAGGAATCCCCCCGGGTATGGCTGCCACCTACGCTGTGTCCTTTGTAGACAACAGGTAAAAACCCTCGTCATGACAGGGACACAAACTTCGAATGTTTGAGTGTGAAATTGTATAAAATTATACTGTTTTTGTTTGTTGAATATTAGTCTTGCAATAAGTAGAGTGGAATCATTCACACAGCATTCAGAACAGTGTAATGGTCCCTTTGAGAGTTCCCATTCATTCAGTGTGTGTGTGTGTGTGTGTGTGTGTGTGTGTGTGTGTGTGTGTGTGTGTGTGTGTGTGTGTGTGTGTGTGTGTGCAGAATTCAGAAGACCATGCTGATGGATCTCAGTAAGGACATCATGAT
Source organism: Cranoglanis bouderius (assembly GCA_023630585.1). Classification (NCBI taxonomy): domain Eukaryota; kingdom Metazoa; phylum Chordata; class Actinopteri; order Siluriformes; family Cranoglanididae; genus Cranoglanis; species Cranoglanis bouderius. The sequence goes on from CM042566.1 coordinate 7,850,465, forward strand.
GGACTTGGGTATCACAGTCATTGGGGATATCATTGCCATTCTCAAACACGCCAAGCACGTCTACAGACAGGTGGGCAAGACCTCTATGATCGATGCTTGGAATGAGATATACTATGGACCTGTTTAAAATATTGGATCTCCATGATCACCACATATTGGCATAGACAAGGATTATTCATAATGACCAGAAAAGTATTGGTTCAGGTGCTTGGGGGTAGCTTCATTTCACTGGCATTACAGTAACAATGTAAGATTTATTTATTTCATATATTGTTATACCATGATATTTAAAAAAAAAAAAAAAATTGGGACAGCATATTTATTTACACTCATTGGGCACTGTAATAGGAACACTTGTACATCTCGTCATTCATGCAGCTATCCAATCAGACAATAATGTGGATGCTTTTCTGCTCACCACGGTTGTAAAGAGTGGTTATCTGAGTTACTGTAGGCTTTCCTGTGAGTTTGAGCAAAACTGGCCATGCTCTCTGGGTGGGACGGATGGTGTTGCCTTCACCCTGGTAATTATAGCCACACTAGCTGATTGTAGGGATCTGCAAGCTCAATTATGCAGAAGAGAGCAGTTAGCACTTTCCTCCAATGCTACCCTGCGACTCAGAATGAGCAACAGTTTGAAAAGACGCAGTGGCTAGCTTCACATATCTTGGAGGAGGCACGTGATAGCCCTCACCCTCCCTGATTGGTAGCTGTTGTGTGATAGGGGAGAGCTAGCTAGTGGGGAAAGTATTTGAAACTGAAAAAATTGTGGGGGGAAAAAAGTGTGGCTGAATAAAACAAAGTAAATACTGGACATTTAGGCAGGGACAATTCAAGTTTGAGTAATATTTTTTTCCAAGCAAAAGCATGCACAGTATTTTGTTACAGTTACATGGTCCAATTTTAATACGCTTTAAATGTTGTGAATTGTGAATGAGAGGTTACCCTTTCTCCTCGTGTTGCTTGGTGTAGGATATGTGCAAAATGGCCACCGAAGCTATTTCCTCTGGCCAGACCAGCGTTCAGGCTGAGCTGAGGCGCACTGCCAATACCCGTGAGTATAGCATCTACCCAGATGTACATCCACCCTGATATAATACAGTTCTGATAAGATAAAGGGGAAATGTGCACAGCTTTTCAGTGTGAATAAGTGAACACAGATTTATTCATTGTTAGCATAAGGTAGCCTAAAGTCAGCAACTTTACATGCTTAAATCATTCACTAGGCAGTTGTCTGTCAGCAAAAATGTGATGTACAGTTACTGTTTATGGAGGCAGTTTAAAGATGCGCTTTAAACTGTATTGTTCAGTGGTTGCTGACTTGGGGCTTCCTGTTGGGCTTTGGGCTTTGAAGATGTATGAATAAAGAAAAAATGGTTGGGTTATAAATCTTTTTAAGAAAAGTTATTTAATAAAATTAGTAACTAATAATACATCTTCTGCACCAGCCAGTTTTTGGGTTCTCTGTGCTAATAATGTGTCAGAGTTGCTGGGGCTTGATTTCCTTATGAATATAGTATGATCAAAATACGAGCTGGCTTTGAGATTTTTTTTTACTTGATCTATTGGACCTGAATCTATAAATGTATGAGAACTTTAACGTCAACACAATTGTTCAATACTATTTATTTATTTATTTATTTTTTAATTTTTCATTTCAGCCGCCACACGAATGATCGCCAATGCCTTGAGTCGAGACTCCCCACCGAGCACACCCGTGCGTCGCCCTGACAACCGTCTCTCGGTGACCATCTCCAACAAGAGCTCCAAAATGGGTACAGCTCTTCTCATTCCCTCTGCCATCACCATGTCATTGGGTGTTATCTTACTGTAAATGTTTATTTCTCAGCAAACGTGTGTCTCAGGCGCAGACATCTGCTCAGTGCCCACACCTCGTTGTTTTTCACACCTTTATTTTTTACCGTTTTTTTTTTTTTTTTTTTCCTCTTCCCATTCAGTTGCCAATCAGCCTTCAGCAGAGAAGAACGGATTGCTGTTGAAACGCCGGCGAGTGACTTCAGAGATGGAGGGGAAGTACATCATCAGCATGCCAAAGGGCACCACCGCCCGAAGCCGACGCATTCTGGCCCAGCAGGCTAAGAAAGGTGACCGGGGATCAGACTGCTGGCTTCACCATGTTTACAAACCAGTACCAGACTATAGAGTTTCCAAATGAATCCTATATTAATCATGGTCACTAGTTATGGCCTCATCAATTAATTTAATTAATTGTAATTCGCTGCGATGTTGGTGAACTTAGCTGCAGTGCAACTTCTTTTCTTTGTTTGTTTTTTTTGTATTATTATTATTATTATTATTATTATTGTGCACTAAATCATGAGTTTTCCTTTAATATCTTTTGAATGCCTGTTTAAGTTTCTTACTGTAAGTGGCTTATTTATATTTTTTTAGATGTAGCATTTAAAAGGTAAATGTTATGATCAAGAACCAGTGTCCTTGTGATTTCAAGTAATTCACCCATTCGATTTAATCCTGCTGATTTAAAATTATTTAATGGGCTAAAAACTACTTCGAATGAGCTGCATTAATAATAAATAATAAATTAATAGTTATTTTGACATTAAGCAAAATAACATAATTTATCAGCACAAACTTTCTGTAAAGATTTCCCATTGCATAAATTGCTTGCTGATTTTATAGCTGCAATAAAACTGTTATTTAATGCAGCCATTAAAATTTTTAGCAGTTTTTAAAATCGAATGTAGTGGCAGTTTACATTCCCATAAGGCTATCATCAAGCGTTAATTCAACTATTTCAACTAGCTACCAATGAACACGATTAATAGTTTCCTGCCATGCATATTATGTAATGCATGCTTTTTTGTTTTTTAATAAATGCATATGTTCAGACTTTACTCAAAAACTGGAGTCATCCATATACATAAATAAGAAACATTATATGAAATGAAGTAGTATATATTTTAAGTTTGTGTTAAGCATTTCTGTTATATACTTCTCATCTGTTTTGGTTACAGCCAAGAGTTTGAAACGTACTTCTGTGTTTGAGAGACTGGGCTCAGAGTCTAAGACGGATACAGCAACGGCCAATAAGGTGAAGATTGTGATATATTTATTGATTTTATTTTTTTTATTTTTATTTTGGATTGCTTTGCATTTTACTGCATTCAAAAGTACAATCTAATTTTTGCTAGCTCTTAATTTGATCTTCACCTGTTTTTTTTTTTTTTTTTGGTTGTAGATTTATTTCTCTCCTCTAATGTCCATTCCCTCCACGCAGCAGGTAACAGGTGTGTTCAGCCGTCTGGGCAAAGTGGACGAAGATGACAATGCTGAGAGGGATATGGCCGACGGCACCGTAGCCGGCGAAGACGAGGACAGCGATGGTGAAGGCTCCGTGCTTCAGTATGCTGGCGTCCTTAAGCGGCCCTTACCGCCTTCCAAAAAAGAGCCTGTAGTGCAAAAAGCTGAACCTGTTGCTCTGTATCGCCTGGGCAACAAATCTAAACTCCCAGCATCAGAGATCACTCTTTCCGCTGTCCCCTCCTCCACCTCATCCAGCCAGGAGGGGGCGCCCAAACGGAGAATACTGCGGAGGCTGGGTAAAGCTCCCACAGCCAGCCCTGCCCCTGCGTCCTCTCCCAGCTTACGATCTAGCCAGTCAACAGAGACTCAGGATAGTCAGGTGACCAGCAGCAGGAGCAAGACAAGCTTTGCTCTGGCCAGCCCCAAAGTCAGCAGCAGCACAGGCACGGGCAGGGACTCACACGGGGCTCAGATGGACGCTGCCACAGTCAGTGTGTTCAAAAGACTCGGGGCCAAGAGGATCTAATGCACACAAACCTCCTCAACACTCCTTTTTATCTCTCTCTTATCTTTCTTATCTCTATCCCACGTTCAGGTTTAGGATTAAAGAGTAGTAGACGTGCATATAAGAATGATCACATGCACCATTAACATTCTGAATACTTTTCACATACCTTCCTATACCTCTAAAATCCCTTCAGATTTTTGGGTGGGTTTCTATGGCAGTTTTGTACAGCAAGACAGTTAGGTATATGCTGATATCCTTTGAACACATGGTGCAATATTATAATGTTGTGTTTAAGAGATTTTTACCCTGTATCTTTACACAATGGATAGCAATTTACATGAAAATTCAATTTACCTGATTGCATTCTCTGAGAAGGAAACATGATTGAACCTTTACATTTGTACAAAATAAGGAAGACCTTGGTTTTTTTTTTTTTGCTGCTAGTTTACTGAAAATAGCGTGTGCTGAATATCACTGATTCACCCATTTCACATCAACATGCCTCACTTGCAGTACTGTAAACAAGAACAACGTCCTCCCATCTCCACTTAACTGTCCACGACCTTCCCTTTCTCATACTGTGTAGCCATTGAATGACTTGTAAAATTATGTAAAAGACATGCACACTGTACCTCCAGTCTCTGTCAAAACACCCCCTGATCTCAACTTTAAAGCCCTCAGTTCTCCTTCCTCTGAGTTAAGCCATGTTAAGTGTTACCTAGATGTAATGAGTGAGCAAGGTGTCATCTCCCCCTGCTGGGAAATAGGATAATGTTGCTAGGCAACACACATGGCGATGGACCCTAGAGTGTTGTTGTTTTTTACCTCCGTTGTTTATGTTTTTAAAAAAAAAATTAAAGGCAACTTGTGGGTTTGAATTACACCAGCAGGTGCTGACCACACTATTGTCCTAGGCATATAAAATTTCTTTACATGACACTGTCCTCACCCAGTTTTTATATAATTATTTTATGTTTATTTTAATTTGTAATGTCTTTAAAGTAGACTGTACTATAACACTGTACAGGTTTAAAAGGGTAAAAGACAACTGACTGTTTGTTTTATAAAATGGTTGTTTTTGCAATTGGTTGACCATAAAATGGGAAAGCAAGAAAAAAAAACACTGTCTTACACCCTTTCTTTGAGTCTCTCTCACTTTTAACGTAGCTGAGTTTTTAAAATAGGCCTAGGCAATGTATCAATTGTTAGACACATTTTTAAATCAGTTCATTAATATAGATCTGTGATTTACCTTGAAGCCAGAAGAGCTATTTAAAAAAACAAATAATAATAATAATAATAAATCAAAGTCAAGAATGTAATAGCACCATCACACTCAAATGTGCTTTTTGAACATCTCATACCAGACTTAGTCCCCTTTTGCTGTTATAATAACCTCCACTGTTCTGGAAAGGCTTCCCACTAGATTTTGTGAGGATTTGCCCATTCAGCCACAAGAGCATTAGTGAGGTCAGGCATTGGTGTCGGGTGAAGAAGCCTGGGGTGTGCAGTCAGTGTTCCAGTTCATCCCAAAGGTGTTTAGTGGGGCTGAGGTCAGGGTTTTCTTTAGGCCACCCAAGTTCTTCCACTCCAGCCTTGGCAAACCACGTCTTTATGGAGCTCGCTCTGTGTACAGGAGCATTGTCCTGCTGGTACAGGTTTGGGCCCCTTAGTTCCAGTGAAGGGAAACTGTAACGCTACAACATACAAAGACATTCTATACAATTGTGTGCTTCCAACTTTGTGTCAGCACTTTGGGGAAGACCCACATGCAGTACCCTCTGAAAGTTATGGAACAGCAAGGCCAATTTGTTTATTTTTGCTATACACTGAAGATGTGGGTTTGAGAGCAAAAGATGAATGAGAGAATAGATCAGAATTTCAACTTTAGTTTCCTGATATTTGCATCTATAAACAGCTTAGAACATGGCAGCTTTTTGAACCTACTCATATTTCAAGTGATCAAAAATATTGGAACATGGGAATGACAGCTGTGGCTTTCTGCCCAGGTATCCTTGTTACATTGATTGTTTAAAGAATTAATAGCTCTGAATGTGTACTCTTTGTTTGAGCCCTGTGTTTCGCCTGTGAAGACTGCATTTGTTGTTAAAATGGATAAACCAACATGAAGACCAGATAGCTGTCTGGGAGAAAAGCAAGCTATTTTGAAGTTGTGAAAATCAGGAAAATGAGCCACAAAAGTTCTGGAACCAAGATTAACCTCTACCAAAGTGATGGAAAGGCTAAAGTGTGGAGAAAGAAAGGTTCTGCTCATGATCCAAAACATACAAGCTCATCGATCAAGCATGATGGAGGTAGTGTCATGACTTGGGCTTGCATAGGCTCACTAATCTTTATTGATGATGACGGTAGCAGCAGAATGAATTCAGAAGTCTACAGGAACATTCTGCCTGCCAATTTACAGAGAAATGTATTCATAATCTAATTGGGAGGAACTTAATCATGCAGCAAGACAATGACCCCAAACACACTGCCAGCTCAACAAAGGACTTCATCAGTGGCCAAATCAGTCACCAGTCCTTAACCCAACTCAGCATGCCCCCCCTCATGTGCGGGGTTTTAAGATTATCATGTGTATAATCCGATAATCTTTTATTTGGACTTAATTCTGACACTCAAGACAGAAAATGACGAGGTTTACACAGTATCGACGTGTGTGTGTGTGTGTGTGTGTGTGTGTGTATATATATATATATATATATATATATATATATATATATATATATATATATATATAAATTATATATATATATATATATATGTTTTTTATATAAAAAACATATTTTAGATTGGTAATCCATATAACATTTGGATGGGTTGCTTTAATACTAGAAAGAAAAATAAATTTGTTTCAGTTTTGGTTACTGTTGCTTGTAGCAGCTCAGGTCTCGTGATTGTGCCAAACATACAAACTGAATAACAACCTTCTGAGCATGTGCAGGCCAAACATTCTTCAGCATGTACATTTATACTGCATGGCAGTGCTATGATCATCAAATCTAATATAACTTTAACAGTATAGATGATGCTGTCACAAAAATAAACATAACCAAAACATTAAAAAAAAAAATTCCTGGTGTGCCAAATCCCTTGAAATGTTCACCCCTAACATACAGTTTATTCTTGGCTCCTTGCTACCAATCAGTACAATTGCTACCTTAGAGTTTTATTTAAATTTTTTACTAAAGCATCCACATTAAGAACACATAGAAATGACACAGCATCGCTCAAAGTAAGTCTGAGAAATTTGAGAACATTTCCTAGGTCCTGCTGTGAGCTCTAATTATTTTTTGTCATAGTAGCACTTTTATCATGGTTTAGTAATACTTCCGAAAAGCTTGATGATTACAGGTTCAACAATCAATGCAATAGGCATGAAGAAACAATGACTTTATAAGAAACTATAAAGAGTATTCAATTATATGGACACCTTTCTGGAAAATAATACTCTCAGGCCTTTACCTGATTACAAACATCCCCAAATGCAGCTTAGGGCAGTGATTGGACAGTGACTGCATTTCACTGTGGCACAGCTTTAGCACACTGAAGAAAGTGCAATGCATTGCAGTAGAGAATTACATTAATTTCTGATGCAATTTCTTTACAAAAAAAAGACTAATTCCTGCTGATTGTCACTGAAGAGATCAAGAGGCATGAGAGCAACTCAATGAAGCTTTTGCTTTTCAGTGTGGTACGTTCTCTAGATGTCACTAATGAAAAGTTTTTCCACTGGTGTGATTGTGTCTGGCACAGAATCTTCTCCATACTAAGCGTTTAGGTAAGCTTATATATAGAATGAGCTTCCCAATCTGGTCCAAAAAGGCCAGGATCTCCACTGCGGTTTAATCCAACCACAACAACTTAAAAACAAGTCGCCTATAAATAATGTCAACTTGGACCTAATGTATCACGTCTGTGGAAAGTGACGACGTCTGTGACTAATAAATAGCCAGAATATTATTGTACACGTTTAAATAATGAGCTGAACAATTGGATTATTTTCATGAAATAAATCTGTATTGGGGGAATCAGTGGAATTTATTTTACAGTTAAAGGGGTCCCAGGTTTCCCCAGATTTTAAGAACCCAGGATCTAGATAACCAAGAAGTGTTTTCTTATTTCCTTGCAGACAATGTTCTACGAATTTCACAGAAGTCCATAAATCCATTGAAACCCCAATTAACCATGGCTTCCTACCACTAGGTCACCACTATGAGAGACCACAAGACTCCCATAAGAAAACCAGCAAGACAATGGTCAGCCAGTGGCCAACTGCTAACCCATTAGGAGCTTTATATAGGTTTATATCCCAATTTAAGGCAGGGGCATAGCCAGGCTGTTTACAGTGGTGTGCCAAGGTTATACTCAATTACTTTATTGGGGCGAGGCAAAGTACTAATCCGTGTCCATCCAAAATGGCAGAATGTGGCTACACCATCTGTGTATGGCCTGAGTATAATCCCCATTGTATATAAAAGGAGCAACATTTGTTTGTTGTCTCGCAAGCTACAAAAAAAGGTTACAGCTGACATAACATTAGGCTAAAACTAATAAAGTATGCTAGCTCTAGGAATTCAGTATCATTAGCTGATTGTATCTAATAACGAACTGAAGAAATCTAATGTTATGCCTGCAAATAACGTGGTCTGTGAGGCCAGGGAATAGTTCTCATCTGTGTTAGCTAGCTACACTAGGTTGTTCCTACAAAGATGTAGCTGGTGTTCCATTATTATTCAAACTAACCTGTCAGAGAGAGATTTAGACGTTCCGGTTAACGTAATATGACCTGCATGTTTCTGGACAGTGGGAGGAAACCAGAGAACTCGGAGGAAACCCATAGGCAGTGACCCAAGCTAATGACCACAGCTCTGAGGTGGCTGTACCAATGTGCCACCATTAATAATAATAAGAAGAAGAAGAAGAAGAAGACTGACTGTCTTACTGGGGTGGCACTGGCCTCCTCTTAGCTACACCCAGATGCTTGCCATGATTTTATTTATTTATTTTACTTCGGGTGCTTGAGTGTTAATGGCGAGTGAGCTTCCGAAATGTGATCGTGATGCAACATCAGCAGCTTCTCGCAGCTCGTCCTCTTTCGTTTCCCATGATGCCACGCGGCTTAGGTGTCTGTTCGCGGTGCTGAAGCTGCGCGTGCCGTGGTGTGTGTGCGAGAGAGAGAGAGAGAGACGGGGGGGAAACGCTGAGCTCAGTAGTCGCGCGAGGCATCCGTGCGTCCCTCCTCCTCTTCCTCCTCCTCCTCCTCCTCAGAATCATAACGAGAAAACAATCAAGGAGAATAACACGATTGAAAGAAAAGAGAAGAAACACAATCTCCTACTTGTTTTTTTCTGCGTTACATTTTTCCGGGTTTTGGAGGACGTGCCCTGTTTTTATTGTCAAGGATTTTTTTTTTCTTTTCTTGGTGCGAGGTCGGCGTTATCAGCGCACCGCGTCCTTTATGCACAGCACGCTGCTCCAGCCTGTAAAGCGGAGTCAGGCCGCGGGTGGAGACGGAGGCGGCGGCGGCGGAGGTGGTGGTGGTGGAGGAGAAGGAGGAGGAGGAGGAGGAAGCGAAGGACCCGGAGCACGAAGCGCGGAGATGGAGGCCAAAATCCAAAAGGCGATCGACTTCAAGCTGGAGGGTCACCGCTGCTACAAGGAGAAGAAATTCCGCGAAGCCATCGGCAAGTACCACCGCGCGCTGCTGCAGCTCAAAGGCGTGCAGGTGGCGGCGGGCGGCGACGGCGGCGGCGGAGGAGGAGACGTGGAGCTGCTGAACCGAGCCACCGCCGAACAGCTCTCCGAGGAGCAGCGGCGCGCCGTCAGGAGCACCGAGATCGAGTGTTACGACAGTCTGACAGGTCGGTCCCTGACAAAAGCGCTTTGTGGAGATCCACATTCTAGCTATTTGCTCTCATTGCTGCTTTTTTTTTTTTTTTTGGTCTGTGCATTTGTGTTAAACCTTGCATTCAGCATGCTGCTCAAGATTTGGGAAGATGATGGGAATTATGTTGAATGTAAATAAACTGATGGGTGCAATATCTTACTTGGACTGTCATGTACTTTCCTGATTCCCAAACCCATATAGGACTAGCACTGAAAAAAGAGATCTGGTCGTATTTCTGATAATTGTATACCTATAAGTATTTTCTGATGCACGGTATCGCCTTCTTTTGTCTAGATTGAAAAGATCCTGGGTTGTTGATAATGGCTGACTTCTTCAAATCAGGGAATCGGGGAACTGAACACATACATTTACAAGAAAAAAAAAGAAAGAAAAAAAAAGCTTTCTAAAGGGCCATAGTAATGGCCTGCAGTTGGCCACCTGGCTTGAGAGAGAGAGAGAGAGAGAGAGAGAGAGAGATATGGGGAGAGGGGAGTCTGGTGTTTTGTAGCCTGGAGCATCCCTGGTGGTCTCCCATGGTAGCATGATGGTGGCTTGTGGTCAAACACTTTTGGCTTTGGAACAAAGGGGATAGCGGAGCACTTTGTGTGCCAGTGCCGTCCTTGCTTTGCTAATGTGCCATTCCTGTGATTTCTCATCTGCTGGTAACATTCCTTTGTTCGTCATCTAGCATGTAAACACAACCTTAGGTGAACCTGCAGGGAGATGTTTGTGAACGCCTTGTAGGTACATAAATGTGCGTATTGTGTTACATCAACCATAACGAAAAAAAGAAAGATGCTGAGCTGAAAATAATGGAGATGTTGATTTGTATCATATGTTAATTCATCCTGTTGACTGACTCTTGGAAGGTAACGTTGCATCAGTCCACCATGTCGGTTTGAAATGGTCTTGAGACAGAATTGGAGCATCCGGTTTTTGGGTCAGAATGCCTAGTGTGTGGTGTATAGTCTATACTGTTATCAGTGTATGTTAGACTATAAGGTGTAGGACTTTAAACCTCTGCATGCACAGAAGTATTTTTCAGCTTGTGATTCTGTCAGCGTCAGCAGTCGTGCTCGGGTGGAGCAGTCACCAGTGATGGTGCGTATGGTAGGGGGAGAGGGAGGGGGTTTTGATAGAATAGCCTGCTGTTAGTCCTGCCAGGCTGAGTCAATACAGATGCTGCTCTTGTTGGTGTTTGTGAAAGAGAGAGAGGGAGAGAGAGACATTTAAAGCCCTGTTTGTTGAGAAAAAGGACCCGTTTTCCTTTCTTATTGTTCGACCCGCACCAATCACAGCAACTTTTAAAGTGATACAGCCTCTTAACAAAAGCAGCTGAGTTGTATTTATGAAACACGCAGAGTCTCAGGTGACGTGGTTGTGTTGAGATGCACCCACGAAATCTTCAATAAACCTTAAACAGCAAAACACAACAGCAATTAACTTTAGTACAGATGTGGAATCAAAGTGAGTGGAGGATTTGTGTGTAATGAAATGTTTCCATGACTCAAAAACTGGATAATGTCTTTGTAATTAAATGGCTTAATATTACACAGCTACAGAAGTAAATGAAAAAAACTGAGGGAGATGTTCTAGAAAAGAAACGCCGCACTGAAATTTCCTTGTTGTTCCCTGATTCTGACTGAACTGTAATAGAAGACGAATGGTCTATTTGCAACCCCTATTAAAAACGCGGTCTCAGGAGGGAGCGAGGCCAGGAAGCGTTTGTAACTCGGTTACAGGTACATTTGTCAGACTTTTTTGGTTGAGCACAATGCAGGTTTTGCAGGGTCTAGTGTTAATCAGGCTCCAAGACTTTTTCAGACATCACACGTAGGTCAAATCAGAGCTTATGGAATATTTATATCTGTCTAAGTGGATTCATGAAGAAGGCTAAATGACATTATCAAGTGAGGTAGTTAGGGCTTTTTGGCAGAAGTTAGTCTGAGAGGATCATTACTGTGTGCACTCCCATTTGAAATCAAAGAATTTTAAATGCAGGAAAATATGCATATCTGTCTGAGCAAAGCGTGCGTCATTTCACCCAAAATCTGAAGTGTGGAAACGTCAAAGGAAATTAACTCTGGCGTCACATGACAATATAAGTACTAGGGCTGGGCGATATATCGATATAATACCAATATCATGATAAATTATTACACGATACACTTTTCTGAGATATTGTTGGTATGGTGATGCATTTTTTATATTTTTAATAATTACAAATGAAATGGTGTTGAATGGATGCTGTTGATTTGGCGTAATTGTTCTTTAACTTAATCTTCTTTGTCTTTGTAGGCATTAAAGAAAAGTATTGTCAAACTCAGTTTAACGGTTTTTATTTGTTTTACAGCTGTTCCGCAGACAGTTTGTTAGCTAAATTATATATCGAGATACACGACATGTATCGTAGAAATGTCCTCAAGTATCATGATATAATATTTTTGTAATATCGCCCAGCCCTAATAAGTACTCCAGACTCTCATTCCTGGCCATGCAGCTGATTCTTTGTAGAACCCTACAACAGAGTGTTTTCCTATCGGAGAACACTTGGGGAACTCTGCATCCCTACAACAGAGTTTTTCTCTATTCGAGAGGGTCCCAAGTACAAAGTGAAAAACTCTCTTTTTTTTCTAAGAGAAATAAAATACTTTAACATTTCTACCAGCTGAGATAATAAAGCTCAAAATGTCTGCAGTGCTCCTGCGCAGTCACATCATCATCAAAACAGAGAAGAGTGCTTACATATTCTGTACATAAGACAGCAGACAATGTTTAGAAACGTTTAAATCACCACAAAAGGTTTTGTCAGTGGAACAGAAGTGACTGAATGAATCAGCAATTACTTCCTCACCTATGTTAGCGTGAAGAGAGATCAGTGGAGTGAAGAGATGACAATAAGGCTTGTGTTTAAATGACTGACTTTTATCTCAGGCGACGAGACAGAGACATGTGGATGATGCTGATAATCAGTCAGAATAAGTGCAGAATAAGTAATTTCCTACTGTAAACTCTTTAAAATGGGGCAGGAGTGTTGTTTTTCCATGAGTAGATTAGGTACAAATGTAAATGTAGCTGGGTCATCTTTCAGTGAAATTGGAATAAAATCTTTAAATGCGATTTACTCCATTTTCTTGTTTGGAGGTAACAAGATTTTAAAATGGTAGATCTTTACTTTTGGTTGAGATACATGCAAAAGAGAAACATGTTTCAGTTCAGGAAAACGTGGAGTTTTTAGAACTAGATATAGTGAAAAAAAAAATCTAATTTTGACCATGTGAAGGGTTTGAGTTGTCACAACTTGAATCAACAACAGTAACCAAAACCTCAGTAAAATATAAGTAGCTGTACAATGCTTTGATTTTAAAACCAAACTCTTTCAGCAACAGCCATGAATCATCTATCCATCCATTCATCCATCCATTTTCCATACCACTTATCCTTCACAGGGTCTCGGGGGACCCTGGAGACTATCCCAGGGAACTTGGGGCACAAGGCGGGGGACACCCTGGACGGGGTGCCAACCCATCACAGGGCATAATCACACACACATTCACACACTACAGACAGTTTGGAAATTCCAATCAGCTTACATTTCATGTCTTTGGGGACTGGGGGAGGAAACCAGAGTACCCAGAGGAAACCCGAGAAGCAAACTCTGTGCGGGATTCGAAGCCCCAACCCTGGAGGTGCGAGGCAAATGTGCCAACCACTATGCCACCATGTATAATTACAAAAACTATTATAGTACTATAGTGGAATCCTCATAGTCGTGGAACATGGCAGAACAGCTAATTAGGCTATTGAAAATAAAATGAAAGTTGATTGAGGGCTTATGGCAGCCCAATCTCTTGAAGTTGGCTGTCTTGTTGTCTGGCAAAGTCGACGCATAATATTTTTCTATAGCAGGAATGAATGAATAGCAAGGGGTGGAAAGTGGGGGATGGGGGTGGGGTGCAATAACATTTTGGACATCCATTGCGTCAGCAGCCTCCAAGCTAATTGAAACCTCTTGCATATTACTGATGTGGATAAACAGATTATAAATATTTTATACTTATAACAGACAAATATTTTATAGTTGAGCTCTCAGGTCCAGTGCGTGTAGCCAGGACAGGAAATGGCTGCAGGAACAATGGACTTAACATGCATGCATTCCGCTGACACGGAAAATCGACAGCGTTTCATGGATTGCGATTGTGCTGAGATGGTGAAGATGATTTCATGTTGTACTCTTTTAAAAGGCCGGAGTGATCACTTGACTCCTCTATGATGAACATTTTCTCTGCTAGGTTATTTTAATGAAGCTAGAGGAGTCTGTTCATTACATGGAGACTTTTTTAATCATCTGAGTCTGTGTAGATGTTGTAGAATTTTTTTATATGATTTTTACAAATCCTTGGCTCTGCTGGGTAATTAGGAATGAGCGGATTAAACGGGATTTAAGATATAGACATATCTTAAACCTCTCTCTCTCTCTCTCTCTCTCTCTCTCTCTCTGTCTCTCTCTCTCTCTCTCTCTCTCTCTCTCTCATATTCCGCTTCCCTCTGGAGAGAGCAGATAGCATTATATATTTCCCCTCATGGAGAGGGCCTTATCAACATCCCAGGAGCCAATTGTAGGAAAGCAAAAAAAAAAAATCAAACCCCATCATGCTTTTAAGAATTTCTGTGCTGTGAGCATGATGCACTGATGAATGAGTGGGGGAGGTGAAGATGAGGAGGTGAGATCTCTCTCGGTCCCCTTATAGGCCGTGCTGGTTGTGAGAGTGGCGAGGGCAGCTGGTGCCAGGTCCGCAGATGGCAGAACATCTCTGTGGGGTTCCACTCAGAACAGACCCTACTGTACAGTACTGTATTATAACATAACAGCCCCATACGCCACACAGAGAGAGAGAGAGAGAGAGAGAGAGAGAGAGAGAGAGAGAGAGAGAGCGAGCGAGCAAGGGAGCATTAATAGAGAGAGAGAAAAGCATAAGAAGATTATGAGTTGGATTATAAATTAAGAAGTGGTTTAAAGGTTTTGGGGTTGTCTAATATTTTTTATTACAATTAATTAAGATACTTAATACTTAAATATATTATGTTGTATAATTACGTTGTAATTTATTATTGATATAGAAGGAACGAACATCAGGAGTTGTTTCATCATGTGTTTGCATCACATAAACCACAGAAGGTTAAAATTGTGTTGCTTTCTCAAGCAAAGAAAATAACAATGTGGTAATGTCATCATTTTTGCCTAGATTGTAATTTTGTTATTATTATTAGTAGTAGTAGCAGTTTACCCACAGCAATGCTTTCTTGTTTTTGATTTTTTTTTTTAAACTAAAATTTAAAATTCTGCAATACCAAAATCAGCCTTCAGTTTAACTTAAATTATATATATTTTTTCATTGTTTTTTATTATTATTATTATTAGGCCAATTATCAGGCCAAGTCCCAAATCACTAAACACTATAGCCAATAGAACTCTTTTTGAGATTCAGTCAAAGAAATAGATACTTTAAGGTGTCTACTGGAAATTATGAACTACTTTCTACATTAAGTTTTATATTTAATTAATGTATTCATGATCAGAAAATATATGAAAATAAAGTATGTCAGAAATATATTTATTATAAAGGATAATTCACAATTTCATGTTTCTTTGTTTGTTTTTTTGCCTTAGAATACATAAATAACAAATAACAAAAATAACATTAAAAAAAGAGATTCCTTTCCTAGCCTCATGAGTGTTTGCTTCCTCTTTTTTTGCATTATTTAACTAAGGAAATGATCACCAAGGCCAAAAAAGGCTGCCAAAGCAGCACAGGGAGCTGTCATCAAAAGAAATAAACTCTATTTGGCTTGAAGGGTGGAAACAAAAAAGGATCTGTAGGGAGTGAAACAGCCAGACACAGAATTATGTTATGAAAAAGTTGAAAGATGCCTCTACACTCAGAATGTTGGCATTTAGCATTACCAACAGCGTAGCTTTCAGCCCTGACACATCCATATTCTGAACACATGTTTCTCCAAATTGTTCACACACCATTGGATCACTTGCTAATGTTCTAGATGGAGGTTTTAGTGGTGGTTTGTTAATGTTATTGTGAGCTCTTCTCTCAGGCAAGGTGACTGCACTGGCTTGTGATGCTGAGTCATTTGGTGTATGCTGGTGGGCGAACACGAACACACCCTGTGCATTAGTTCTTGATGCTCCCTTAAGGCCAGTGTGGATTAATCCATTATGAGATCTACAAAGGATTTAGACAGAAATATAATTAGATAAAATACTTGTGAGATGTAAGGAATAAAGCATAATGTGGCATGCTGTTACAGGAAAATAATCTATGACAGGGTGGTATGATGCAATTTAGCAACAACTTGCTAATGATTACATCCATCCATCCATCCATTTTCTGTACTGCTTATCCTACACAGGGTCATGGTGCAGCCTGGAGCCTATCCCAGGGAACTCGGGGCACAAGGCAGGGGACACCCTGGACGGGGTGTCAATCCATCGCAGGGCACAATCGCACACCCATTCACACACTGTGGACAATTTGGGAATAGCAGTCAGCCTACAACGCATATCCTTGGAAACACAACGCAGTCTGTTGTGCTACTGATAATCCGGAAAACACGCCATGGCAGACAACCATTACAAAGCACTGACACCGGAGACTCATTCTATAAATGTTAAATAAACATTTCCTTACAGAAAAAATGCACCATATAAACAATTACACATTTTTCTTTAAACATTTATTATTATTAGCCTTAGTTTATGTGAAGCATCTACCATACAAGTACTACTTCTGAATGTGTTGTTACTATAGAAACGATAACGTATTAGAATATAAAGCTGTGACTGAATTACAGCCAGTACTATATGTCAGAGCTGCTGTTATAGAAAATTAAACACCTTTTCACCAGTCAGATTCAAGAATTCAACAGTGTTGCCATGGACAGAACTGTTCTTTCTTCATGACTGTTGTTTGGGACATACTGTATGCTGTGTAACTTCTTTCCCACTCCTAGAAACTCCGGGTGGCTGTTCTGCAGCTCCATATGCTACTATTTATGGTTCCGGTAACCCACAAATGCAGCTGCAGCTGCTGCAGGAGATATTTATAATTTGACAGAAGTGGTAGGGTTTATTTCCGAAACTGAATGCTCATATATTTAATTGAACACTAATAATTAATTAAAGCATGGTGTAATAACTGGCAGCTGTTAAAGAAATGAATGTGTGAAGTCTAAACTACAGAAGCATGAAGACTAACATGAACAAAGATGATAATGTTTTTTTTTTCCCCATAACAGAGCCCTCGATAAGCTTTGTGCCTCCTATGTTTCTGATCTTCTTCCCTGCCAAGCACTCTGTACTTTTAGATTGTTCTTTTCTGTCACCATTTATAATCGAGCCTTTTCTGTGGTAGAACCTAATTTTAAAACTTGTCAAGACTCTTGAAATCTTTTTTTCTCAGGTTTTGCTCTTACTACAGTAAGTAATAACTTGGTTTCAACTTGGTCATTCTTGTCAACAAATTTGTTTGAAGTGTATTTGGGTTTTTTGGAAATCACAACATAAACATGATTTAGTAGTAACAGAAATAGTTTTAGTGGTAACCTAAATCTAAAACCATTTCATTTTCTATGTAAAACCCTACTAGAGAGTAGGAATCCTTTTGTGAAATACTTGTGCAGGTACACCTCTTGTTTGGGCACCACCTAGGAAACCAATGCACATGAAGGCAAAACTTAAGTAGTGATAGATAGTAACAGTACTTGCTTACTGTATATACTCGAAGTTCTGTTTACTGTAGCATGCCAAGGGGTTCCAAGTTCAAAGTTCAAAAGTTACATCAGTATTTCTCTGGGAACGTTTCTCATAATCAAAGTTGGGATATGCAGGTACTTAATTCAATTCTCTGGACTCCCCTTTCAGATTATTAAAATCACCTGTCTGTAGTTCTCGCCACCGAGGTTATTCATAGACCTCCAACTTTAAGCCTGAAAAATTGGAGGGATAGAAAATGTGGACTGTGACACTGTTGTCAAATGTAATATGATGTAACATAAATGCAAGAGAGACTTTTAGAATGTTGTTAGTAATTTTATCAATAAATAATCTGTTTCTTGAGATAAACAGAGTCTCTTCCTAAGACGCTGTCTCCTCTAATCTCCTAATTACGCTGATATTCATTACTTCTAATTACTCTGATAGTCATTAATTAATAGGGTCATATGTATGCATTTAATATTGGCCTTAAATAGTTTTCTCGGCGCATTTACAGCCCAAAACATACATTTCAGCGTGACATATTGTAGTTATACTGTATTAAACTGTAAGAAAACTCTGCACACGCAAGTCCTGCACTGTCCAAATAGCGCTCAAGTCCGTAGTTACTGTTGAGGTGCAATTTCAGTATTAACTCCTCACGATGCACATAGCTCAAATGAATACAGCCCAGAACCTTAAAACAGAGGGCATTTGGTGTTCCTTTCAGAAAAGGTTCAAAGAAAAAGTTAGAACCAATAACCATCCAAAAAAAAAAAACTCGTGAAAAAAACCCTTTGACTGTTTGAGGAATGTAATTACAACTTTTATGCCCCATCTTTTCCATTGAAACAAGGCTGTTCAGGGAACTATGAATTTTTTATTTTATTTCTTTTTTAAGAATTGGTCTGAAGTTTTACTTCAGGTTTGAGAAGTCAAATCCTTCATCTACTATACACAGATATATTGCCGTAGATAACTGCACTCAAGGCAACTATCCAGGCTTCCGTTGTCTTTAGTTATTTGCTCTAAATGTGTTGCTAAAATAAAAATCTCATTTGGTGTGTGACAATTAACAGTAAAATGTGTTTTACTAACAGATTTGTGGTTGTATTATTGATTTTGTTACTTTTTAAAGCAATAATCTTGTAAATATTTTGCATGTAAACGTTTTATACATGTAAATAACCTGAGTTGCATGAGTTCAAAATGACCCTTCCTCCATGCTTGTGTATCACCTGTTCCTTAGTTACAGTCTAGCCATCTGAGAAATGATTCTTTTGTGATGAAAGAGTGTGTAAAGCTTAGACACTGACATCTGCACTAGCACAGCGCCAGCACTAATACAATGCTAGATATGTGCTGGGGGGAAAGTGCTATTAGCAGATTAAGCAGATCAATTATTTGAATGTGGTGTCACTTAAAGAAGGTCTTCGGTTGAGAGATTACAGTTTAGATTAGATTTGTAGATACTTGATGCATTTAAACGCTATTTCATTCTAACTAAGGTGTTGGCAACCAAGGCCAAGAGAGCTGCCAAAAACTGTCACCGTAGTAAAGACAATCTTGTTGGCCTGAAGGGTTGAAGGAAGTAAGAACTTCTGGCATTACAGTATAGAAGTGAAAGAATAAGAATGCTTATATTAGTCATACAGAGACTGAGAAATCCATATTTTCATTCCCTAACTGGGACCTGAACAAGTGTAGTTCCGTGACATGCTAATCCATAGGTTCTCAAGCATGAGGTTTTGAAGCTACATGGGGTCGCTTGATGTGTAGATGTGGTCACAGGAGATTTTTAACATACATTTTAACATACAGTGCCCTCCAGTAATATTGGCACCCTTGGTAAATATGAACAAAGAATATTTGTTCATAATATCTTTATTGTTTAACCTTTTGATCTTGTGTTAAAAAAAATCACAGAAATTGTCTGCTCTCATGGATATCAAACAATTGCAAACAAAACACAGATTTATCAAAAAAAAAATCTTTGTTAAATATAGGTGTGCAACAATTATTGGCACCCTTTTAGTCAATACTTTGTGCTACTTCCCTTTGCCTTTGCCCTTTGTTCTGAGTCTTCTCCTATAATGCCTGATGAGGTTGGAGAATACATGGCAAGGGATCTGAGACCATTCCTCCATACAGAATCTCTCCAGATCCTTCGAATTTCAAGGTCCATGCTGGTGGACTCTCCACTTCAGTTCACCCCACAGGTTTTCTATGGGTTTCAAGTTCGGGGACTGGGATGGCCATAGCAGGACCTTGATTTTGTGGTCAGTAAACCATTTTTGTGTTGATTTTGATGTATGTTTTGGATCATTGTCCTGCTGGAAGATCCAACCACGGCCCATCTGAAGCTTTCTGGCAGAGGCAGTCATGTTTTCATTTAATATCTGTTGATATTTGATGTCCATGATGCCATGTATCCTAACAAAATGTCCAGGTCCTCTGGCAGAAAAACAGCCCCAAAACATTAAAGAGCCACCACCATATTTAACCGTGGGCATGAGGTACAGTTCCATATGGCTACCTTTCTGCGTGTGCCAAAACCACCTCTGGTGTTTATTGCCAAAAAGCTCTGTTTTGGTTTCATCTGACCATTGAACCCGATCCCATTTGAAGTTCCAGTAGTGTCTGGCTTGAGTTTGTTTTTGGATGAGAGTAGAGGCTTTTTTCGTGAAACCCTTACAAACAACTTGTGGTGATGTAGGTGACTTTGGATTGTAGTTTTGGAGACTTTCTGACCCAAAGACACAACTAACTAACTGCAATTCTCCAGCTGTGATCCTTGGAGATTTTTTGGCCACTCGAACCATCCTCTTCACAGTGTGTTGCGACAGTTGCCCTGATGGTGGAAATGGGCATTTTCAATGCTTGTGCTATTTTCTTATAGCCACTTCCCATTTTGTGAAGCCACACATCACAGCTATATTCCTTGGTCTTACCCATTGATATCAATGATTAAGGGAATTTGGCCTATGTGTTACCTCATATTTATACCCCTGTAAAACAGGAAGTCATGGTTGAAAACCATGTCACCCAGGTGTACTAAAAAATGTAAAATATCAGTTGGAATATAATTAAAATATATTTTTCTCATATGAATTCTTAGGGGTGCCAATAATAAAAATTTTTTTTTGATAAACCTGTGTTTTGTTTGCAATTGTTTGATATCCATGAGAGCAGGGTATTTTTGTGAATTTTTTTAACAAAGGATCAAAAGGTTAAACAATAAAGAGAATTTTTCACAGCCTTCTTTACTCATATTTTCCAAGGGTGTCAATATTAGTGGAGGGCACTGTACATTATTACCCTAAGCTACTGTAGTTATTTAATTTGGAGTATCATTTAAGCTCATTTTTCACCAGACCTCTATGGAATTGCATCCAGTACACTGCCATGTAATTCAAATTTACTTTGGACATGCTTGATCCACATTTTGTGAAAGTTCTACCACAGAGTGTAGAAGTGAATATCTTGTTAGTTTAACAAGAATTATGATATCATTTACTGTGGTAATGCATGCTTAGAATACACTGATGCAGGCCACACCCAGTATAAAATGGGCTTTACGAAATGCAACTGGAGATCTCGACTAAACTGACAAACCGGACTGTTGATTGTGTTTCCTAGTACTTATTTGTGCAAAGCAGAATTTTGGGCCCTTAAAATGGGTCATTGGCTAAAAATCTAGACATGGAGAATCCTGAACATTAATCCAACATTTGGTAACATATAGTAATATACAGTGTAGTGTATAGGGGGTGGGGTCATTCTTTTTTTTTTCTCCTTGAAATGAAGACACACTTTTTGTACCACTAGAGACATAACTGAGGGAAATAATTTCTTTTCCTGGAGGGAATATGGGTCAGATATGATTTCTTTTGCACTTATATGCTGAAGCAGAATGAAAGGAGGCCAAGTATAGTTTAAAATAGAGCAACAAACCAACTATTAATTGGATAACGTTTGAGATTGTAAAATTGCTTAATTTTATATTTAGCCTTTCTTCACAGATAGCTTACATCCTGTTAAAGACTGAAGGCATGTGACCCTCCTAACCATAGTTACCTGAGCAATATTTGACGTACAGTATGCTCATTTGATATGGGCAAAAAAATGGAGGAAAATTATAACTGCCCTCTTTCACAGATGGCCATGTTTGACATGATTGGATAGTCTCACCGTAATCAACAGAGGAAAGAGTAAATCTGTCCTTCCCATCCGAAGAGTTATATGCACTCTTTGATTCTTGGACAGAAATTGTTGTGGCGTCACTGCAATTCAAATTCACAATGTCCCGAAGTCAGGATCAATTGGGAGCCCTGAAGCTAAAATGTAAAATTCTGCACTAAAATAAATGCATAAAATAATCTTTTCCTTCGAGGTTCCCTCTGAATCCCCTTAAACAGGCCGGAAAGCCTAAATGCTGGTGCAAGAGGTAGAGCTTTCTAAAATTATAGGTAACCTAACGGACAGGAGAGTAGAGACACCTCCTTGTCCTGATCGATTGGATGTTTTTCCTTGTCCATGTCAGAGCTGTGCAATAAAAGAGTGTGAGAAGAACTTCACCAAATATTACACTTAAAAATGACTTAAAAATCCCTGAACACCTTTTAAGCCTTTCATGTTTTTTTGTTATTGCTAGCACTAAATTAATGAAATTAAAAATATATCATCCCTCTTTTCTGTGTAATTTGCAGAGCTTCTTGCTTAACCACAATGTTGTGTTTGTTGGCGTTCTGTGGAGCTTCCACTGGATGTCTTGGCAATGATGTGTGTAGGTGTTCGTCTTGTATTTTAGGCTCCGGTGCTCTGCTGCCAGTTTTTAGGCAGGCGAGTCAAACGAGAACAGCCTGCTTCTCCTCCCTCATTAACATCAACACCTCAGGTCAGCAGCACAACATGTTTCCCACCTGGAGAACACCGAGTGAAAGCCTGCTTTTATTCATCTGCAACACTAGCTAAGCTTTTGGACCTGATGTCATTCAGAAAATCTGATTTATAGTGATCATCTGAAATCAAATTTAATAAAATATCTAAAATCTGATCAGCTCTATATTCTAGCTGTGGTCTCTGGAGAAAACTGCCAGCAGACAAAAGGGACTTTAACAGCATGCTACTAAAACAGTCCCTCCAGGATTTCGCGATTTTGTGATTGCAGAAATTAATGCATAATTGACACGTCACGTGACGTCATAACAACCCCTCTTCGATTCATGAGTACAGCTAAAAGGTCTCATTTACCAACAAACAGCACTGCGAAAGTGACCGTGCAAAACAATTTTGTGCAACTGCAATTTCGCCAAATTCAGGTAGTTTTCCTTAAAAAAAAAAAAAAAAAAAAAAAAGAATTTTAAAAAGCACAAAAATCTCTGCAAGTTGCATCTGCCATAGCAAAATCGAGCATTTCTGGCCGCAACAATCACAAAAAAAACTTGCAAAATCCTGTGTGGACTGCTAAAAGTAAAAACCCTGAATAATATTTAAATAAAAACATATTACATCTGCATTCAGTGGAATTTGCTTTCAACAAACACAGGTTTTGTGATTGAAATGGTTAAAGTCGTAACACAGTTCTGCTACTGTATGTAACCCGGGAAATGGACACCAAGCATAAGCTAAGTAATGACAGAGGCTAACAATTAAGCTAGCTTGTATACAGTATAATATAAAGGTACAGTGATAGTTGAAACAAGACAAAATTGTAAGAAATATCAACATTTCCCTCAGATGTGTTGCTAAACTATTAAGAAAGAAAACCTTCTATGACTAAAATTACACTGTAATTATACTTAGCATAGACCGTGAATAGAACTCCCATGGGTGCCACCATACTGAAAAACATCAACATGGCATAACAAGTCATGAATCATAGCTATTAGAAAAATGTTACTTCTCAACTAGTGAATACCTTTAGTGTGAGCCTTCATTACTATGTCCCCATTAGAGCATATCAACAGTCCAATCCACAGTGGATCTCATAGAGAAACAGGGATTTAGAGAGTGCTGATATTCTAAACAGCAATATAATGTTTTCCTGGGACTCAAAGTGAAGTCGCTTTGAGTGTGTAAGTCCTGCACTCATGTAGATTCAGCATGTCTGTATCAAAGTGGAGCATTACTGGAAGATTCCCTTTTATTAAAACCTCTAATGCTAAGTTCTTGGCATCCCTGCAAACATCTCAGTAAAACCTGTCTCTCCAAATACATGCATGTGCCCAGTAGCCGAGAAAGTTTCAGTGGGGATTAAGAAACTTAGCAGTGCTTACACTGATTGAACTGGTATGCAACTGCTTAGTTGGATTTTTGATTTCGTTAGGTACATTTCGATAGTGACATTCATAGATAGACACAGGCGGACATCAAAGTGCTTTTTTTTGCGTGGTCAGTCATGTAGCTAACATAGCTAGAGATGATCAGTTAGCCTGGTTGGAGTACAGCTACACTCAGGTCTATAAGTATTTGGATAGTGACAATTTTCGTAATTACAAAAATTTGGTCACTGTCCAAATACCTATGGACAGTGACTGTACATTTTAGCTAGCTACGTTGTGCATGTTATAATGCTACAATTTTTCTGCTACACTTTCACTTACTTGGTCTGCTGTGTTGCGAGCTGTTGTGGGTGATGTAACTGAAAGTTATGCTCAGCCTTCTTTGCAATTGTTTGCATAACATATATAACCACACAGTAATCCTGGGCTTATCTCCTACTCCATCAAAATATCAATTTGACTCCTGTTCCTTTGTAATCTAACTGTGCATGGAAAAATAACTGGCAAACCAGGGATGGCCACCCCTTTGTTTCCAGAACGGTTAATACATCCAGACTGTGCTGAAATGTTTAGTTGCTGATTTCATGCCTCAGGATAGTAACAGAGACATTTCCATTTCTCAGAGTGCCTAATGATAGATGTCAGGACATAAGGACATTTTAGCCGAAGTGCTCTTAAACTTGCTTATAGATGCTTTAAGAAGCCTAATTGGGAATCCGCTCAGCCTCACTCTGCTTCACCCAGTATCAGAGTTTGGTGCATGGATATAACAAGTCCCACATGGTTTAAATAGT
Organism: Cranoglanis bouderius; assembly: GCA_023630585.1. NCBI lineage: Eukaryota > Metazoa > Chordata > Actinopteri > Siluriformes > Cranoglanididae > Cranoglanis > Cranoglanis bouderius. Next base: position 7,875,012 of record CM042566.1, read on the forward strand.
TCAAAGACACAAGTGACTTCTCAGGCGGGTTTGCACACAGACACAGTCGTGGTTGGCTGTGCTGTAAACAATGTCATTGCTTATAGCAGTGATTGGGATTGGAGTCTGAGTCACAGGCTTATGAATAATGCAGCAGAGGGCTGTTGATCAGCCTGATCTGTTTGTGCACAGTGTGCTTACGGGAGCTGTTGGAAGGCAGTTGAAGGGATACCCCATTAATATTTCATCCGTCCTCCTTAAAACATGCTCGGAGTCAGCTTCTGTGGCTGCATGAGCCCTGCTCTTTACAAGCCGGTCTGACTGGGTAATCTAGCTTTCTTTCACTATCACAGCGATCCCTGTGGCACCATGGGTAATCCATGCAAATAGGGCTGATGTGACGCTAGTTTCCAGGGACGGTGAGCACTGGTGCTGGTAATGAGCACTATATGCCATCCAGGAAGTGCAATTAGTGTGCGCCAAGCAAAAAACACCTGCTTTTCCTTCTCACAGAACTAGAGATAAATTCTCAGAAATGCATAACTGATGACACAAAAGCATCCACTGAATGCCGGCACATGATGAGCAAGCGAGGCTGCAGTAATTGCGGGACGGCAGCGTAATAAGCACCCTGGGTAGAGTGTCTTATTCGTTGAGGTGCCAGTTTTACTGGAGAAGAAGTGTGAACTGTCATCACAGGCTTCAGAAACACATTCACCCACACTGTGTTGTGTTACTTGCTTTTGGGTGGGTTTCCATGAATCTTTATACTGCTGTCTATACCTTAAAGCTCTTGACAACATGGGTTCAAATATTAAAAAATGTTTGTGATAGTGAAGATTTATTTAAAGACTGAAGTCATTAAATAAGCATTTAGTGATGGTGGATTCAAGAAATATAAATATTTAATTATAACTAAAAGCTAAAAAAAAAAAAAAAAAAGAACTATGTGGGTGTGTCAGATCCCATACTGATTAACTGTGGTGTATCGCTGACAATGTAAACAACTTCTGAACAGTGATAGTGCTAGAAAAGTGCGTAGAGAGGAATTATAGAGAGGAACTTCCACAGTGCTTTTGTTTTTTCATGAGTCATGAATGTTGCATTGTGCGTTGGTGCATTTTGTAATTATGTCTAGTGCTCACAGAAAGCATCATTTCACAGCGAGTGGCTTGTTAATCATTTAGGTCATGAGTTTTCCCGGCAAGATCAGATCAGATCAATGTTATGACTAACTTTCAAACACACTAGACTTGTCCTTTCGGTGTACCCACGTGTAGATAACTAGGTGTAGATCATGATTATTTATTATTATTTTCATAGTGATTACTATACATAAAATACTCTACTAAAATAGTGCATATAAAATGATATAAATTCTAACAATATTCAGTTTTGTTCATGTTCAGGCACACAGATGCTGAGTAAAGGTACATTCACACATACAGCGACTCACAGCAACAAAGCGACCGGAGACCATTCGTTTTCAGTGAGAGCTGCAATGACTTCTGGCTACATGAGCGACAGTGACCGTTGGCGACTAAATGTGGGTGTGTCCAGCGATGCAACAAAATTGAGAAATGTTTAACTTTATGCAAATTTGAAGCGACCTGGTGCGGCGACCACCAATGGGGGTGGAGACAGTAACGCGTACGTGATCCGTGATCCACCGTGCTGCCTGCGAGTCCATACTGTTTCATGGACCCACACACCACCCACTGATAAACGTTACTATGGCAACTAGTAGTAGGAACACCTACTGGCGACTTCATAGTACAGGAACTAGCGACCTGCAGCAATAAAACTTGCTGTATGTGTGAATGTACTTTAAGCAGGAAAGAAGTCAATTGTTTTTTTTTTGTGATTGGGGTAAAAGGAGAACTAACCTAAACAAACAGCTAATTCTGATTGGTCTGATGTTACCTGTACTAAATATAGTCATACCCAATTCAAGTCGACTAGGGAAAAATTGCAGAAGAATTATATTCTTTCATTGAGACTGATACTGTAGGTACGGAGGTCACAGCTCTTTCACTGGCTGGAAATAAAGGCCATGCTTCTTTCACTGGGACTGTCAGGGACAGAGACTAAGCAAGCATGAAGGTAAAGGGAACAAGAGATAAAAATTGATCTTTAAAAAAAAAAAAAAAAAAAAGTAGTCTTACTAAAAAGAGCTGTGCTTATGGTATCATCATTTTTGCCTGAGAAATTTTGTGTTGGATCAGGCAATATTAACTGTTCTGTAAATGTTGAGACCACAGGGCACTGATCTGAATCGGTGAATCTTTACACCCCTACTTCACACACTGTTGGAGACGTGATTGGTGAGCCGTGCTGCATCCATCCGTGTGCGGTTATGGGAAAGCTGAGTCATGCATCCTGTTAACTATCCTCATATGCACAAATATGCTGATGTGGTTCTGTATTCTGAGAGTACAGAAAGTTGGGGAAAATAGGTGCAGGAAGGAGAGAAAGACAGCATGGAGTGATAAATATGGAAAAAATATTGTGATGGATTTGGGATGAATAAGAGAAGGTGTTGCTATGCAGCTCTGCAGCAGCTTCAGTGCTGGTGCTGTTTGGCAGCGTGTGACTGCGACCTTAGCCACGGTTCACTCCAGGAGCTCAGGCACATTATATTCACTTAGAGAATGTGTGTGTGTGTGTGTGTGTGTGTGAGAGAGAGAGAGATTGAAATGATCTTATAAAAATGACAAAGGTAGAGGAAAACGGAAATTAATATAGAATGGATCCCAAACCAAAAAGAGGATTTGAGGCATCCAGAGGTGTTTGACTCATAATGGCAGGTGGCAGATGGAGAGAGAGAGACAGGAGAAAGAGAGACAGAGGGGGACAGTTGCATTGGCTGTGTCTACAGCTGCAGGCAGTGCCTTGTGATTTAGGATTCTTGCAATGTCCTTCAAGGTGCAGTGAACTGAGTGACAGCGCATTAGCAACAGGCTGCCGAACGCAGCACAGGAACTGGCGCTCAGCACCAAGGGAGGAAATGTTTAAATTATATACAGTATGCAGTCACAGCACTATCCTTACATATCAACTCTTCCTGACTACTGAGGTACTGTTGAGTAGCCAACTCGCCTACAGTGCAGGTCAGGGAGTTGTGATTGGATTTGTAAACCATTAGAAGCAGAGCATCATGGCCTTCTGCCTCCGGCCTTTGGAATGTCATGGTGATGTCATTTACCAGCTCGGTGACTAGTCAATAAAATGTGCTTCAGAAATCCTGATCCTAGAATACTAAAACAGCAATAAATAGCATCAGACAGTCAGGAGGCAGCATCAGGGTCAGTGACTACAAATACACTCTATCTCACCTCCATCACAGACAAAACTTTAGGTAGCAAGTATCGATTATTTTTCCTTTCTTTGTTGGTCGCTCGCTTTTTCTTCTTTCTTCCTGTGTTATGTCAGTGGGTCTCCAGGACTAGAATTGAAAATCTATCATAAACGAACACACAGATACAGTATGATGTAATTCATTACAAACATCTATAATCTACATGAGATTATGGTCATGTCTGGCTTGGGTCTGGTTGTCTCAGCTATAATCACATCTTTTTAACCTGTACTTTATAACTATTGTTCTATTCATGGCTTATAAAAATGTTTTTTTGATATGTGTAGGACCCCAGTGTTTGAGGGTGTGGAGGAAGACTCGAGAGACAGGCGGAATATTAACTGAGCTCCGGGTTCACGTTTATTCAGACCGCACTTTTCAGAGCACTTTCAAAATGCAACAGAAAACAACAATAACTTGCGGGTTACGGGGAAAAACTGAACACAAACAGACGCAAATAAGTAGACTGTCGGTAATGAGACACAGGTGAGAATCATCAAGCGTTACCTGCCTGTTCATCCCGCCTCCTCTCTGTCCTCAGCTGACGCTCGGCCATGCCCCCACCACCACAATATGGTTTGGGAATGTGATGTCATACTGCAATGACTAATGAGAAATTCACTATATTGTTTGGATACTTATAGTGATGACGTAGTAAATATAGCTAGCTATCATTACCTAGGTAATTACTTGCAATTAACAATATAGCTAGAGGATTTTTGTTGTTGTTGTTGTTGTTGTTGTTGTTTTTAAGGGCATCATCTGGAGAAGACTGATCTGCATGATGTTTAAACAAAGTGCTGTTGCAGAAAATATAGCTGCTCAATCCCACAATGCAGCATGACATGCAGGAGCCCTGTAAAACAACAGAGAGTATAAAGACAAATCAAAGATTTCTGTCAGGTTAAGACAGGAATTAAAGCTCTCAGATGATGGGATAAAGGACAGAGTGTGCTGTACTTATTTAGGAAAGCTTGTGCTACAGATTAATAAGAAAACAGTGGAGGTACCAGACATGGGGAGAGTGGAGATGGAGGGCAGGTGTGGGGAAATGGAAGGACACGTGAAATATAACATAGGCCAGAAGGGTGAAGAAGGGCGCGGTGAGAGGAGAGATGTCAGGAAGAGTGATGGGTCCCTGCTTTGGCCATTAAGCTCCCGGAGAACTAATTACTGCCTGAGTGACAGCAAGGTGATCAGTGACGCCTAACGCTGGCTTTAAATTAGCTCCACTAACACTGCAGGCACTGGACCTGTCAGAGGAAAAAGGAGCCATGAAGCAGGATTGGGGATGAGAAAAAGCGAGGGAGATGAAGGAGGAGAAAGAGCAGTGGAGGGACAGTGACGGGGCAATGCTGTCAAGTGGAGACGGATGTTGCTGGATGAGGGCATTCACAATCGATTACCCGGGAGGTCTCACTTGCTCTAAACTGCCTCACCTTTTGTACCCAGCATCCCTGTCTCTATTTCTCTCCCTTTATCTGTCATCTCTCTTCTTCTTGGAGTGTCCTGTTTAGCTTCTTCAAGCCCTGATACATCACACTGACTGCCGGTCGAAGTTTTTTTTTTTTTTTTTTTTTTTTGCTCAACATTGGCACTATTCCTGCATTTGGACTAGTCATCAACCTGTTTGATTCATCCAGCAGTGAAAGAGAGAGAGAGAGAGTTCTCTGATTGGCTGTGCAGCCCAATAGCTAGCTGTATTTTTGTAATTTAGAGAAACAAAATGGCTCAGCAGACTGTTTAACTTGGCTACCATTTCTATGCCACAATCTTTTAGTTTGCTTGGTTATTCCCCAAACCGTTTGCTACACCTTTAGGAAATGGGAGTTCCTCAAGCACAGTTTGGATGGTTAATGGATCTAACTTTCTTAAGGGTTTCTATTTGAAACCTTTTCAGAAAAGGAAACTGTCTCTTGTAGATTTCTATATAAAAACATAGGGTTGTCCCAAAGTGTGGGATTTATATACTATAAATAAAAATTTATAGTAATTAATTGTTCCTAGGAGCATATCACATTTAACAGTACAGCACTTCAGTAATGTTAGGTGCTCTTCTATTCTGGCATACTGTTTAGTTTAAAATGTTTTATAATAACATTTTTCTGGGTTTCTTTATTTTTGTTGTTGTTGTCATGGTTACAGACTACTGCCACCTCTTGGTTTGGAGAATTATGTGAATGCCTGCAATCAGCTATCATCGCCGCCGTTTGTTAATCAGTCAGGGCAGTTGGCTTTGGTTGGCGCTAGTTTGATGTTGGCTTGGTGTGTCAGGGTCAGGGATGTTTCTGAACCTTTGGGTGCCATAAGTGCCATCGTACTTTGGCCCTAGTGCCCACCCACCTGCCACAATCATGCCTCTCAAGCTGCAGACCACAAGGGGGCCCTGTGCAAAAAAACAGAACCATGGGTAACCACTATGTCCTTATTTTCATCCCATATCCCATGGCTCGAGGCACTGTACACAAGTACTTATACCACTTTTAGCTACAGCCCTTGTTAAAGAGCATGAAATGAGGGAATCCTAAGCATCTGCTATCACTGACCTGTTTCTGCACCTGTTAAGAGAATATTTCAGGCCTTAGCTGGGTTTCAGCTCTGTATAACACAGACGTGGTTGATGTAGAGGGAGAAGGGCGGTGCTCCTAACTTTATCCTCACTAGACTTTAAATGTATCGATCTATCTTCCTCATAAAGTTAGAGCACTTTAGAGCTCAACACTGAGACTTATTACTTTTTGCCATAGCGAGCTGACCACTTCTAGCTTTCTCAGATCTCCTCCAGTCTTGTTGTGTTGTAATCTTGGCCCGAGCTGCAGATGAAAGTGCAGCAGACCCATTAATGTGTGGCCCCGATGCCATTATTATTTCAATCAGTGCACACTTAAGTGCAATTCCCCGTATCCGCATTGTGACGCCCTATCCATTTATGTGACAAATTAGTCTGTGTGCAGCATGTTTGTGCATGTGGTATGAGTTTGCACATATGCATCGGGGCTTGGGTGGAGCGAGCAAGGTCCAGAGAGAATGCAAAAAATCAAGACATCACAATAAGAGTTAGGATCCATTAGGCATTTATGGTTTGTAACCTAATACAGGAGAAGCTTAGCAGGATCCGGGGAGCCTAAAGCAGCTTGGATAAAGGAGAGAGAGTGATGTGAGGACGAGATTGAAGCTGACAGGCGTTTACTGTTTCACCAGGCCCATGTAGTTCCCACTGGGGGTCATAACAGGACATGAACATCTGAGAAAGGGACATGGAGATGAAAATGTGCAGGATGAGCTCAGTACGTCTGACCCCTGAACTGGGCTTGCAAATGGAAAATCAATGTTACATTTACAGTGTAGTGTTAAAGTTAAAAATGACTATTCACAATTACAAATTAACAGTTAAAAATGACTATTCGCAATTACCAATTACTGTTGAACCCAGCTGGAGGACACCAGAATCAGCTGTAACAACGAACCACTACGAACTACATTTGTGGTCAAATTGTGTTTTGCTTGAAGTGTCTGTTTCTCCTTCTCTGGTCATTTGCATGCAGAAGATGAAGATCTTGTGTCAGAAGATTTAGACATGTCTGCCTTAGGCAAAGTTTTACATTTTAGGATTAATGATGGTGAGAGGAAAATTAGGGTGAAAATAGAAGAGTACATTAAAAGAATAGAGAGAATGCCAGAGGACAAAATGCAGTCATGTAATGAGAGTAGAGCTCTGAAAGAAACCTAGAGTCACATTTATTATATTGTGACTTAATAATCTGACTGATAGTTCAATTGGAATAAAAAATGTGTATCTATACACATGATTCTGAAGAATTAACATTTTAAGGAAAATACAAAGAAATGTGCTATTTTTCTATTTTCAGTATTTCTTCTTTATCAGTTTTACTGATAAAATTATATCAATATTTTGGGGGCACGGTGGCTTAGTGGTCTGCCTCGCACCTCCGTGGTTGGGGGTTCCAATCCCACCTCCGCGCTGTGTGTTTGCATGTTCTCCCTGTGCTTTGAGGGTTTCCTCCAGGTACTCTGGTTTCCTCCCCAATCCAAAAACATGTGTTGTAGGCTGATTTTGTGTGATTGTGCTCTGCGATGGGTTGGCACCCTGTCCAGGGTGTCCTCCGACTTGTGCCCCGAGTTCCAAGCAGCCCTGTGTAGGATAAGCGGTATGGAAAATGGATGGATGGATTATATCAAAATATCTTTTAAAGATCTGTTACACTTCCCTCCTCATGCCCCCAGATCCGGATGGACTCCGGATACACCTAGACCCTGACCAGAACAAAGTTACTGAAGCTAAATGAATGAATGATCCATGATACAGTAATAAATAATCCATAATATATGAATAATCCATGATACTTGATTGTTTGATCTAGATTTTAAGGCATCATCGATTATTGTTTTTAGTAAAATAATATATATTTACAATATTGAAATAAAAGGCATTTCTCTTTAAAACAGTGTGAAACTCCTTCACATCATCACCATTATCATCATGCAGCCCCGTCACATTCACTGTGCCTTGGTTGCTAAGGGATTAGCACCACATAGTATAATTAGCTTATTATCACTCGACTCTCTTTAATGACTCCAGTATAAGTTCCAATATAAGTAGCATCTTCTTGTATTCATAATCACTTCATCTGGCCATCCATATTTCACACAAATCTATTGAGTTGAGCATTTAATTAGCAACACGGTCCTCTAACTGCGTAAGCTTTTTGAGTACATTATCAGCAGCCTGTTATCACTATAGTAAACATCATAAATGCAATTTCCTATCAAATCGAATACAGTTGTATTAACATTAATTAAATCTACTGTGTGAAGACATCTGATTTATGTCCAGTTAAAAATGTCTTTATTTTGATGTTTAATAGCTCAGTGGTGACAATTTTATATGGCTATGTAAAGTACACTAACTAAATAACTAGCTGCTTGTCTCACAGAAAGCTTTGAAATGACTTCCAGGGTTTATTTCCGCCTCGCACACAGTGTTCCGGGATAAGCTGCAGACCCACCTAGACCCTGCCCAGGATGAAGTGGTTCTTGAAGTGGTTACTGAAAATGAATGAATGAATTTTTGACCACAAGTCTGGGGTTGACAGAAATGAAATCTATTAATCTGCAAGAGGAAGATAATTCAGATTTAATTGCAAAATAAATGCAGAGACGTTCTTGGACTGTATTAACAAAAAGAGTGGTCAAAACCACAAAGTCAGTCAGCAAAACAACCAGAAACCAATACCAATCCATGCAAGATACAAAGAAGGGAAACTCACAAATACTCAGTGCCGTGATTAGAGGGCCAGGGAATCAGAAAGCTAGAATGTTCTTCCTAAGAAGGGTGTGACACAATCGGTCATATGGTTGGCTGTGTGACGTGGGAAAGATCATGTTTAATTGATTTCCTTAGTGTCTATTTGTGCTCAGTCGATTTTTTTGGTTTGGTAAAGCTCTGTAATGTGTGATCTAATTGATTTAAATTGCTTAGTGGTTAGCACATTTGCCTCACACCTCCGGGGTTGGGGGTTCGAATCCCGCCTCCATCCTGTGTGCGCGGAGTTTGCATGCTCTCTCTGTGCTTCGGGGGTTTCCTCCGGGTACTCCGGTTTCCTCTCCCAGTCCAACATGCGTTGTAGGCTGATTGCCATTTCCAAATTGTCCATAGTGTGCGATGGGTTGGCATCCTGTCCAGTGTGTCCTCAGAGTTCACTGGGATAGGCTCCAGGCTCCCCTTTGACCCCGTGTCAGATAAGTGGTATGGAAAATGGATGGATGGACGGATGTTCTGGAAGCCTAGACTTAAAATACAGAGCTTGTCACTATTATTAACCAGGCAATCATGTCTGTATCAGCTGTAGCTTCACTGACAGTTTTGTCATGACTGTTTGTAGCAATGCAATGCAATAGCACTTAAATTGATGTGTTGGGTTTAGTTGTCACTCCTTCTGTTCTTCATACTGCTATTTTACATTTGTTGCTGGTCAGTTGGTGGATGGCCAGTTCTGCACACTGTGAATAAATATAATGTATGTAATGTATTTTAGGTTGTTTATATGCTGTATTCTTATACTGGAACATGAAATGTTTTCCTCAGTTGTACAAGTACATCTGGATCCTACAGCTGATACATTCTGAAGTAGATTTAAATGACTACACACACCTGCTTTTAGATTAGTGATCACTGATCTCTCTCTCTCTGTCTCGCTCTCTCTTTCTGTGTTTCTGGCTCTGTTGCTGAAAGCCTCTGAGTCATGCATTTCACAGAACTGTCTGAGTGTCAGCAGCAGATGGAGAGATAGGTGGAGGAGTGAGAGAGGAATGAAGGGAGGAAGAAAGAGAGAAAGTGGCGCCATGCGGTGGTCAGCCAGCTCTGCTGTCCTCTGCGCACTGCGCATTTACGCACATTAACCTTGGCCAGGGTCAGACCTGTGCCAGTCTGCCAGGCACTCGGTCGGCACCGGTGACTCACTAAAGGGAACAAGGCCCTTTACTGATACACCACTCATCCGAGTGCTAATAAACACCATGTGCATTCATCAGTCCACGCGATGGCCACGGAAGAAATTAGCACACACTAGACGTGTTTAAATGCAATCTGACAATCCGATCCGATGTTTTTTATTTAGTCCTGCCCTGAATAATCTATTTCACATAACAGATGTTTACATATAGTCCAGAAGACACAATAATAACTGAATTTACACAAATGAACCAGTTCAAAAGTTTACATACGCTTGATTCTTAATACTGTTTGTTGTTACCTGGATGATCAACGACTGTTTTTATGTTTTATGATAGTTGTTCATGAGTCCCTTTATGATTACACATGATTCTTATCAACAGCATGCAGGTGTGATTAACAATGGAAACAAGGGTGAAATCTGGACATAACCTGGTGTGTGTGTGTGTGTTTGTGTGTGTGTGTGTGTGTGTGTGTGTGTGTGTGTGTGTGTGTGTGTGTGTGTGTGTGTCAGCTGATAGCGAACCTCCCTTGGGGTGCCATCCAAGACTGCTAAAGCTAAGTCAGGATGAGACACACTCATATACAAACACACACAGACACCCACACACACAGACACAAAGATTACCCACTACAACACTAAATTAAATTCTACAACCCATATAATTCCACCGCAAAGACGGTTTGCTCTGTTTAAATGTGTGACACAGGACCGAGCACAAACTCACATTCATTTGCAGTACAGACGTTCCTTCAGGGTCCAATGCATCTAATTTTACCCTTTCACACAGCTATTAATTAGCTGAAGCATTTTTCTTTTCTGCTGAAGACCTCTAATGTTTTATTCATTCAGCTTGGAAATGGGAGAGGAAATGGGACTTCAGCTGTCAAGGATTTTTTAAAATGACCTAGGATGCTTTGGACCAGCTGTTATTAATCTGATGAATTCTGATGTAGATATATTTTTGCTTTCATTCTGCTCTTGCTTTATTTAGTATATAAAATTATACTGATGACAATGCAGTGAAAAAAGGTAAGATAGTTTTACAACATGTCACTGAGCCACATGTCACTGATTTTCAGAGCTCTAGATCATTAAAAAATTGATTATATATGTCAAACACAAGACATATTCGTTTGAAATCAATTATAAATATGCCTAAATATTATATTATTTAAGGTCCAAAGTTCCAAAAGTAAAGGAAAAATGAAGCAGTCAAAAAAAAATTGACAGTCAAAATTCAGACCAGTTTAATTACAAATGTAAAATCAAATGTTTAAAAAAGTACAAATTAATCTCTGTGACATATTTTTAATAATATTAATAATATAATACTATTAATACTACTACTACTACTACTAATAATAATAATAATAATAATAATAATAATAATAATATTTTATCCTATATAAAAATGTAAGGTTTAGTAACATTTTTGGTTCAACTTTACATAACATTATCGACTGCATTAGTTAACATTATTATAAAACGGATAGTTTTGGTTCTAAAATCTTAACCACATTCGAAGCTGTTGTTGTAAAATCTTCGATATACTGTACGTGATATACTGTACGTGATATACTGTACGTACGCCCACCTGTGACCGCATCACAATAATTGAATACTGTATTAATACACCAGGTTTTAAACCAATAAAACGGTTACACTTAAGCCATTGTTCTTTCCATATAATGCCTTAATCTTTGTCCATTATGTTGCTTAGTAGTCAAAGCTGCTAACAGACTACATTGGTGGAATGGTGGCATGGTGGAAGAATTACAAATATTATTAATAATAAATTTCATCATCACTGGATTTCATTATATTGTTATTTTCACCATTTTATAAGGGGGGGGTTAGGTACTCCGCTTTGAGCCATGCCTAAGAACACTCTCACTCATGATAAAATCACTGTAACGCACGGCTTCGAATGGCGTATTACTTGAACATGCCATACATTTCACAATTAATAAACCACAAGTAATCTTAAGCAAGTTACTATTTGTTTAAAGAGTAAATAAATACACTTGTATTAACTAACATTAAGTCCAGTCATGAAGGTAAGTCCACATAAATACATTTTCAGCATATATTAAATTACAGCACACCATTTAACCTCACTTATAATCCTCAATTAACCACCACAAACATATTCATTAAGGCGGTGGTGTTCATGCTAGTTGTATGGCTTATTGGGTCATTTAAAAACAATAAATACAGATGTTATTTCATCTTAATTTAAAGTGTTTCTTCATATGTAATTACTGTCCACTTTATTAGGAAGACTTGTACACCTGCACATTCATGCAGTTATCTAATGAGTCAGTCATGTGACAGCAGTGCAATGCATAATGTCATGCAGATACAGGCCAAGAGCTTCAGTAAATGTTCGCACCAGAATGGGGGAAAAAAATTGATCTCAGTGACTGACCGTAGCATGCTTGTTGGTGCCAGAGAGGCTGGTTTGAGTATTTCAGAAACCTATGATCTCCTGGGAATTTTCACGCACAACAGTTTCTAGATTTTACACAGATTAGTATGAAAAACAGAAAACATTCACTGAGTGACAGTTCTGTAGGCAGAAACACCTTGTTGATGAGAGAGGTCAGAGGAGAATGGACAGACTGGTTCGAGTTGACAGGGATGCTATGGTAACTAAAATAACCACTCTTTACAACCATGGTGAGCAGAAAAGCATCTCAGAATGCACATTAAACTTTGAAGCGGATGGGCTACAACAGCAGAAGACCACATTCCTGCCAGCCAAGAACAGGAATCTGAGGCTACAAATGGGCAGAGAACCTGGACAGTTACCTGGGCTTTTTTCAAACTTCATTTGTAACAAAACATTTTGCATTACAATCATCATTATTCTGTTATTAATATTCATTCCTGAAAGACAAAGACAGCATCTTTTTTCAACGTACAGTACTTGCAGATAAAACGGTTAGCCCAGTCTCTGTTGCTTATCTTACGAAAGCTGAAAGGTGCAATTAGATCTTCATGCTGGGATAATGAACATGTCTGCAGACTGATTGAGGCAGAGAGCATTTAAACTGTAGCTCTCAAGCCTTCCTTATAACCGATGACTGCTGTAAAGGGAAAAAAACTCAGTGTCACGCTGTTTAGCTGTTTAGCTGGCCTCACACATCCATTTTTCCTGGCTGGCTTTTGTCCCTTTTTAATTCTTTCTATTTTTTTTTTTTTTTTTAGATACGATTTTATTAAGCATTTTTGGCATTTTCTTTATAGTCTGTCTTTTTCTGTTCATCCATCCATCCTATTCTCTTATCTTGGCTTCTTTAATTGGCATTATTATATTATCTTAATATATTATATTATAGTACTATCAAAGAAATGGATAACTACAGGTTTTGAAATGTGGTTTACAGCACACTGCTCTCTCTCTCTCTCTCTCTCTCTCTCTCTCTCTCTGTCTGTCTCTCTGTAGCGTGTTTGCTTCAGTCAGAGCTGGTGAATTACGAGAGAGTGAAGGAGTATTGTTTGAAAGTCCTTGGTCATCAGCAGGACCATTTCAAAGCCATGTACCGCGCCGGCATCGCCTTCTACCATCTGGGAGACTACGATTGCGCCCTGCGCTACCTCCGCGATGCCAAGAGCCGCGAACCTACAGGTAGGCCTTATTTAAACAGAGGTGTGGCTGATTCATTTCAAATTTTTAATAGTCCAACTGATAGTCATGTTCGCTTGCTTATCTGTGTCTATGGGTATAGAAAATATTGAAAATAAGGAAAAAAGTGATGCATATATACAAAAATAAGTGCTAATATTGCATACATGCAGGATAAAATGAAGAAAGCTATTTCATTTTTGTGTGTGCGGCTTCACAGATGTTCCTTTACAGACAAAAATGGTCAAATGAAAACTTTTAAAGTGATTACATTATCTTATTGTTCACAACACTGTGTCTCTGTGTTTTATTTAGGAGGAAGCTGCCTAGGTAGGTAGAATATTTGCGCAGTGTTTAAACTCCCGAGATAATATCTGTCCCAAAAGGCAGGACCAGGAAAGTGTTATTTTTAGGTTCCATATTTTAAAGTCTTGCTTCAAAAAGGCAATCCTTGAATTCTGTACATTCGTTATTAATTTTGTGAACATTTGGAAAACATAGTTGCTCTGAATGAGGAATATAATTACAGCTACAGTACAAGTTAAATTGCTGGTAAAACATTATAAATAAAAAATTTATAGGGAATTTTAACAGTATACTATAGTGGTAGGCATCTCTAAAATGGTCCATACTGTGTGAAAGGGTGTTAAATGTGTGTGCGATTGTGCCCTGTGATGGGTTGGCACCCTGTCCAGGGTGTCCCCCGCCTTGTGCCCCAAACCCCATGAGATAGGCTCCAGGCTCCTCTGTGACCCTGTGTAGGATAAGCGGTATGGAAGATGGATGGATGGATGGATAGTATAGTGGTAAGTTTAGGTGGGAATGCAGGACTTCAGTTGTTCAAAAACAGTCAATCAAATCAGAACTTGAACTTAATTATGTTAAGAACAACAACATCACTCATAATTTGATGTTATTTACCCTGTAAATATGTATTGGGTCTAAATTTAGTTCTTTGAAATTTACTTGAAACTTCAGTTTAAAACATTATGGACTTGTAATAAGCATTACAAATTAACATTTATCAAAGGCCCTATGGATGAGCTGCCACTGGTCCTAAGGGTATACAACTTTTGCAGTCACCTTTATACACTGACCCTGATCATGGTTTGTATGAAACATGAAAGAAGTCTATGCAATTGAGTACCTGTTTTCTTTTTTTTTTCTTTTTTTGCCTCCCTTTTACAGACACAAATGTGTTGCGATACATCCAGCTGACGGAGATGAAGATGAGTAAGAGCAGTCAGCAAGTGAGAGAAAGCAACAAAGAGGCTCTGGGTTAATCTCTGCCCATTCCCTCTGTTCATTTGGCCATCCTGTCCACAAATCTCTCCCTCCTTTTCCCTCTACACCCCTCGTACTATGGACTACCAGGACCCCTGTACTGTGCCCTTTAGTGAAGACGGACTGCTTTTGGCACAGAAGCCCCTCGACTCGCCCTCCCGCTCTGAATCCTCTCTGTCCCTTTAAAACCAAACCGCCCCGGTGCTTTCAGTTTCCCAGGTACTGACTGACAAAACGATAACAAACAACAACTACAACAAAGCAACAAGAATCAATGAAAGTCTGTAGGAAGATTCACACGGACCTGATAAAGGACCTTCTACGGTATATTATTGGGGAGGGGAATGAGCAGTGAAGTGTAGCTATAGAGCGGTGGAGGTGTATTACTGTGTGGCCACCATCTTTAACTATAAAAGAGCACACATATCAAAGCCACAGTGCTACGCCAGAACAAATGCTAAATAGGGCCTAGGATTAAGCAGATGACCTTTGAACTCAAGCGCACTCCATCGCACACCACCTTCTTCCTGGCTGAAGGGAGCAGGAGAGAAAATGCAATTCCGTCTCGCCGGATACTACCGATCTCTTTGCCTGCGTTTTCATTTATTCCTGGTTGCATTTATTTTATCTTTCTCTCTCTTTCTCATATTTGGCTGTATTTAATCTTTTTTGAACTATTTCAATTCAAGGGCTAATTCTGAGGTTCGTAATTCGTCCTTTGATTTCCATCACGTTTTCTTTCCGTTCGCAGCTCGTTGTTCAATAGTAGCATTTGTTTTATGCAAGTTTGTGATGTTGTTTTTGTTTTTGTCTTTCTCCAAGGAACAAAAAAAAAGCAAACGCTGCCCTGAAGTTAACAGCTGTTTTGTGAGCCCGTGTCATTGATTTCCTTTTACTCCTGGCAGAACGTCAGACCCCGCCCCTCTCGGAGATTGACCAATGACAGTATTTCTGAACGTGACAAATTCTGCAAGGTTTTATAGACAGAGTTAAATATTATAGTGCAGACTTGCTCATATGCTTTATGCTTTATGTAGTCCCATCTGTATT
This sequence comes from Cranoglanis bouderius, assembly GCA_023630585.1. Lineage (NCBI taxonomy): Eukaryota > Metazoa > Chordata > Actinopteri > Siluriformes > Cranoglanididae > Cranoglanis > Cranoglanis bouderius. The sequence continues at coordinate 7,890,787 of CM042566.1, forward strand.
ACTGTGTGCCATGTGATATCAGGTGCCACTATTAATGATGTTTTCTTCTTTTTTTTTTTTATGAGCCTTGCAAATCAACCTTTAGTGCTCTTTTATACATTACTCGAAATTTTCATCTCTGTCTCATTGTCGCAAATTAAGCAAAAGGATGCAAACGTCTCGACAGACTTTCATTTTAATGATCTCACTGGCTCTCAGTGGCTTTAGCAAGGCATCGGGTTTAATACGGATTCGATCATTTCAATCATCATCAGTGTCCAGCAACCCAAATTTACAGCATGTCCATCCATAATTAATCTCGAGCTCCATTTTTCTGCTCTGCAAAAGAACCTGTCTGCTGTTAAATCACAGGTAGCCATATAATTCATGTCTAAATAAGAACTCCTTAGTGCAGTCACTCTTAGTTTCCAGTTTGCATTAGCAACCACAACTAGTCGGCTGAGACATTTCTGTCTGACCTGAGAGATAATGGTGTCAGTGCGACTCTGGGGGATGCCGAGCATGGATTCAGACTAGGATAGACTCTGACAAGAAGTAAAACACAGAGATGGTAGACTCTGAGCCACTGTGTTGGTGAGATATAATGGTAGGATGTGATCAGAATGATTGCTTTCAACTCGATGAGGCACAGAGTGACCTGAGAACCAAAATACTTGCTTGCTCTCTTCACAGCTCCCTGACTCTCCAGCCTTATTTTTTTTTTTTTTTTTTTTTTTTTTTTTTAGATCCTTCTGTATCACATTTGTCGCCCTGATTTTTGGATTTTTATGCCTTTTTTAAATTTATTTATTTATTTTGGTTGATTATTGAATTTTTTTATGTAAAGGGCAAAGACGATAGCGATGCATCAGTGGAGTCTGGGTCATTAGCTCTCTTAAACATGTCTCTTATGTCCCTGTGCGCTGGCTGTCTTTGATCAAATGGTTACGACAGGACTGTGTGATTGCTGTCAACTGACAGCATCCGAAGCACAAACTAAGATGTCGGATGGATGAAAGTGAAGCAGTTAGCCGTGCTTGTTTTCTTTGATGTCACTTGAGGTAGGTGTTCGTTGACTGTTCAAATAGATATGTGTGGTTTTGAAACAGATGTACAAAAAAATAATGGTTGTGGAGAGCTTTACTTTAAGGAATTGTTTTATCAATATATGAGAAAGAAAATTAAATGAGATTATGAAAAAAATATATATTTAAAGATCAAAAAAGGGGCAACTTTGTATCTGTGTATATGTTCAAAATTTCTCTTCTGTTTATTGCCTTTTTCTGTGATGTCAAAACTTTGGTCGTCTAAATCGCAGTCCAAGGGTTTGGGGGTATGACCTTTGACCTCCCAAGTGGGATCCTAAGAGTGATATAAGGGTATAATTGTAATAATAATAATAATGATGATGAAGGAAGTAGTTGAAGGGGTGAGGGTACCCTGCAGACCTGAACACAAATGAACAACTCGTTCATTGGTTTCTTTTTTCATTCATTCGTCTGTTCTGGAGAGAGCAACTCGGACCTTCTGGTTGTTATGGTTCTTATCCCACTGTCTTGCTGGTTCACGTTTTGCCCCCTCAGCAAGAGTGTCTCATCGGAAGACCCGAGAACTGGTTACATTTACCTGCAAGCCCAGGAATGCACTATTGATATGTATTTGAAGACAAATAAACTTTAGAAAAATAGAATGAGCATCTTGTCTGGTTTTTGCCTTCTTCCAACATGTTCTGCTGCCTGAAATGATTAGATGCAGAGCTGTAGAGTTCGCTGCTTTACACAAGTATAAATGTACCAAATACCACCTCCATACTCTTTTTCTCAGGAGCTTGATGTGAGAAATCTTATTTTGGATGTGAAAATTGTGAACATCCTTAAATGCCTCCAACAGCCTACCTACACTCCCTAACCTGCACGCCCACACCGGATCAATACAGCAAGAGAGGGGGAAAAAACAGCATTCATCTTGCCAAATAAACATGTTTAGCTTCGGGAGGAAGACATTATGTATCTTTTGGGTTTTACACTATGACTATCTTAATTTAAGTCCACTTTTGTTGGTTTTGGAATTACAGTATTATATTATAAATTAGAATATTACCTATATTACACTATTATTATTAATATACAGTGGGGGAAAAAAGTATTTGATCCCCTGCTGATTTTGTACGTTTGCCCACTGACAAAGAAATGATCAGTCTATAATTTTAATGGTAGGTGTATTTTAACAGTGAGAGACAGAATAACAACAAAAAAATCCAGAAAAACGCATTTGAAAAAAGTTATAAATTGATTTGCATTTTAATGAGTGAAATAAGTATTTGACCCCTTCGACTTCATACTTGGTGGCAAAACCCTTGTTGACAATCACAGAGGTCAGACGTTTCTTGTAGTTGGCCACCAGGTTTTGCACACATCTCAGGAGGGATTTTGTCCCACTCCTCTTTGCAGATCCTCTCCAAGTCATTAAGGTCTTGAGGCTGATGTTTGGCAACTTGAACCTTCAGCTCCCTCCACAGATTTTCTGTGGGATTAAGGTCTGGAGACTGGCTAGGCCAATCCAGGACCTTAATGTGCTTCTTCTTGAGCCACTCCTTTGTTGCCTTGGCTGTATGTTTTGGGTCATTGTCATGCTGGAATACCCATCCACAACCCATTTTCAATGCCCAGGCTGAGGGAAGGAGGTTCTCACCCAAGATTTGACGGTACATGGCCCCGTCCATCGTCCCTTTGATGCGGTGCAATTGTCCTGTCCCCTTAGCAGAAAAACACCCCCAAAGCATAATGTTTCCATCTCCATGTCTGACGGTGGGGATGGTGTTCTTGGGGTCATAGGCAGCATTCCTCCTCCTCCAAACACGGCGAGTTGAGTTGATGCCAAAGAGCTCAATTTTGGTCTCGTCTGACCACAACACTTTCACCCAGTTCTCCTCTAAATCATTCAGGCAAACTTCAGACAGGTCTGTACATGTGCTTTCTTGAGCAGGGGGACCTTGCGGGTGCTGCAGGATTTCAGTCCTTCACGGCATAGTGTGTTACCAGTTGTTTTCTTAGTGACTATGGTCCCAGCTGCCTTGAGATCATTAACAAGATCCTCCCGTGTAGTTCTGGGCTGATTCCTCACCGTTCTCATGATCATTGAAACTCCACGAGGTGAGATCTTGCATGGAGCCCCAGACCGAGGGAGACTGACAGGTATTTTGTGTTTCTTCCATTTGCGAATAATCGCACCAACTGTTGTCACCTTCTCACCAAGCTGCTTGGCGATGGTCTTGTAGCCCATTCCAGCCTTGTGTAGGTCTACAATCTTGTCCCTGACATCCTTGGACAGCTCTTTGGTCTTGGCCATGGTGGAGAGTTTGGAATCTGATTGATTGATTGCTTCTGTGGACAGGTGTCTTTTATACAGGTAACAAGCTGAGATTAGGAGCACTCCCTTTAAGATAGTGCTCCTAATCTCAGTTCGTTACCTGTGTAAAAGACACCTGGGAGCCAGAAATCTTGCTGACTGATAGGGGATCAAATATTTATTTCACTCATTAAAATGCAAATCAATTTATAACTTTTTTCAAATGCGTTTTTCTGAATTTTTTTTGTTGTTATTTTGTCTCTCACTGTTCAAATACACCTACCATTAAAATTATAGACTGATCATTTCTTTGTCAGTAGGCAAACGTACAAAATCAGCAGGGGATCAAATACTTTTTTCCCTCACTGTAGTAGGCAAACAGTTCAAAGGGCAGGATCAATAACGTTCTAACATCTGAAACCAAGTAGTTTTGGCAAACAGGAAACTGAGGTAAATGAGTAAAATTCCAAAGTATATGACAAGCTGACAGGAAAAGCAGGACTCATTTACTGCAGAGATACTGACCTGAGCGGCTTTTATATGGAATTGATTGGAAAATAATCAGTAATAATCAGCCAATTGATTCACAATTCTGGTGACTCTGACGTCTGGTGGACAAGATCCAAGCTCTATCATGATTGCAGCGAATACTTTAAACACTTCAAAACTATGAGTATGGATGTACATACACCGATCCGCCATATAATTAAAACCAGCTGCCTAATATTGTGTAGGTCCCCCTTGTGTCACCAAAACAGTTCTGACCTGTTGAGGCATGGAGTCCACAAGACCTCTGAAGGTGTGCTGTGGTATCTGGCACCAAGATGTTAACAGCAGATCATTAAGTCCTGTAAATTGTGAGGTGGGGCCTCTGTTGTTTGTCCAGCACATCCCACAGATGCTCGATCGGCTTGAGATCTGGGGAATTTGGAGGTCTTGAACTCTTTTTCATGTTCTTCAAACCATTCCTGAACAATTTCTGCAATGTAGCAGGGCACATTATCCTGCTGAAAGACGCCACTGCCATTAGAGAATACCGTTGCCATGAAGGGGTGTACTTGGTCTGCAACAATGTTTAGGTAGGTGGTACGTGTCAAAGGAACATCCTCATGAATGCCAGAACCCAAGGTTTCCCAGCAGAACATTGCCCAGAGCATCACACCGCCTCCGTCGGCTTACAGTACCTTTGCCAGAGCCATATCACCCTGCAGTTCTCGGCTGGTTTCCCACTGAAGCAGGGCTGAGTCTGGACAGTACCTGGGACCTCTTGGGGAAAACTAAGGTTGCTGCTGGAAGTGGTATTAGGGAGGCCAGCAGGTGGTGCTCTCCCTGTGGTCTGTGTGGGTCCTAATGCCCCAGTATAGTGACGGGGACCTATCCTGTATTAAAAAAAAAAAAAAGCACCATCTTTCGAACGAGACGTTAAACTGAGGTCCTGACTCTCTGTGGTCATTAAAAATCTCAGGACACTTCTCGAAAAGAGTAGGGGTATAACCTCGGAGTCCTGGTGAAATTTCTCCGTTGTCCCTAATCTATCATGGCCCCCCAATAATCTCCATCCCTGAACTGGCTACATCACCCTCCTCTCCTCTCCACATATAGCTGGTGTGTGGTGGGCGTTCTGGCACCGTCGCATCATCCAGGTGGATGCTACACACTGGTGGTCGATGAGGAGATTTCCCCCCTATACTATGTAAAGTGCTTTGAGTGCCTATAAAAGCGCTATATAAAAGTAACTTCTTCTTCTTCTTCTTCTACTTAATATTATTATTATTATTATTATTATTATTATTATTATTATTATTATTATTACCTTTTTCCCAAAGTGCATCCTGGGCATAGGCACCCATGACCCTGTCACCGGTTCACTGGTTGTCCTTCCTTGGACCACTTTTGGGAGGTACTAACCACTGGATACTGGGGACACCCCACAAGAACTGTTGTTTTGGAGATGCTCTGACCCAGTCGTCTAGCAGTCACAATTTGGCCCTTGTTAAAGTTAAAGCTCAGATATTTACGCTTGCCCACTTTTTCCTGCTTCCAACACATCAACTTTAAGAACTGACTGTTTACTGCTTATTATATCCCACTCCTTGACAGGTGCCATTGTAATCAATCAACAACTTCTCCTGTCTGTGGTTTTAATGTTATTGCTGACAACATAAGGATATGAAGTAGCTGAATTACTGATCTGCAGGTGATTTTTCCCCTCAGGTCTGAGCTGTAGTATCCTTAGCCATATTAGCATCCAATACTTATAATCTTTTTTATTCTACAGCTCTGTTGAATTCTCAAATCTGATTGGTCAGAAGGTGTTTTTTTTTTTTAATTTTATAACAACAGTTCTGACAGTAGTGTCTGAAAAGCAAATTACAGATTTATATGAATTAATTAATTGTTCTAATATGTTGTTGTTTACTAGTATTTCAATTCACAGGGACTTGTAAGGCAGATGCTCACATAATATGTTTTTTGTCATTTTGTCGTGTTGTCATTTAACAGTGAATAAAATATCAACTTTGGGCCTCATTTATCATTATAGTTATAGTTATAGTTATATCATTATAGTTAAGTAGTTTGTAAATGTTTGTGTATCAAAACAAACTGAAATTATTTGACAGCTTTTAAAAAGTTTAAGCTTATTTATAGGCCAATCACCTATAAAGTGATTAGTGACACCCACACAATTCCATAAAAGGTAAAGCGCACAGAAAGCTGAATGCACGAAATGATGACTAAACGGACAAAGAAAAGGAATTTCTCTAATGCAGTCACATTATGACAATAAAAACAACATTACTTAGCAATATAACAGCACCTGAAAAGGCCACAGTCTGGAGACAAATTACATAAAAGGTGAATTAGGTGTGAATTAAGTGAGGTGAAAAGAAACGGTTTGACGAGAAAAACACTCTACACTGATCTACACTGTATCCAGGTGATCCTAGACACCACCCTGTCATTGATTTTTCTTTTTTTTTTTAACAGCACACCCGGTCATGTTTTATTCCTTAATTATACCTTCATTCCTATTGTACTGTATATTAATGTAGGTTGTGACATTTCAAGCACACCTTTTATAACACAATGTTTCCCCTTATTACTGTTTAGAGCACTGTTTTACTGCAATGCAAAGAAAAACTATAAGAGGAGAGTAATTAACTCCATAAAACATTAGAATTGAGAGAACAATAAACTGTAAGCTTATTTATGGGCATTTTAGGTAATTAATAAAATGAAGATATAAGAATTAATAAGAAGACAAGGAGCGAATTTCATTTATTAAAGTTTCCTTAAATGCTACAATGACCTCTGTCACAGAATATGAAAGATATAATAAGCAAAATAAATGTAATATAATTCAGAAGATAAATCTACATTCGATAATACTGCTGCATTTCACACAAGATGTGTATAAGAAGCTATGTTCTGAAGCTGTGATTTCAATAAACACTGGCATAATATTTTAACACTGAGATTTGTGAAAGCCATCACTCGCAGGGGTGAGAGGAATGCCCAATTACTGTGCGTGAGGAGGCTTTCATTTGAGCGCATGGTGCAGCTTGATAATTGGGCATATTCACAGGAGATTATGACAATAATAAGCCCTCCAAAATAGTCAAACATTATTTTCAGGACTTTGTATCAGTATGATAACATCCTCATGAACCATCCTTGTGAACACATTAACTAGGTCTCAGATGATTCAACATATTATTTGTTGAAGCTTGTGCGCTTATTCGCCTCCTTATTCAGACATTACTTGCTTTTTTCTTTAGTCCCTTCCCCTCTCTCATGGGGTAATTATGAGTATGTCACTACTGACTGCTCTTCTTAATGGCTCTTACTGCTTTAAATGCAGAGAGAGCGAGAGAGAGAGAGAGAGAGAGAGAGAGAGGGGGAAATCACATATTTATTGGGTCAGTATATTCTACCATGTATTGATTGCACTCAAAAGGATGCAAAATTGTTCACTGGTACAAAATGACCCATGTGATATTATAAAGCAATGCTCTTAGGTAAATTAATGTGTTATCATAATTATACTTATGCTTATACAGTGACTGCAATGGCATGATTTCTTATTGTAAACACGTTTATAAGCATGTGCCTTTCATGCCAGTATTGCCATGTCCACCATCTTCCCTTTCTTTCCTCCCTTCTTTTCTTCACTGTGGCTTTTTATAGCATTGCCATGGAAGTGAAGTGGGGTTGCTAGGTAACTGACTGGCGTCTGAAAGTGTTGGAGTGGCGGCTGCTTTCACAGACACAAGTAGTGGAGCATAGCACAGCTATGCGTATGTGCGGGTATGTGGGGAGGGGTGCGTGTGCAGTAATGATGGGATGGTGGTGTTATTTTTTATCCATCATTTCCATATTGTGGCTCCTGGTGGTTTTTACTTATGGAAGAAAAATGACAGTTTGCTCCTCAGAGAGATATAAACACACTACACGGGGTCTGAAATAGTGGTTGAGCAAGATTTTTGGGAGAAAATGTATATTTATACTATATATAATGAATAAATAGTTCTTGAAATGAAAAATAGTTATTAAATATCTGATCATTAATAATGGTATTCAGTTTAATTATATAGTCATAGTTGTATTATTATAGCCATTATTATTGTCATTATTGTCATATTATTGTCCAAATTTCCCCATAGGGATCAATAAAAAAACATCTATCACCTATCATAGCTATCATAAATACACATTTTAATTAAATGTATTTATTACCGTATATTGTTGTGTGTTGCTGTTTATTTATTTTTTAATCATCATCATCCATCCATTTTCCATACCGCTTATCCTACACAAGGTCCCTATCCCAGGGAACTCGGGGCACAAGGCAGGGGACACCCTGGATGTGGTGCCAACCCATCGCAGGGCACAATCGCACATACATTCACACGCACTACAGACAATTTGGAAATGTCAATCAGCCTACAATGCATGTCTTTGGAGTGGGGAAGGAAACTGGAGTACCCAGAGGAAACCCCAGAAGCTCAGGAAGACCATGCAAACTCTGCTCACACAGGGCGGGGGCAGGATCCAAACCCCCAACCCTGGAGATGTGAGGCAAGCATGCTAACCACTAAGCCACCATGCCCCCAGTAATAATAATAATAATAATAATAATAATAATAATAATAGAAATAATGATGATGATGATGATGACGACGATAAACCTAACAAAAAAATAATACATATAATAGAATAGAATACAGAAATTGATAATAAAATTTTATTATTTTATTACTAGTTCATGTATTTATTTATTTTTTTAAAATATCATCTAACATATCATTTTGTTCTGGCTGTGTGTGAATTTGGCGACATCTAGTGCAAAATGTTCACATTCTCATTTTTAACACTAGGGTCACAAGGCTCCAGTCAACACCATTCTACTTTAAATCTACTTTAATCATCATGTACAAATATCCAGAAAAAATGCAGTTGTATGCAGAGAATCCCACATAAAAACCTAATGAGCTATTTAAAATCAAAATGATTATTGACATGTCAATACTTCTAAGGTTTTGTGTATGTAACCCTCATGGGATCTTTAATGATTTGACTGTTGTTTGTTTGTTTGTTCGTTGGTTGGTTGGATGGTTGGTTGGTTGCAGGAACCACTTAGTGAATTAAATGGTCGGGTAATGAATAACAATTAATCACTGCTTCAATCATACCAATAATTTTAATAAATACTCTTAGTTCTTTTCACACAGGAAATAAAGGACGACTTTGTGTGTCATCCCTCCACAGAGTCACCCCATACAAATGATAACAATAAGAACACGCAATCTCACGCACGCACGCATGCACGCACACACACACACACACACACACATTCACGCACATACACACTAACCGGCGGACAGTTGAAAAAATACTGTCGATTACCAGGTTGAACCTTCGAGCATAAAAGTGTGTTCCGGCTCCATACAATTCAACATCACAAACACAAGGTCCACGGCTCCTTGTTCTGAACGGAATGATGTCATCACGCATCCTTCTCTTTGTGTCTGATTACAGCGGCATTTCATAAAGCATCAAAACAAAGAAAAACACTACACACTGCATCTCGCAGTTCCTTTATCTCAGATCAGTGTGTAGGTGGAAAAAAGATCTTCCATGGTCTCATTTGAAGAGGTAAACAAGCGTGTACGTTTGACTACAGGTAGTACATTATGGTACAGTATGTTTCGTATTTTATTGCAAATGGACGGAGACCCTCACTTGACCATAACAGTCCTTCCCTTTCTCCAGGCTTATAATGTTCCTGTTTACTGAGAAAAATGGAAGTGAGAATGCATTTAAACTGGAAACAGCTGATGAGACCAGATCTCAGTCGTTCTAACTCCTATGACACTTCCTCACAGAAAGACACATGCACACACTCTTGCTTACATACTTACACACAGGCAATATGTACTGTACATCAGGATTTGACGACAAACAAGACTTTCACATTAAAACAGCTCCTGCTTTCTGATTAGGTTCTGCAGAGAGCCTGAGATGGTCAGTCTTCTCCTCAAAAACAGAAGAATAAAAAAATATGCTTAGATCTACAGTATTTTCTGGACAATAAGACCCAAAGTTTTTGGACATGGCCATGTATGGTGATTGCCATACCTTTTTTAATTGGTATTTTAACCATTTAATTGTATCAAACTGGATATATTTGAGCCGTATGCACATTAACGTGTTCTAATCGCAGATTTTAGTCACTAAAACCATTCACAAGACTCCTCCCCTAAACATGTCTTGGTCAATTTATAATTGTAAATAAGCACGGGAAAAGCTTCCTGAGCAATGCGAAAACAACAAAGCTGACATCGTAGATGCTTCAGTGAGTGAAATATTACCCATTTTCCAAAAAGGAGACATTTAGGATTTGGATTAAACAGTGCACTGATTCACTGTATTGTGTTTTTTGAAGTGATGTGGAGCAATTGAATCCGTAAAATATACAACCCCAATTCCAAAAAAGTTGGGACGTTGTGTAAAATGTAAATAAAAACAGAATGCAATGATTTGCAAATCTCATAAACCTATATGTTATTCACAGTAGAACAGGGAAAACATATCAAATATTTAAACTGAGGAAATTTTAACATTTTAAGGGGAAAAAATAAGGTAAAAATGTAATTTGATGGCAGCAACACATCTCAAAAAAGTTGGGACAGGGCCATGTTTACCACTGTGTAGCTTCCCCTCCTCTTTTAACAACAGTCCTTATATGTCTGGGAACTGAGGAGACCAGTTGCTGGAGTTTTGGGAGAGGAATGTTGTCCCATTTGTTTCTGATACAGGATTCTACAGTCCTGGGTCTTCTTTGTCGTATTTTTCGTTTCATGATGCGCCAATTGTTTTCAATTGGTGAACGATCTGGACTGCAGGCAGGCCAGTTCTCTTCTACTCTTCTACTACAAAGCCATGCTGTTGTAATAGATGCAGTATGTTGCTGAAATATGCAAGGCCTTCCCTGAAAAAGACTTTGTCTGGATGGAAGCATATGTTGCTCTAAAACCTGTATATACCTTTCAGCATTGATGGTGCCTTTCCAGATGTGCAAGCTGCCCATTCCATAGGCACTAAGGCATCCCCATACCATCAGAGATGCAGGCTTTTGAACTGCGCGCTGATAACAAGCCAGATGGTCCATCTCCTCTTTAGTTTAGAGGACATGGCATCCATGGTTTCCAAAAGGAATTTCAAATTTTGATTCGTCTGACCACAGAACAGTTTTCCACTTTGCCTCAGTCCATTTTAAATGAGCTTTGGCCCAGAGAAGACAGCAACATTTCTGGATCATGTTCACATATGGCTTCTTCTTTGCACGATTGAGCTTTAACCAGCATTTGTGGATGGCATGGCGAACTGTGTTCACAGATAATGAGTTCTGGAGGTGTTTCTGGGCCCGTGCAGTGATTTCCATTACAGAATCATGCCTGTTTTTAATGCAGTGCTGCCTGAGTGCCCACGGGCATGCAATATTGATTTTCGCCCTTGTCCCTTGCGTACTGGAGATTTCTCCAGATTCTCGGAATCTTTTGATGATATTATGTACTGTAGATGATGAGATATTCAAAGTCTTTTCAAAGCAATTTTACGTTGAGGAACACTTCTGAAATTGTTCCACAATTTGTAGACGCAGTTTTTCGCAGATTGGTGAACCTCTGCCCATCTTCACTTCTGAGAGTCTCTGCCTCTCTAAGATGCTCTTTTTTATACACAATCATGTTACTGCCCTGTTGCCAATTAACCTCCAGCTGTTTCTTTTTAGTAACACTTACTTTTCCAGCATTTTGTTGCCCCCATCCCAAATTTTTTGACACGTGTTGCAGCCATCAAATTCAAAATTATCTTACTTTTTTCTTCAAATGGTACATTTCCTCAGTTTAAACAATTGATATGTTACATTGTGAATAACATATGGGTATGCAAATAATTGCATTCTGTTTTTATTTACATTTTACACAGCATCCCAACTTTTTTGGAATTGGGGTTGTAAAAAAATAGAGGGGGAAATAATGGACAATATAAAATTAAACAACAAAATTAAGTAAATTAGGAAGTAAGACTTAAATAGCAAACATGTACATATAAAGTATATATATGTATATTATTTTTCTTCATAATTAAGGGAGGTCTGTCTTAATATCATGAGCAACTTATTGTCCAGAATATACAGTATCAAAGGAATGGCTTTGCTGATGCAATTCATCACATACATGTTACCTGGTTATTAAAAAAAGAGAGTTTTATTGAACAATCTATAGGGGGAATGATACAAGCAGTAGGACTTGACCTTTACTTTTATGGAGCTCATAAAAGTGCTGCAGCTCTGAGACTATGGTTCACTGCAGTGGCTATGAAAAATAATCCATAGCCTTCCAGGTGATTTTGTTGTTGTTGTTGTTGTTGTTGTTGTTGAGTACTTCCCTCACACTCACTGAGAAGGGAGAGCCATGGTTTCTGGGATACTAGGTCTAATAGTGACACCAACCACAATGGCCTCCATGAGGACAGAGCTAAGAATTTCATGGCTCTTTTTCTGTCTAGGGAATATGTTGGGCATGTAAATGAGGCCAGGCGGCCCTGGTTATAATGGAGGTTTCCTGGGATTTTATGAGAAGTGCTGCCCACACAGTGTGGCTTGTGAGTGCTGCCCACATAGAGGCACCGTGCTGTCCTGGCTCTGCCCCTCCATGTCCATGTCCAGCAGAGTTTGGCGGCCAGCGGTGGCTCCTGCGCTGACCCCGCTGTCCCCAGAGCCTAGCGGACTGTCACAGCTGCTCCCTGGAGATGAGCTGAGCGTCCGGGACAGTGACGACAACTTCCACGGGTCCGGGCGCGCTCGGGCCGGGGTGGGACGGGGACGGGGGGCAAACTCCAACGTCTTGGGCCGTTCGAGGGTCCCGGTCTGGGATTCTGAAGAAGGAGGAGGTTTACGCCGAAGCGCTGCGGGGTAGATTGTGGATGGGTCTGGGAGACGAGGGATATCTAGAGTGTCACGAGAACCTGAGGGAAAACACAAAGTATCATAGACATATACAATGCGGAATACAATGAGAACAAAAACAGGGTTAATTGAGATAAAGTATTTTCATAGTTTACTATGAAAGATTAG